>JANJGN010000639.1:15000-345445 GCA_026770705.1 Isurus oxyrinchus
ATCCTCCGACAGTGCGGCACTCCCTCAGCACTGACCCTCCGACAGTGCGGCGCTCCCTCAGCGCTGACCCTCCCACAGTGCGGCTCTCCCTCAGCGCTGACCCTCCGACAGTGCGGCGCTCCCTCAGCACTGACCCTCTGACAGTGCGGCGCTCCCTCAGCACTGACGCTCCGACAGTGCGGTGCTCCCTCAGCACTGACCCTCCGACAGTGCGGCGCTCCCTCAGCACTGATGCTCCGACAGTGCGGTGCTCCCTCAGCACTGACCCTCCGACAGTGCGGCGCTCCCTCAGCGCTGACCCTCCGACAGTGCGGCGCTCCCTCAGCACTGACCCTCCGACAGTGCGGCGCTCCCTCAGCGCTGACCCTCCCACAGTGTGGTGCTCCCTCAGCACTGACCCTCCGAAGAGTGCGGCACTCCCTCAGCGCTGACCCTCCGACAGTGCGCCTCTCCCTCAGCACTGACCCTCCGACAGTGCACCTCTCCCTCAGCACTGACCCTCCGACAGTGCGGCGCTCCCTCAGCACTGACCCTTCCACAGTGCGGCACTCCCTCAGCACTGACCCTCCGACAGTGCAGCTCTCCCTCAGCACTGACCCTCCGACAGTGCGGCGCTCCCTCAGTCCTGATCATCCGACAGTGCGGCACTCCCTCAGCACTGACCCTCCGACAGTGCAAGGGCGTGGGGGTGATGGACAGGGCAGAGGGCCTGTCTGTTTTTGTTCAGCCCGTTCCAAAGTGCAACCGCGGAATTGTTAAACAGAAAGTGGAGCCCTCGCTCGATGTGACTACGCGGACACACCCTTCAGACGCAGTGGTCTGACTGGGCGCGAGGTAGTTGGCTTATAGCACCAGGATGTAATTCAGCTCCCAATCTGTAACTCATACATTCTGTGCTTCCAATTATAATTGTGGAGAAGAATAGTCCCAGTAAAGTCCACCAGCTCTTGCCACCTCAGGATGTCCCAGCGGTCTTCGCTGCCGACGCAATTCTCCTTGAACCATTGCCAAAGAAGAGGCAGATCTGGCTGTAGCTATGCGCCTCGCTCCAGCCAGGACAAATGCAAGAGTTCAAAAGATAAAACCGGAAAAACTGCGGAGGCTGGAATTCCAAAACAAAAACAAAAATACCTGGAAAAACTCAAGCAGGTCTGGCAGCGTCTGCGGAGAGGGACACAGTTAACGTTTTGCGTCCGTAGGGCTCTTCAACAGAACTGAGGAACAATAGAAAAGAGGTGAAATATAAGCTGGTTGAAAGGGGGGTGTGGGGACAGGTAGAGCTGGATAGAGGGCCAGTGATAGGTGGAGATAACCAAAAGACGTCACAGACAAAAGGACAAAGAGGTGTTGAAGGTGGTGATATTATCTCAAGGGTTGTGCTCATTAAGAGTAGAAGACAGGACAGATAAGGTCCAGGTAGCTCTAGTTGGGGGGGTGGGGGTGTACTAAAAGGTAGAGATTAAACAATGAGTGGAAATACATTTAAAAATAATGGAAATAGTTGGGAAAATAAAAATCTACATAAATTATTGGAAAAAGCAAAAAGGAGGGGGGAAAATCGGAAAGGGGGTGGGGATGGAGGAGAGGGTTCATGATCTGAAGTTGTTGAAGTCAATATTCAGTCCGGAAGGCTGTAAGGTGCCCGGTCGGAAGATGAGGGGTTGTTCCTCCAGTTTGCGTTGGGTTTCACTGGAACAAGGCAGCAGGCCAAGGACGGACATGTGGGCACGAGAGCAGGGTTGGGTGGGTGGGGGGTGGGAGGGGGGGGGGGTGTTGAAATGGCGAGCGGCAGGGAGGTCTGGGTCATGCTCGCGGACAGGCCGAAGGTGTCCCCGCAAAGCGGGTCACCCAGCCTGGGTTTTGGTCTCTCCGGTGTAGAGGAGACCGCAGCGCAAGTGTGGCAAACTTCAAAGGATCACAGACGTCTTTACCGCTGGAGACTGACCGTTGACTGGCCGGCGAGTTGACCCTTGTCACGAAACTGACATTTTTCTCATTTCATCCTGTTTTCCTGATTTTAATGCAAAGTAGGTTTGTGTGGAGGGTGGGGGGTAACCCATAGTCGGGTCTGTTTGTGATTTAATTCCATGTTACGGTCAAGCAGACTGCAAACTTGAAATCATCGAAAGGGGCCTGGGGCTTGAAATGCAAATGAGTAAACGTGGATGCTGGGCTGAGCGTGCAAGGCGTAAAGGAACTTTGCATTTTTAGGTACGTGAAGGGATATTTGGAGTTTAAAGGGATCTCAGTCTGTTTACAACCAGCCAGATAAGCAGGGCTAAGGAAGGTGTTTATTTTTCCACAAAGGTTACTGACAATAGATATTGGCATCGGGAAGGTTTCATATCATGAGGAAGGAACAGGTTCAAAGCCATATGGAGCATTAGAATTTACATATTACAAAGAGAGAAACGTACATAAAGAAGAATGAAAGGTTGTGTGTCAGAAGGCCATGTGAGGCCTAACCAGAGTGTGTGAAATGGATTTAATGAAGCCTCCGGCATTTGTGCATACGTCTGCTATCCAACAAAACAGGGGCTGGAGAGAAGCCATTTGGAATTCCACTGTCCAGGGGACTGTGTTAACTGGCTGAGTCTGTTTCAAATTTAAAATCCATCGTGGACGTTGCCTTAAAGGGAGTGTAACTGGGAGTCAGGTCAATTGGGGATTTTAGGAGTTACCACAGTCATAATTGTAGTCTCACGTGTGTGCTTGACACCTTCTATTCTGTTAATAAATATTTGAATTTAATGTTTTTAACCTCGATGGGTCTTGGTGGACCTACTGCTTCTGAATTCAGTGCACACGTCCCGCAATAAATACAAACTGCAAAACCCATTGTGATAGCGTGACCAGGTTTCCCCTGGTGGATTTGGTCCACCTGCCGCACATCGTCTGCCTTGTCACAGCAACTCCGATTGGTCGAGGCGTTGCTGCAGAGAAAGCGACAGGCGGCAGGGGTGGGGTAGGTGGGGTAGGTGGGGTAGGTGGGGTGGAGGGGGGGGTGGTGAGGGGGGAGGTGCTCTAGGCTCCCCACGTTCCTGAGCAATTCTTCTGGGCAGAATTCGAGTTCTGCGCCACCAAGGGACTTTCTGAACTGTCTTTACTGTTACATTGTTCGCAATATCGGAATTCGTAATGGGTTAATTCAGCGTAAACGTCACGGCATGATTACACCATCCCACCAGGTGTGGCACTGCAGTGCATATTGTCCATGTCGACATGGACACTTGGAACATTGAATGTTGGCAGGAAGTGCAGACAAGAATATAGTGATAGATGATTGCATATGTCAATAAATCTAAATATAATGTTTACCTTTGTTGTATTCACAAAGACAAAATGAAATTAAACATTCCTCTGCTGGTTATTAATTAAATTAATTACCCGACACTTGCTAAAATATTCATCTGGTTAAATCGCTAAAGTGTACAATCAGATGTTCGGATTGTAATCTATTGCACCAGGGAGCTAACATTTTATATCTCCCCCTGTAATGTGTTTATCTTGTGAAAGCCTATTAATTTTAATGAGCCAGTTCCTTTAAGGATCATTAATTGATCAAATGTGAATCAAGCGAATGTACATGGCAGAACATATTAACCAGGCACCTTGACCTCGATGGTATTGCAATTTATAACTTCACAGACTAAGCTGGACCAGCTATATAAACACTGTGGCTACAAGAGCAGGTCAGAGGCTGGGAATCCTGCGGAGAGTCACTCACCTCCTGACTCCCCCCCCGCAAAGCCTGTCCACCATCGACAAGGCACAAGTCAGGAGTTTGATGGGACACTCCCCACTCGCCTGGATGAGTGCGGCTCCCACAACACTCGAGAAGCTCGACACCGTCCAGGACAAAGCAGCCCCCGCTCGATGGGGCACCCCATCCACAAACATTCACTCCCTCCACCACCACCACCGACGCACAGGGGCAGCAGTGTGTGTACCATCTACAAGATGCACTGCAGCAACTCGCCAAGGGCTCCTTCGACAGCGCCGCCCAAACCCACCACCTCTACCATCTAGAAGGACGAGGGCAGCAGACACACGGGGAACACCACCACCTGCAAGTTCCCCTCCCAGCCACTCACCATCCCGACTTGGGAATATATCGGCCGTTCCTTCACTGTCGCTGGGTCCAAATCCTCTCCAACAGCGCTGTGGGTGTACCTACACCACACACGGGGACTGCAGCGGTTCAAGAAGGCGGCTCACCCCCACCTTCTCAAGGGGCAATTAGGGATGGGCAATAAGTGCTGGGCCCAGCCAGGAATGCACGCATCCCAGGGAGGGGTTCAAAAGCGGAGCATTGCAGAGGAGGAGAGAGAGAGGCGGAGGGATTTAGGGGGGGAACTCCAGTGCATCACCTACAGCAGAAATTATTTCATCAGCCGCATATACCATCCACAGCTCACTATTCACACGGGAAGGGATGGAAATAAGTGTGCGCATTACTGAGAACACAAACCAGGCTTCAGGCAAAATCTCTCACTGAAAAAAGGAGTTACAAGACGGAAGGGGACTCCTTAATGCCTCAGAGAAAGGGTTAAATTCCCTGAATAAATGATCAATCAAGAGTTACAGATGGAACAGGTCATGACCCATGGCCACTGGAGACACATTCGATGGAGCACGACAAATAGAGTCAGGATAAAGGTCCCTCTACACCGTCCTCGTCAAACACTCCCAGGACAGGTACAGCACGGGGTTAGATACAGAGTAAAGCTCCCTCTACACTGTCCCCATCAAACACTCCCAGGACAGGGACAGCACGGGGTTAGATACAGAGTAAAGCTCCCTCTACACTGTCCCCATAAAACACTCCCAGGACAGGTAAAGCACAGGGTTAGATACAGAGTAAAGCTCCCTCTACACCATCCCCATCAAACACTCCCAGGACAGGTACAGCACAGGGTTAGATACAGAGTAAAGCTCCCTCTACACTGTCCCCATCAAACACTCCCAGGACAGGTACAGCACGGGGTTAGATACAGAGTAAAGCTCCCTCTACACTGTGCCCATCAAACACTCCCAGGACAGGTACAGCACGGGGTTAGATACAGAGTAAAGCTCCCTCTACACCGTCCTCGTCAAACACTCCCAGGACAGGTACAGCACGGGGTTAGATACAGAGTAAAGCTCCCTCTACACTGTCCCCATCAAACACTCCCAGGACAGGTACAGCACGGGGTTAGATACAGAGTAAAGCTCCCTCTACACTGTCCCCATCAAACACTCCCAGGACAGGTACAGCACGGGGTTAGATACAGAGTAAAGCTCCCTCTACACTATCCCCATCAAACACTCCCAGGACAGGTACAGCACAGGGTTAGATACAGAGTAAAGCTCCCTCTACACCGTCCCCATCAAACACTCCCAGGACAGGTACAGCACAGGGTTAGATACAGAGTAAAGCTCCCTCTACACCGTCCCCATCAAACACTCCCAGGACAGGTACAGCACGGGGTTAGATACAGAGTAAAGCTCCTTCTAGCCTGTCCCCATCAAACACTCCCAGGACAGGTACAGCACGGGGTTAGTTACAGAGTAAAGCTCCCTCTACACTGTCCCCATCAAACACTCCCAGGACAGGTACAGCACGGGGTTAGATACAGAGTAAAGCTCCCTCTACACCGTCCCCATCAAACACTCCCAGGACAGGTACAGCACGGGGTTAGATACAGAGTAAAGCTCCCTCTACACCGTCCCCATCAAACACTCCCAGGACAGGTACAGCAGGGGGTTAGATACAGAGTAAATCTCCCTCTACACTGTCCCCATCAAACACTCCCAGGACAGGTACAGCACGGGGTTAGAGACAGAGTAAAGCTCCCCCTACACTGTGCCCATCAAACACTCCCAGGACAGGTACAGCACGGGGTTAGATACAGAGTAAAGCTCCCTCTACACTGTCCCCATCAAACACTCCCAGGACAGGTACAGCACGGGGTTAGATACAGAGTAAAGCTCCATGTACACCGTCCTTGTCAAACACTCCCAGGACAGGTACAGCACGGGGTTACATACAGAGTAAAGCTCCCTCTACACCGTCCTTGTCAAACACTCCCAGGACAGGAACAGCACGGGATTAGATACAGAGTAAAGCTCCATGTACACCGTCCCCATCAAACACTCCCAGGACAGGTACAGCACGGGGTTAGATACAGAGTAAAGCTCCCTCTACACTGTCCCCATCAAACACTCCCAGGACAGGTACAGCACGGGGTTAGATACAGAGTAAAGCTCCATGTACACCGTCCTTGTCAAACACTCCCAGGACAGGTACAGCACGGGGTTAGATACAGAGTAAAGCTCCCTCTACACCATCCTCGTCAAACACTCCCAGGACAGGTACAGCATGGGGTTAGATACAGAGTAAAGCTCCCTTTACACCATCCTCGTCAAACACTCCCAGGACAGGACAGCACGGGGTTAGATACAGAGTAAAGCTCCCTCTACACTTTCCCCATCAAACACTCCCAGGACAGGTACAGCACGGGGTTAGATACAGAGTAAAGCTCCTTCTACACTGTCCCCATCAAACACTCCCAGGACAGGTACAGCACGGGGTTAGATACAGAGTAAAGCTCCCTCTACACCATCCTCGTCAAACACTCCCAGGACAGGTACAGCACGGGGTTAGATACAGAGTAAAGCTCCCTCTACACTGTCCCCATCAAACACTCCCAGGACAGGTACAGCACGGGGTTAGATACAGAGAAAAGCTCCCTCTGCACTGTCCCCATCAAACATTCCCAGGACAGGTACAGCACGGAGTTAGATCCAGAGTAAAGGTCCCTCTACACCGTCCCCATCAAACACTCCCAGGACAGGTACAGCACGGGGTTTGATACAGAGTAAATCTCCCTCTACACCGTCCCCATCAAACACTCCCAGGACAGGTACAGCACGGGGTTAGATACAGAGTAAAGCTCCCTCTACACCGTCCCCATCAAACACTCGCAGGACAGGTACAGCACAGGGTTAGATACAGAGTAAAGCTCGCTCTATACCGAACTCATCAAACATTCCCAGGACAGGTATAGCACGGGATTAGATAGAGAGTAAAGCTCCCACTACACCATCTCCATCAAACACTCCCAGGACAGGTACAGCACGGGGTTAGATACAGAGTAAAGCTCCCGCTACACTGTCCCCATCAAACACTCACAGGACAGGTACAGCACGGGGTTAGATACAGAGTAAATCTCCCACTACACCCTCTCCATCAAACACTCCCAGGACAGGTACAGCACGGGGTTAGATACAGAGTAAAGCTCCCACTACACAGTCCCCATCAAACACTCGCAGGACAGGTACAGCACGGAGTTAGATACAGAGTAAAGCTCCCTCTACACCGTCCCCATCAAACACTCCCAGGACAGGTACAGCACGGGGCTAGATACAGAGTAAAGCTCCCTCTACACCGTCCCCATCAAACACTCCCAGGACAGGTACAGCACAGGGTTAGATACAGAGTAAAGCTCCCTCTACACTGTCCCCATCAAACACTCCCAGGACAGGTACAGCACGGGGTTAGATACAGAGTAAAGCTCCCTCTACACCGTCCCCATCAAACACTCCCAGGACAGGTACAGCACGGGGTTAAATACAGAGTAAAGATCCCTCTACACTGTCCCCATCAAACACACCCAGGACAGGCAGAGCACGGGGTTAGATACAGAGTAAATCTCCCTCTACACTGTCCCCATCAAACACTCCCAGGACAGGTACAGCACGGGGTTAGATACAGAGTAAAGCTCCCTCTACACTGTCCCCATCAAACACTCCCAGGACAGGTACAGCACGGGGTTAGATACAGAGTAAAGCTCCCTCTACACTGTCCCCATCAAACACTCCCAGGACAGGTACAGCACGGGGTTATATACAGAGTAAAGCTCCCTCTACACTGTCCCCATCAAACACTCCCAGGACAGGTACAGCACAGGGTTAGATACAGAGTAAAGCTCCCTCTACACTGTCCCCATCAAACACTCCCAGGACAGGTACAGCACGGGGTTAGATACAGAGTAAAGCTCCCTCTACACTGTCCCCATCAAACACTCCCAGGACAGGTACAGCACAGGGTTAGATACAGAGTAAAGCTCCCTCTACACTGTCCCCATCAAACACTCCCAGGACAGGTACAGCACGGGGTTAGATACAGAGTAAAGCTCCCTCTACACCGTCCCCATCAAACACTCCCAGGACAGGTACAGCACGGCGTTAGATACAGAGTAAAGCTCCCTCTACACCGTCCCCATCAAACACTCCCAGGACAGGTACAGCACGGGGTTAGATACAGAGTAAATCTCCCTCTACACTGTCCCCATCAAACACTCCCAGCACAGGTACAGCACGGTGTTAGATACAGAGTAAAGCTCCCTCTACACCATCCTCGTCAAACACTCCCAGGACAGGTACAGCACGGGGTTAGATACAGAGTGAAGCTCCCTCTACACCATCCCCATCAAACACTCCCAGGACAGGTACAGCACGGGGTTAGATACAGAGTAAAGCTCCCTCTACACCGTCCCCATCAAACACTCCCAGGACAGGTACAGCACGGGGTTAGATACAGAGTAAAGCTCCCTCTACACTGTCCCCATCAAACACTCCCAGGACAGGTACAGCACGGGGTTAGATACAGAGTAAACCTCCCTCTACACCATCCTCGTCAAACACTCCCAGGACAGGTACAGCAAGGGGTTAGATACAGAGTAAAGCTCCCTCTACACCGTCTCCATCAAACAGTCCCAGGACAGGTACAGCACGGGGTTAGATACAGAGTAAAGCTCCCTTTACACCATCCTCGTTAAACACTCCCAGGACAGGACAGCACGGGGTTAGATACAGAGTAAAGCTCCCTCTACACTTTCCCCATCAAACACTCCCAGGACAGGTACAGCATGGGGTTAGATACAGAGTAAAGCTCCCTCTACACCACCCTCGTCAAACACTCCCAGGACAGGTACAGCACGGGGTTAGATACAGAGTAAAGCTCCCTCTACACTGTCCCCATCAAACACTCCCAGGACAGGTACAGCACGGGGTTAGATACAGAGTAAAGCTCCCTCTACACCGTCCCCATCAAACACTCCCAGGACAGGTACAGCACAGGGTTAGATACAGAGGTAAAGCTCCCTCTGCACTGTCCCCATCAAACATTCCCAGGACAGGTACAGCACGGAGTTAGATCCAGAGTAAAGGTCCCTCTACAGTGTCCCCATCAAACACTCCCAGGACAGGTATAGCACGGGGTTTGATACAGAGTAAATCTCCCTCTACACCGTCCCCATCAAACACTCCCAGGACAGGTACAGCACGGGGTTAGATACAGAGTAAAGCTCCCACTACACAGTCCCCGTCAAACACTCGCTGGACAGGTACAGCACGGAGTTAGATACAGAGTAAAGCTCCCTCTACACCGTCCCCATCAAACACTCCCAGGACAGGTACAGCACGGGGCTAGATACAGAGTAAAGCTCCCTCTACACCGTCCCCATCAAACACTCCCAGGACAGGTACAGCACAGGGTTAGATACAGAGTAAAGCTCCCTCTACACTGCCCCCATCAAACACTCCCAGGACAGGTACAGCACGGGGTTAGATACAGAGTAAAGCTCCCTCTACACCGTCCCCATCAAACACTCCCAGGACAGGTACAGCACGGGGTTAAATACAGAGTAAAGATCCCTCTACACTGTCCCCATCAAACACACCCAGGACAGGCAGAGCACGGGGTTAGATACAGAGTAAATCTCCCTCTACACTGTCCCCATCAAACACTCCCAGGACAGGTACAGCACGGGGTTAGATACAGAGTAAAGCTCCCTCTACACTGTCCCCATCAAACACTCCCAGGACAGGTACAGCACGGGGTTAGATACAGAGTAAAGCTCCCTCTACACAGTCCCCATCAAACACTCCCAGGACAGGTACAGCACGGGGTTAGATACAGAGTAAAGCTCCCTCTACACTGTCCCCATCAAACACTCCCAGGACAGGTACAGCACAGGGTTAGATACAGAGTAAAGCTCCCTCTACACTGTCCCCATCAAACACTCCCAGGACAGGTACAGCACGGGGTTAGATACAGAGTAAAGCTCCCTCTACACTGTCCCCATCAAACACTCCCAGGACAGGTACAGCACAGGGTTAGATACAGAGTAAAGCTCCCTCTACACTGTCCCCATCAAACACTCCCAGGACAGGTACAGCACGGGGTTAGATACAGAGTAAAGCTCCCTCTACACTGTCCCCATCAAATACTCCCAGGACAGGTACAGCACGGGGTTAGATACAGAGTAAAGCTCCCTCTACACTGTCCCCATCAAACACTCCCAGGACAGGTACAGCACAGGGTTAGATACAGAGTAAAGCTCCCTCTACACTGTCCCCATCAAACACTCCCAGGACAGGTACAGCACGGGGTTAGATACAGAGTAAAGCTCCCACTACACTGTCCCCATCAAACACTCCCAGGACAGGTACAGCACGGGGTTAGATACAGAGTAAAGCTCCCTCTACACCGTCCCCATCAAACACTCCCAGGACAGGTACAGCACCGGATTAGATACAGAGTAAATCTCCCTGTACACCGTCCCCATCAAACACTCCCAGGACAGGTACAGCACGGGGTTAGATACAGAGTAAAGCTTCCTCTACACTGTCCCCATCAAACACTCCCAGGACAGGTACAGCACAGGGTTAGATACAGAGTAAATCTCCCTCTACACCGTCCCCATCAAACACTCCCAGGACAGGTACAGCACGGGGTTAGATACAGAGTAAAGCTCCTTCTACACTGTCAACATCAAACACTCCCAGGACAGGTACAGCACGGGGTTAGATACAGAGTAAATCTCCCTCTACACCGTCCCCATCAAACACTCCCAGGACAGGTACAGCACGGGGTTAGATACAGAGTAAAGCTCCTTCTACACTGTCCCCATCAAACACTCCCAGGACAGGTACAGCACGGGGTTAGATACAGAGTAAATCTCCCTCTACACCGTCCCCATCAAACACTCCCAGGACAGGTACAGCACGGGGTTAGATACAGAGTAAAGCTTCCTCTACACTGTCCCCATCAAACACTCCCAGGACAGGTACAGCACAGGGTTAGATACAGAGTAAATCTCCCTCTACACCGTCCCCATCAAACACTCCCAGGACAGGTACAGCACGGGGTTAGATACAGAGTAAAGCTCCTTCTACACTGTCAACATCAAACACTCCCTGGACAGGTACAGCACGGGGTTAGATACAGAGTAAATCTCCATCTACACCGTCCCCATCAAACACTCCCAGGACAGGTACAGCACAGGGTTAGATACAGAGTAAAGCTCCCTCTACACCGTCCCCATCAAACACTCCCAGGACAGGTACAGCACGGGGTTAGATACAGAGTAAAGCTCCTTCTACACTGTCCCCATCAAACACTCCCAGGACAGGTACAGCACGGGGTTAGATACAGAGTAAATCTCCCTCTACACCGTCCCCATCAAACACTCCCAGGACAGGTACAGCACGGGGTTAGATACAGAGTAAAGCTTCCTCTACACTGTCCCCATCAAACACTCCCAGGACAGGTACAGCACAGGGTTAGATACAGAGTAAATCTCCCTCTACACCGTCCCCATCAAACACTCCCAGGACAGGTACAGCACGGGGTTAGATACAGAGTAAAGCTCCCTCTACACCGTCCCCATCAAACACTCCCAGGACAGGTACAGCACGGCGTTAGATACAGAGTAAAGCTCCCTCTACACCGTCCCCATCAAACACTCCCAGGACAGGTACAGCACGGGGTTAGATACAGAGTAAATCTCCCTCTACACTGTCCCCATCAAACACTCCCAGCACAGGTACAGCACGGTGTTAGATACAGAGTAAAGCTCCCTCTACACCATCCTCGTCAAACACTCCCAGGACAGGTACAGCACGGGGTTAGATACAGAGTGAAGCTCCCTCTACACCATCCCCATCAAACACTCCCAGGACAGGTACAGCACGGGGTTAGATACAGAGTAAAGCTCCCTCTACACCGTCCCCATCAAACACTCCCAGGACAGGTACAGCACGGGGTTAGATACAGAGTAAAGCTCCCTCTACACTGTCCCCATCAAACACTCCCAGGACAGGTACAGCACGGGGTTAGATACAGAGTAAACCTCCCTCTACACCATCCTCGTCAAACACTCCCAGGACAGGTACAGCAAGGGGTTAGATACAGAGTAAAGCTCCCTCTACACCGTCTCCATCAAACAGTCCCAGGACAGGTACAGCACGGGGTTAGATACAGAGTAAAGCTCCCTTTACACCATCCTCGTCAAACACTCCCAGGACAGGACAGCACGGGGTTAGATACAGAGTAAAGCTCCCTCTACACTTTCCCCATCAAACACTCCCAGGACAGGTACAGCATGGGGTTAGATACAGAGTAAAGCTCCCTCTACACCATCCTCGTCAAACACTCCCAGGACAGGTACAGCACGGGGTTAGATACAGAGTAAAGCTCCCTCTACACTGTCCCCATCAAACACTCCCAGGACAGGTACAGCACGGGGTTAGATACAGAGTAAAGCTCCCTCTACACCGTCCCCATCAAACACTCCCAGGACAGGTACAGCACAGGGTTAGATACAGAGGTAAAGCTCCCTCTGCACTGTCCCCATCAAACATTCCCAGGACAGGTACAGCACGGAGTTAGATCCAGAGTAAAGGTCCCTCTACAGTGTCCCCATCAAACACTCCCAGGACAGGTATAGCACGGGGTTTGATACAGAGTAAATCTCCCTCTACACCGTCCCCATCAAACACTCCCAGGACAGGTACAGCACGGGGTTAGATACAGAGTAAAGCTCCCACTACACAGTCCCCGTCAAACACTCGCTGGACAGGTACAGCACGGAGTTAGATACAGAGTAAAGCTCCCTCTACACCGTCCCCATCAAACACTCCCAGGACAGGTACAGCACGGGGCTAGATACAGAGTAAAGCTCCCTCTACACCGTCCCCATCAAACACTCCCAGGACAGGTACAGCACAGGGTTAGATACAGAGTAAAGCTCCCTCTACACTGCCCCCATCAAACACTCCCAGGACAGGTACAGCACGGGGTTAGATACAGAGTAAAGCTCCCTCTACACCGTCCCCATCAAACACTCCCAGGACAGGTACAGCACGGGGTTAAATACAGAGTAAAGATCCCTCTACACTGTCCCCATCAAACACACCCAGGACAGGCAGAGCACGGGGTTAGATACAGAGTAAATCTCCCTCTACACTGTCCCCATCAAACACTCCCAGGACAGGTACAGCACGGGGTTAGATACAGAGTAAAGCTCCCTCTACACTGTCCCCATCAAACACTCCCAGGACAGGTACAGCACGGGGTTAGATACAGAGTAAAGCTCCCTCTACACAGTCCCCATCAAACACTCCCAGGACAGGTACAGCACGGGGTTAGATACAGAGTAAAGCTCCCTCTACACTGTCCCCATCAAACACTCCCAGGACAGGTACAGCACAGGGTTAGATACAGAGTAAAGCTCCCTCTACACTGTCCCCATCAAACACTCCCAGGACAGGTACAGCACGGGGTTAGATACAGAGTAAAGCTCCCTCTACACTGTCCCCATCAAACACTCCCAGGACAGGTACAGCACAGGGTTAGATACAGAGTAAAGCTCCCTCTACACTGTCCCCATCAAACACTCCCAGGACAGGTACAGCACGGGGTTAGATACAGAGTAAAGCTCCCTCTACACTGTCCCCATCAAACACTCCCAGGACAGGTACAGCACGGGGTTAGATACAGAGTAAAGCTCCCTCTACACTGTCCCCATCAAACACTCCCAGGACAGGTACAGCACAGGGTTAGATACAGAGTAAAGCTCCCTCTACACTGTCCCCATCAAACACTCCCAGGACAGGTACAGCACGGGGTTAGATACAGAGTAAAGCTCCCACTACACTGTCCCCATCAAACACTCCCAGGACAGGTACAGCACGGGGTTAGATACAGAGTAAAGCTCCCTCTACACCGTCCCCATCAAACACTCCCAGGACAGGTACAGCACCGGATTAGATACAGAGTAAATCTCCCTCTACACCGTCCCCATCAAACACTCCCAGGACAGGTACAGCACGGGGTTAGATACAGAGTAAAGCTTCCTCTACACTGTCCCCATCAAACACTCCCAGGACAGGTACAGCACAGGGTTAGATACAGAGTAAATCTCCCTCTACACCGTCCCCATCAAACACTCCCAGGACAGGTACAGCACGGGGTTAGATACAGAGTAAAGCTCCTTCTACACTGTCAACATCAAACACTCCCAGGACAGGTACAGCACGGGGTTAGATACAGAGTAAATCTCCCTCTACACCGTCCCCATCAAACACTCCCAGGACAGGTACAGCACGGGGTTAGATACAGAGTAAAGCTCCCTCTACACTGTCCCCATCAAACACTCCCAGGACAGGTACAGCACGGGGTTAGATACAGAGTAAATCTCCCTCTACACCGTCCCCATCAAACACTCCCAGGACAGGTACAGCACGGGGTTAGATACAGAGTAAAGCTTCCTCTACACTGTCCCCATCAAACACTCCCAGGACAGGTACAGCACAGGGTTAGATACAGAGTAAATCTCCCTCTACACCGTCCCCATCAAACACTCCCAGGACAGGTACAGCACGGGGTTAGATACAGAGTAAAGCTCCTTCTACACTGTCAACATCAAACACTCCCTGGACAGGTACAGCACGGGGTTAGATACAGAGTAAATCTCCATCTACACCGTCCCCATCAAACACTCCCAGGACAGGTACAGCACAGGGTTAGATACAGAGTAAAGCTCCCTCTACACCGTCCCCATCAAACACTCCCAGGACAGGTACAGCACGGGGTTAGATACAGAGTAAAGCTCCTTCTACACTGTCCCCATCAAACACTCCCAGGACAGGTACAGCACGGGGTTAGATACAGAGTAAATCTCCCTCTACACCGTCCCCATCAAACACTCCCAGGACAGGTACAGCACGGGGTTAGATACAGAGTAAAGCTTCCTCTACACTGTCCCCATCAAACACTCCCAGGACAGGTACAGCACAGGGTTAGATACAGAGTAAATCTCCCTCTACACCGTCCCCATCAAACACTCCCAGGACAGGTACAGCACGGGGTTAGATACAGAGTAAAGCTCCTTCTACACTGTCAACATCAAACACTCCCTGGACAGGTACAGCACGGGGTTAGATACAGAGTAAATCTCCATCTACACCGTCCCCATCAAACACTCCCAGGACAGGTACAGCACAGGGTTAGATACAGAGTAAAGCTCCCTCTACACCGTCCCCATCAAACACTCCCAGGACAAGGTACAGCACGGGGTTAGATACAGAGTAAAGCTCCCTCTACACCGTCCCCATCAAACACTCCCAGGAGAGGTACAGCACGGGGTTAGATACAGAGTAAATCTCCCTCTACACCGTCCCCATCAAACACTCCCAGGACAGGTACAGCACGGGGTTAGATACAGAGTAAAGCTCCCTCTACACCGTCCCCATCAAACACTCCCAGGACAGGGACAGCACGGGGTTAGATACAGAGTAAATCTCCCTCTCCACCGTCCCCATCAAACACTCCCAGGACAGGTACAGCACGGTGTTAGATACAGAGTAAAGCTCCCTCTACACCGTCCCCATCAAACACTCCCAGGACAGGTACAGCACGGGGTTAGATACACAGTATGGCTCCCTCTACACTGTCCCCATCAAACACTCCCAGGACAGGTACAGCACGGGGTTAGATACAGAGTAAAGCTCCCTCTGCACCGTCCCCATCAAACACTCCCAGGACAGATACAGCACGGGGTTAGATACAGAGTAAATCTGCCTCTACACCGTCCCCATCAAACACTCCCAGGACAGGGACAGCACGGGGTTAGATACAGAGTAAATCTCCCTCTCCACCGTCCCCATCAAACACTCCCAGGACAGGTACAGCACGGTGTTAGATACAGAGTAAAGCTCCCTCTACACCGTCCCCATCAAACACTCCCAGGACAGGTACAGCACGGGGTTAGATACACAGTAAGGCTCCCTCTACACTGTCCCCATCAAACACTCCCAGGACAGGTACAGCACGGGGTTAGATACAGAGTAAAGCTCCCTCTGCACCGTCCCCATCAAACACTCCCAGGACAGGTACAGCACGGGGTTAGATACAGAGTAAAGCTCCCTCTACACCGTCCCCATCAAACACTCCCAGGACAGATACAGCACGGGGTTAGATACAGAGTAAATCTGCCTCTACACCGTCCCCATCAAACACTCCCAGGACAGGTACAGCACGGGGTTAGATACAGAGTAAATCTCCCTCTACACCGTCCCCATCAAACACTCCCAGGACAGGTACAGCACGGGGTTAGATACAGAGTAAATCTCCCTCTACACCGTCCCCATCAAACACTCCCAGGACAGGTACAGCACGGGGTTAGATACAGAGTAAAGCTCCCTCTACACCGTCCCCATCAAACACTCCCAGGACAGGTACAGCACGGGGTTAGATACAGAGTAAATCTCCCTCTACACCGTCCCCATCAAACACTCCCAGGACAGGTACAGCACGGGGTTAGATACAGAGTAAAGCTCCCTCTACACTGTCAACATCAAACACTCCCAGGACAGGTACAGCATGGGGTTAGATACAGAGTAAAGCTCCCTCTACACTGTCCCATTCAAACACTCCCAGGACAGGTACAGCACGGGGTTAGATACAGAGTAAAGCTCCCTCTACACCGTCCCCATCAAACACTCCCAGGACAGGTACAGCACGGGGTTAGATACAGAGTAAATCTCCCTCTACACCGTCCCCATCAAACACTCCCAGGACAGGTACAGCACGGGGTTAGATACAGAGTAAAGCTCCCTCTACACCGTCCCCATCAAACACTCCCAGGACAGGTACAGCACGGGGTTAGATACAGAGTAAATCTCCCTCTACACCGTCCCCATCAAACACTCCCAGGACAGGTACAGCACGGGGTTAGATACAGAGTAAAGCTCCCTCTACACCGTCCCCATCAAACACTCCCAGGACAGGTACAGCACGGGGTTAGATACAGAGTAAAGCTCCCTCTACACTGTCCCCATCAAACACTCCCAGGACAGGTACAGCATGGGGTTAGATACAGAGTAAATCTCCCTCTACACCGTCCCCATCAAACACTCCCAGGACAGGTAGAGGCGATGCTAAGAAACACCACAGGCCCTCGGGGTGTGGGAGGGGTGGAAGAAATTCCATAAAAAGGCACAATTAGGGGCTCAGTGCTCCACCTAATGCATCAACATGACAATGGATTCTGGCAATAGGATTTCGGACTCTGTTCTGACCAGGTCGTACCGATCCCCAGGCTATTTGAGGTTAAGAGGTCGACTATTAACAGCCTTAAACATTCAGTTAAATCAATTAATTTAGCATGACAGATATGCAGTTGTTTCAAAGCCTTCCCCTCCCTCTACGATATCCCTCTTCCAAGGAACCTGACAGCACCAGATGAGGCCATTCAGCCCTTCATCCTTGTGCCGGCTCTTTGAAAGATCTGTTCAATCAGTCCCCACTCTCCCCCTCTGCTCTCCGCACCATCACCATCCCCGTACTCCTGCAAATGTGTCCCCTTCAAGTATTTATCCAACTCCACCCCTCCCCCTTTGGAAAGTCCCTACTGAATCTGCTTCCACCGCCCTTTCAGGCAGCGCCTTCCAGATCACCACAACTCGCTGTGTTTATAAACAATAATTCTCCTCATCTCCCCCCCTCACCACCCCCACCCTCTGGTTCTGTTACCGATTCTCTTCAATCTGTGTCCCCCTCTGGTTACCGACCCTCTCACCACTGGAAACAGTCTCTCCCTCTCTACTCTACCCCAAACCGACCCCCACTCTGTGATTTTGAACGCCTCGATTCAATCTCCACCCCCCTCCCCCTCCCTTAACCTTCTCTGCTCTAAGGAGAACAATCCCAGCTTCTCCAGTCCCTCCACGTGAACTGAAGTCCCCTCATCCCCTCCCCCCCCCTCCCCCTCCCTTAACCTTCTCTGCTCTAAGGAGAACAATCCCAGCTTCTCCAGTCCCTCCACGTGAACTGAAGTCCCCTCATCCTCCCTCCCCCCACCTCCCAACCTCCCTTAACCTTCTCTGCTCTAAGGAGAACAATCCCAGCTTCTCCAGTCCCTCCATGTGAAATGAAAAGTCCCCTCATCCTCCCCCAGAGTCCTGTTCTGGTCAGTCTCTCTCCGCACCCTCTCCCAGACCATAGGCCCAACGCGTCATTGACCAGAACTGTGGTACGGAGCTCCAGCTGGAGGTGTGACCAGAGTTTTATACAAGTACACCATTACTTCTCGCTATTGTACTCTATTTTACTATTAAAAAGGCCAAGGATATACTTGAATTTTTTTATAAACATCCTTATCAAACTGTCCAGCCATATTGAAGGACTTGTGTCCACATAAATCCAAACACACTAACGTGAAATGCGAGATCTTCCCCAAATAATATCACATCACCACAGTTCAATTAAGATCACTCCTGCTGCAAACACATTCAAGTTCCGACTGAAAACGATATCCAGGCCGATACTATCAGTACCCAGGACTGAGGGGCCACAGAACTGTCAGAGGGTCAGCGCTGAGGGAGAGCCGCACTGTCGGAGGGTCAGCGCCGAGGGAGCGCCGCACTGTCGGAGGGTCAGTGCTGAGGGAGAGCCACACTGTCGGAGGGTCAGTGCTGAGGGAGAGCCGCACTGTCGGAGGGTCAGCGCCGAGGGTGAGCCGCACTGTCGGAGGGTCAGCGCAGAGGGAGAGCCGCACTGTCGGAGGGTCAGCGCTGAGGGAGAGCCGCACTGTCGGAGGGTCAGCGCTGAGGGAGAGCCGCACTGTCGGAGGGTCAGAGCTGAGGGAGAGCTGCACTGTCGGAGGGTCAGTGCTGAGGGAGCGCCGCACTGTCGGAGGGTCAGAGCTGAGGGAGAGCTGCACTGTCGGAGGGTCAGCGCTGAGGGAGCACCGCACTGTCGGAGGGTCAGTGCTGAGGGAGAGCTGCACTGTCGGAGGGTCAGTGCCGAGGGAGCGCCAAGTTCTGGAATTCCCTCCCTAAAGCTCTCCACCTCTCTCTCTCTCTCTCCATCCTTCCAGCCAGCCTGTCAGATTCTACTCTCTGTTAACATCAGCTGATGTAAAACTCTGCTGCCCTATATCATGACTCTGACCGGCCACGTTCACTCACCTCCCGTACACTGGCTCCTAGCCCAGCAATGCTTCGATATTAAAATTCTCATCTTCCTGTTCAACTCCTCCCTATCTCTGTACCCTCCTCCAGCCCCTACAACCCTCCCTATCTCTGTAACCTCCTCCAGCCCCTACACCTCTCCCTATCTCTGTAACCTCTTCCAGCCCCTACACCCCTCCCTATCTCTGTAACCCCCTCCAGTCCCCTACACCCCTCCCTATCTCTGTAACCTCCTCCAGCCCCTACACCCCACCCTATCTCTGTAACCTCCTCCAGCCTCTACACCCCTCCCTATCTCTGTAACCTCCTCCAGCCCCTACACCCCTCTCTATCTCTGTAACCTCCTCCAGCCTCTACACCCCTCCCTATCTCTGTAACCTCCTCCAGCCCCTACACCCCTCTCTATCTCTGTAACCTCCTCCAGCCCCTACACCCCTCCCTATTTCTGTAACCTCCTCCAGCCCCTACAACCCTCCCTATCTCTGTAACCTCCTCCAGCCCCTACAACCCTCCCTATCTCTGTAACCTCCTCCAGCCCCTACAACCCTCCCTATCTCTGTAACCTCCTCCAGCCCCCTACACCCCTCCCTATCTCTGTAACCTCCTCCAGCCCCTACACCCCTCCCTATCTCTGTAACCTCCTCCAGCCCCTACACCCCTCTTTATCTCTGTAACCTCCTCCAGACCCTGCACCCCTCCCTATCTCTGTAACCTCCTCCAGCCCCTACAACCCTCCCTATCTCTGTAACCTCCTCCAGCCTCTACACCCCTCCCTATCTCTGTAACCTCCTCCAGCCCCCACACCCCTCCCTATCTCTGTAACCTCCTCCAGTCCCCTACACCCCTCCCTATCTCTGTAACCTCCTCCAACTCTGGCATCTCTCCCTTCTCCCCCCCCCCCCACCCCATCCCCTCCCCGATTCCCATCGCTCCACCATCGGCGGCCGTGCCTTCAGCTGCCTGGGGTGGGGGGGGGGGGACCCCGAGCTCTGGAATCCCCCTCCCTCAACCTCTCCGCCTCCCTCCCTCCCTCTCTGTCTCTCTCTCTCTCTCTCTCTCTCCCCGCCTCCCGACTTCAAGCCGCTCCTTCGGGTCCGACATGTTTCGATCTGCCCTCCTCATCTCTTTTCCCTTGGCTGCCCGCTGGATGACCGTGTGAAAGGCCCTGGGACGTGACTTCTCTCCCCTTCAATCCACTCTGCCCTGGACATCGGCAGCCCTTTTGTTCCGGGCTCTGTGCCAGCAAGCGGCACTGAGCACCAGCAGCCCCTCGAGGGGACAAGGAGCAGAGGCGAGCGGACAGGAGTGATTGACAGCGACTGAGGACTGGGATTGATCTAAAGCAGGAGCGGCTGGGGTTGAGACATTCCGAGACAGGCTCTTGCCTCCACCGAGCAGCCTCTGGTCCCAGACACGAGAAACCTCAGCCTCGATGACAGATGGGAGGGCGCTTGGGGCCGTTCTCCTCGGAGAGGGAGCGTCTGGGGAGTGAGGAGCGGGGGGGGGTGGTGGATTCGATGGGGATGTTCGCTGGAGGCAGGTTCGGTCGAGGCATTGGATGGTTATTTGAGTAGAAACGACATGCGGAAGGGGGTTACGGGCAGGGTGGGGGAGGTTGGGGTGGGGTTAGAAAAAGACAATGGCACCGGCTCATAATGCTCCTTCGGAGAGCCGGTGCAGGCAGGATGGGCCGAATGGCCTCCAACCCGCGCCGTTACGGTTCTGTGATGACGAGCCTCTACCCTGTTCCCGCGTCTATCTCTGGGACGACACCCTATCCGATCCCTGTCCCACTTCGCCAAGGCGTCGATCGCCTGTGTTTGTGAGTGTGCGTAAGCACCCACGCGTCCGACCGCGTGCCACTGCGTGTCTGTGGGCGCAGGCGCACGTTTTAGAGTGTGTGCGCACGTGCAAGTGTGTGTGTTCCAGTGCGAGCGAGTGCGCCTGTGCGTTCCAGCGAGTGTGCACGCGCACGCTAGTTTGTTTGTTTGAGTGTGACGGCGTGCGTTGTGAGTGTGTGTGTCTGCGTGTGTCTGCATGTGCGCAATCATGTGTTATGGGTCCCCGCTGTGCATTGCACGTGTGTGTGTGTGTGTGTGTGTGAGTATGTGGGTGTGGTGTGTGAGTGACTGTGGGTGTGTGTGTGCGGGTGTGT
Organism: Isurus oxyrinchus; assembly: GCA_026770705.1. Lineage (NCBI taxonomy): Eukaryota > Metazoa > Chordata > Chondrichthyes > Lamniformes > Lamnidae > Isurus > Isurus oxyrinchus. Next base: position 36,458 of record JANJGN010000639.1, read on the forward strand.
GCGTCTGTGCGAGAGTGTGTGTCTGTGCGAGAGTGTGTCTGTGCGAGAGTGTGTGTGTGCGAGAGTGCGTCTGTGCGAGAGTGTCTGTGCGAGAGTGTGTGTGTGCGAGAGTGTGTGTGTGCGAGAGTGCGTCTGTGCGAGAGTGTGTCTGTGCGAGAGTGTCTGTGCGAGAGTGTCTGTGCGAGAGTGTAAGTCTGTGCGAGAGTGTGTGTCTGTGCGAGAGTGTGTGTGTGCGAGTGTGTGTATGAGAGTGTGAGTGTGCGAGAGTGTGTGTGTGCGAGAGTGTGTGTGTGCGAGAGTGTGTGTGTGCGAGAGTGTGTGTGTGAGTGTGAGTGTGCGAGAGTGTGTGTGTACGAGAGTGTGTGTGTGCGAGAGTGTGTGTGTTCGAGAGTGTGTGTGTGAGAGTGAGTGTGCGAGAGTGTGTGTGTGCGAGAGTGTGTGTGTGCGAGAGTGTGAGTGTGCGAGAGTGTGTGTGTGCGAGTGTGTGTGTGCGAGAGTGTGTGTGTGCGAGAGTGTGTGTGTGCGAGAGTGTAAGTCTGTGCGAGAGTGTGTGTGTGCGAGAGTGTGTGTGTGCGAGAGTGTGTGTGTGCGAGTGTGTGTGTGCGAGAGTGTAAGTCTGTGCGAGAGTGTAAGTCTGTGCGAATGTGGGTGTGTGCATGAGGGTGCAAGTGAGTGTGAGTGCCTATGTATGTTTGTGTGTGTGCATGTGAGTGTGCTTGAGTGAGACTGTGTGTATCTAGTTATGTTTGTGTGTGTGTGTGTGTGTGTGCGTGCGCATGTGTGTCTATGTATGTTTGTGTGTGTGCATGTGAGTGTGTGTGTCTAGTTATATTTGCATGTGTGTTTGCATGTGTGTCTATGTATGTTTGTGTGTGTGCATGTGAGTATGTGTGTCTAGTTACATTTGTGTGTGCGCGTGCGCATGTGTGTCTATGTATGTTTGTGTGCATGAGTGTGCGTCTAATTATGTTTGCATGTGAGTGTTTGCATGTGTCTATGTATGTCTGTGTGTGTGCATGTGTGTGTGAGTGTGTGTCTAGTTACGTTTGCGTGTGTGTTTGCATGTGTGCCTATGTATGTTTGTGTGTGTGTGTGTGTCTAGTTATGTTTGCGTGTGTGTGTTTGCACACGTGCCTATGTATGTTTGTGTGTGTGCGTGTGTGTGCCTAGTTATGTTTGTGTGTGTGTGTTTGTTTGCACACGTGTCTATGTATGTTTGTGTGTGTGCATGTGTGTGTGTGTGTCTAGTTATGTTTGTGTGTGTGTGTGTGTTTGCACACGTGTCTATGTATGTTTGTGTGTGTGCATGTGAGTGTGTGTGTGCGAGAGTGTGTCTGTGCGAGAGTGTGTGTGTGCGAGAGTGTGTCTGTGCGAGAGTGTGTCTGTGCGAGAGTGTGTGTCTGTGCGAGAGTGTGTGTGTGCGAGAGTGTGTCTGTGCGAGAGTGTGTGTGCGCGAGAGTGTGTGTGTGCGAGAGTGTGTGTGTGCGAGAGTGTGTCTGTGCGAGAGTGTGTGTGTGCGAGAGTGTGTCTGTGCGAGAGTGTGTGTGTGCGAGAGTGTGTGTGTGTGCGAGAGTGTGTGTGTGCGAGAGTGTGTCTGTGCGAGAGTGTGTGTGTGCGAGAGTGTGTCTGTGCAAGAGTGTAAGTCTGTGCGAAAGTGGGTGTGTGCATGAGGGTGCAAGTGAGTGTGAGTGCCTATGTATGTTTGTGTGTGTGCATGTGAGTGTGCTTGAGTGAGACTGTGTGTATCTAGTTATGTTTGTTTGTGTGTATGTGTGTGCGTGCGCATGTGTGTCTATGTATGTTTGTGTGTGTGCATGTGAGTGTGTGTGTGTGTGTCTAGTTATGTTTGCGTGTGTGTTTATTTGCACATGTGCCTATGTGTGTTTGTGTGTGTGCATGTGAGTGTGTGTGTCTAGTTATGTTTGTGTGTGTGCGTGTGAGTGTGTGTGTATGTGTGTCTAGTTATGTTTGCGTGTGTGTGTGTTTGCACATGTGCCTATGTATGTTTGTGTGTTTGCATGTGAGTGTGTGTGTCTAATTATGTTTGTGTGTGAGTGTTTGCACGTGTCAATGTATGTCTGTGTATGTGCATGTGTGTGTGTGAATGTGTGTCTAGTTATGTTCGCGTGTGTGTTTGCATGTGTGTCTATGTATGTTTGTGTGTGTGCATGTGAGTGTGTGTGTCTAGTTACATTTGTGTGTGCGTGCGTGTGCATGTGTGTCTATGTATGTTTGTGTGCATGTGAGTGTGTGTGTCTAATTATGTTTGCGTGTGAGTGTTTGCACATGTGTTTATGTATGTCTGTGTGTGTGCATGTGTGCGTGAGTGAGAGTGTGTGTGTCTAGTTATGTTTGCGGGTGTGTTTGCATGTGTGTCTATGTATGTTTGTGAGTGTGTGTGTGTGTGTCTAATTATGTTTGGTTGTGTGTTTGCATTTGTGTCTATGTATGTTTGTGTGTGTGAATGTGAGTGTGTGTCTAGTTATGTTTGCGTGTGTGTGTTTGCACATGTGCCTATGTATGTTTGTGTGTGTGCATGTGTGTGTGTGTGCGCCTAGTTATGTTTGCATGTGTGCATGTGAGTGTGTGTCCAGTTATGTTTGCGTGTGTGTGTTTGCACATGTGTCTATGCATGTTTGCGTGTGTGCATGTGAGTGTGTGTGTCTAGTTATGTTTGCGTGGGTGTGAGTGTTTGCACATGTGTGTCTATGTATGTTTGTGCGTACATGTGTGTCTCTATAAGCATGCGTGGACGCTTATAGCGTGTGGGCGCGTCTGCGCGTGTGAGAGCGCAGGCACAAACTTGTGTCATTTTACATTGTGTAGCACGCGTGCCGCGGTGCTGAATTTGCGTGCGTGTGCACGTGTTTCACCAACGTGTGCGTACGCAAGTGCGTGCCCACTGTCAGGTGTGACGGAGAGCGGGAGGAGCCTTCAGACAGGAACGGAGCAGACCGGAGCACAACTAAAAACCAAAAAAAAAAAACCCTTTTCAGATTAAGGGCGTGGTGAGAACAGATCCGAGCTCTCAGTCACCGTCAGTGGCACTTCCCCCTGTATCTCTCCTGCCTCGGGGCGCAGTGGGATAGGAGCACAGGTGATTAAAATGCCAGAGTGAAGGGCACAGTAAAATAGGGCAGACATTTTCAAGTGGCAGATGAGCGTCCAACGCTGATCGCAGGTTCCAGAGAGGCAGCAGCTATAACTTGGGTTGATATAGCACCGTCCACACCCCACGGTCGAGCGCCGGAGCGACTGGTGAAACATAATTGGACCCCGGGCCGCCGTGAGGAGGTATCGGGGACACGGCGGCCACAGGCTCGGTCGCAGAGGTCGGATTGAAGGAGGATCTTGAAGGGGGAGAGAGGGGACGAGAGGGAGAGGGAGGCGGAGAGGTTGAGGGAGGGGGATTCCAGAGCTCGGGGTCATCCCCCCCCCACCCAGGCAGCTGGAGGCACGGCCGCCGAGGGTGGAGCGACGGGAATCGGGGAGGGGGGATGGGAGAGAGGCCGGAATTGGAGGAGGTTACAGAGATAGGGAGGGGTGTAGGGGGCTGGAGGAGGTTACAGAGATAGGGAGGGGTGTAGGGGCTGGAGGAGGTTACAGAGATAGGGAGTGGTGTAGGGGCTGGAGGAGGTTACAGAGATAGGGAGGGGTGTAGGGGCTGGAGGAGGTTACAGAGATAGGGAGGGGTGTAGGGGCTGGAGGAGGTTACAGAGATAGGGAGGGGTGTAGGGACTGGAGGAGGTTACAGGGATAGGGAGGGGTGTAGGGGCTGGAGGAGGTTACAGAGATAGGGAGGGGTGTAGGGACTGGAGGAGGTTACTGAGATAGGGAGGGTTGTAGGGGGCTGGAGGAGGTTACAGAGATAGTGAGAGGTGTAGGGACTGGAGGAGGTTACTGAGATAGGGAGGGTTGTAGGGGCTGGAGGAGGTTACAGAGATAGGGAGGGGTGTAGGGGCTGGAGGAGGTTACAGAGATAGGGAGGGGTATATAGGCTGGAGGAGGTTACAGAGATAGGGAGGGGTGTAGGGGCTGGAGGAGGTTACAGAGATGGGGAGGGTTGTAGGGGGCTGGAGGAGGTTACAGAGATAGGGAGGGTTGTAGGGGGCTGGAGGAGGTTACAGAGATAGGGAGGGGTACAGGGGCTGGAGGAGGTTACAGAGATAGGGAGGGGTACAGGGGCTGGAGGAGGTTACAGAGATAGGGAGGGGTGTAGGGACTGGAGGAGGTTACAGAGATAGGGAGGGGTGTAGGGGCTGGAGGAGGTTACAGAGATAGGGAGGGGTGTAGGGGCTGGAGGAGGTTACAGAGATAGGGAGGGGTGTAGGGGCTGGAGGAGGTTACAGAGATAGGGAGGGGTGTAGGGACTGGAGGAGGTTACAGAGATAGGGAGGGTTGTAGGGGCTGCAGGAGGTTACAGAGATAGGGAGGGGTGTATAGGCTGGAGGAGGTTACAGAGATAGGGAGGGGTGTAGGGGCTGGAGGAGGTTACAGAGATAGGGAGGGGTGTAGGGGCTGGAGGAGGTTACAGATATAGGGAGAGTTGTAGGGGCTGTAGGAGGTTACAGAGATAGGGAGGTGTGTAGGGGCTGGAGGAGGTTACAGAGATAGGGAGGGGTGTAGGGGCTGGAGGAGGTTACAGAGATAGGGAGGGGTGTAGGGGCTGGAGGAGGTTACAGAGATAGGGAGGGGTGTAGGGACTGGAGGAGGTTACAGAGATAGGGAGGGTTGTAGGGGCTGCAGGAGGTTACAGAGATAGGGAGGGTTGTAGGGGCTGGAGGAGGTTACAGAGATAGGGAGGGGTGTAGGGGCTGGAGGAGGTTACAGAGATAGGGAGGGGTGTAGGGGCTAGAGGAGGTTACAGAGATAGGGAGGGGGTGTAGGGGCTGGAGGAGGTTACAGAGATAGGGAGGGGGTGTAGGGGCTGTAGGAGGTTACAGAGATAGGGAGGTGTGTAGGGGCTGGAGGAGGTTACAGAGATAGGGAGGGGTGTAGGGGCTGGAGGAGGTTACAGAGATTGTGAGGGGTGTAGGGGGCTGGAGGAGGTTACAGAGATAGGGAGGGGTGTAGGCGCTGGAGGAGGTTACTGAGATAGGGAGGGGTACAGGGGCTGGAGGAGGTTACAGAGATAGGGAGGGGTACAGGGGCTGGAGGAGGTTACAGAGATAGGGAGGGGTGTAGGGACTGGAGGAGGTTACAGAGATAGGGAGGGGTGTAGGGGCTGGAGGAGGTTACAGAGATAGGGAGGGGTGTAGGGGCTGGAGGAGGTTACAGAGATAGGGAGGGGTGTAGGGGCTGGAGGAGGTTACAGAGATAGGTAGGGGTGTAGGGACTGGAGGAGGTTACAGAGATAGGGAGGGTTGTAGGGGCTGCAGGAGGTTACAGAGATAGGGAGGGGTGTATAGGCTGGAGGAGGTTACAGAGATAGGGAGGGGTGTAGGGGCTGGAGGAGGTTACAGAGATAGGGAGGGGTGTAGGGGCTAGAGGAGTTTACAGAGTTAGGGAGGGGTGTAGGGACTGGAGGAGGTTACAGAGTTAGGGAGGGTTGTAGGGGCTGGAGGAGGTTACAGAGATAGGGAGGGTTGTAGGGGCTGGAGGAGGTTACAGAGATAGGGAGGGGTGTAGGGGCTGGAGGAGGTTACAGAGATAGGGAGGGGTGTAGGGGCTAGAGGAGGTTACAGAGATAGGGAGGGGGTGTAGGGGCTGGAGGAGGTTACAGAGATAGGGAGGGGGTGTAGGGGCTGTAGGAGGTTACAGAGATAGGGAGGTGTGTAGGGGCTGGAGGAGGTTACAGAGATAGGGAGGGGTGTAGGGGCTGGAGGAGGTTACAGAGATTGTGAGGGGTGTAGGGGGCTGGAGGAGGTTACACAGATAGGGAGGGTTGTAGGGGCTGGATGAGGTTACAGAGATAGGGAGGGTTGTAGGGGCTGGAGGAGGTTACAGAGATAGGGAGGGGTGTAGGGGCTGGAGGAGGTTACAGAGATAGGGAGGGGTGTAGGGGCTGGAGGAGGTTACAGAGATAGGGAGGGGTGTAGGTGCTGGAGGAGGTTACTGAGGTACCCACCTCCGCAGCCCACCGGTGTCCACTGGCAGTCGCAGAAATATTGGCATTGACCTAGCGGGAGGTTAAAGGTCAGGCAACTGACCAGCTGGGTGTCCCGACAGTTCATGGACTTTACGTAATGGCAGGAGCTGGCAGGAACCAATGGGGTACGTGAGGGGAGAGAAGGTGGAGGGAGGGGGAGAAAGAGGGGGAAGAGGGGTGGTGGGGAGAGAGAGGGGGTATGAGGAAAAGAAATGGGGTGAGGAAAAAGGGAGCGGTGAGAGACAGGAAAAGACAAAGGAGAGAAAGAGAGACAGACAGAGAGAGAGGGAACGTGATAGACGGAGAGAGAAGGGCAGACAGAGAGACAGACAGACAGAGAGACTCAGAGAGAGAAAGGAGGTGTGAGAGAGAGAAGGAGACACAAAGAGAGACAGACAGACAGATAGAGGGAGAAAGAGACAGACAGACTGAGGGAAAGAGAGAGAGAGGTGGACAGAGAGAGAGAGGTGGACAGAGAGAGAGAGGTGGACGGAGAGAGAGAGAGAAACGGGGACACAAACAGAGAGGGGCACAGGGAGAGAGAGAGGGGTGACAGGAAGAGAGAGAGACAGAGAGAGACAGACAGACATAGAGGGAGAAAGAGACAGACAGACTGAGGGAAAGAGAGAGAGAGGTGGACGGAGAGAGAGAGGTGGACGGAGAGAGAGAGAGAGAAACGGGGACACAAACAGAGAGGGGCACAGGGAGAGAGAGAGGGGTGACAGGAAGAGAGAGAGACAGAGAGAGACAGACAGAGAGGGAAAGAGATAGAGAGAGAGGGGCAGAGAGAGAGAGGGGCAGAGAGAGAGGGCAGAGAGAGAGGGCAGAGAGAGAATGACACAGAGAGAGAGCGACACATAGAGAGCGCGGGGGGCAGAGAGAGCGCGGGGGACAGAGAGAGAGAGGGAGGGACAGAGAGAGAGAGAGAGCGACAGAGAGAGAGAGAGAGAGGGACAGAGAGAGAGAGAGAGGGACAGAGAGAGAGAGGGGGACAGAGAGAGAGAGAGAGGGACAGAGAGAGAGAGGGGGACAGAGAGAGAGAGAGAGAGGGACAGAGAGAGAGAGAGAGGGACAGAGAGAGAGAGGGACAGAGAGAGAGGGGGACAGAGAGTGCGCGGGGGACAGAGAGAGCGCGGGGGACAGAGAGAGAGAGGGGGACAGAGAGAGAGAGAGAGAGGGACAGAGAGAGAGAGAGAGGGACAGAGAGAGAGAGGGACAGAGAGAGAGAGAGAGGGACAGAGAGAGAGAGGGACAGAGAGAGAGGGGGACAGAGAGAGAGAGAGAGAGAGGGACAGAGAGAGAGAGAGAGGGACAGAGAGAGAGAGGGACAGAGAGAGAGAGGGGGACAGAGAGAGCGCGGGGGACAGAGAGAGAGAGGGGGACAGAGAGAGAGAGAGAGAGGGACAGAGAGAGAGAGGGACAGAGAGAGAGAGAGAGCGACAGAGAGAGAGAGAGAGGGACAGAGAGAGAGGGGGACAGAGAGAGCGCGGGGGACAGAGAGAGCGCGGGGGACAGAGAGAGAGAGGGGGACAGAGAGAGAGAGGGGGACAGAGAGAGAGAGAGGGGGACAGAGAGAGAGGGGGACAGAGAGAGAGAGAGAGGGACAGAGAGAGCGCGGGGGACAGAGAGAGAGAGGGGGACAGAGAGTGAGAGAGGGACAGAAAGAGAGAGAGAGGGACAGAGAGAGAGAGGGGGACAGAGAGAGAGAGAGAGAGGGACAGAGAGAGAGAGAGAGGGACAGAGAGAGCGCGGGGACAGAGAGAGCGCGTGGGACAGAGAGAGAGAGGGGGACAGAGAGAGAGAGAGAGAGGGACAGAGAGAGAGAGAGAGAGAGAGACAGAGACAGAGGGACAGAGAGAGAGAGGGGGACAGAGAGAGAGAGAGAGGGACAGAGAGAGAGAGAGGGACAGAGAGAGAGGGAGGGATAGAGAGAGAGAGGGACAGAGAGAGAGAGGGAGAGGGACAGAGAGAGAGAGGGAGGGACAGAGAGAGAGAGGGAGAGGGACAGAGAGAGAGAGGGAGGGACAGAGAGAGAGAGAGGGAGGGACAGAGAGAGAGAGGGAGGGATAGAGAGAGAGAGGGAGGGACAGAGAGAGAGAGAGGGAGGGACAGAGAGAGAGAGGGAGGGATAGAGAGAGAGAGGGAGGGACAGAGAGAGAGAGGGACAGAGAGAGAGAGACAGAGTTAGAGGGAGAGAGACAGAGAGAGAGAAAGGTGGAGTCAGAGAGAGAGAGAGATGGTGACAGACAGTGAGAGAGAAAATGGGGGAGAGAGTGGGGAGATAGAGAGACACATCCTGAGAGAGAGAGAGAGAGACAGACAGACGGTGAGAGAGGGTGAAGTGCAGGGAGGGAATGAGAGAGACGGAGGCAGATGGAGGGGAAAACAGAAAGAGGGAGGAGTACAGAGGGATAGACAGCGAGAAGAGGAGAATGAGGGGAGACTGACAGTGAAGGATTTAATCAAGTTCATCGAGGGTCATGGATGTCTTTCCATGAATACATCCCTGAAACAGGAGGAGGCCATTCAGCCCCTCTCCTCCTCCTCGAGCCTGTTACACAGGAACAGGATGAGGCCATTCAGCCCTTCTTCCCTCCTCCAGCCTGTTACACAGGAACAGGAGGAGGCCATTCAGCCCTTCTTCCCTCCTCCAGCCTGTTACACAGGAACAGGATGAGGCCATTCAGCCCCTCTCCCTCCTCCAGCCTGTTACACAGGAACAGGAGGAGGCCATTCAGCCCTTCTTCCCTCCTCCAGCCTGTTACACAGGAACAGGAGGAGGCCATTCAGCCCTTCTCCCCTCCTCGAGCCTGTTACACAGGAACAGGAGGAGGCCATTCAGCCCTTCTTCCCTCCTCCAGCCTGTTACACAGGAACAGGAGGAGGCCATTCAGCCCCTCCTCCTCGAGCCTGTTACACAGGAACAGGAGGAGGCCATTCAGCCCCTCTCCTCCTCGAGCCTGTTACACAGGAACAGGAGGAGGCCATTCAGCCTCACCCTCCTCGAGCCTGTTACACAGGAACAGGAGGAGGCCATTCAGCCCCCCCCCCTCCTCGAGCCTGTTACACAGGAACAGGAGGAGGCCATTCAGCCCCTCTCCCTCCTCGAGCCTGTTACACAGGAACAGGAGGAGGCCATTCAGCCCTTCTTCCCTCCTCCAGTCTGTTACACATGAGCATGAGGATGGTACACTGTAGAGTGAAGGTGTGAGTAAGCGGCTGTTAGGTTGGTGTGTCTCTGTATTTCTGTTTGTGTGTGTGCAGGCGCGGGTGCGTCTAGAACTATGTGAGATGATCGGTCCCCTGTGTAGCTGTGAACAGCGATCATTTCCCTCTTATACAACCCATCAAATTCCTAATTAGTTTCTGAATCAAATGTCATTGAACCATGAAAACATCCTCCAGCAAGGGCACAATGTGATTAATCTCCTACATTGACACTCATCCTACTAACCACTCCCAAAGGGGATTTGCGTCTCTCTCGATCTCTCTCTCTCTGATCCAACTCCCCCCAGGGAAGAGGCTGCATCTGTAGATTCTGGGGTCAACCCCACACTCGAGAGACGGAGGGACCAAATTGAGGCTGGCACTCCGAGTGAGTGCTGAGGGAGCGCCGCACTGTGGGAGGGTCAGTGTGCTGAGGGAGCGCCGCACTGATGGAGGGACAGTGTGCTGAGGGAGCGCCGCACTGTCGGAGGGTCAGTGCTGAGGGAGCGCCGCACTGTCGGAGGGTCAGTGCTGAGGGAGTGCCGCACTGTCGGAGGGTCAGTGCTGAGGGAGTGCCGCACTGTCGGACGGTCAGGGCTGAGGGAGCGCCGCACTGTCGGAGGGTCAGCGCTGAGGGATAGCCGCACTGTGGGAGGGTCCACACTAAGTGACCGCCGCACTGTCGGAGGGTCAGTGTTGAGGGAGAGCCGCACTGTCGGAGGGTCAGTGCTGAGGGAGCGCCGCACTGTCTGAGGGTCAGTGCTGAGGGAGCGCCGCACTGTCGGAGGGTCAGTACTGAGGGAGAGCCGCACTGTCGGAGGGTCAGTGCTGAGGGAGAGCCGCACTGTCTGAGGGTCAGTGCTGAGGGAGCGCCGCACTGTCGGAGGGGCAGCGCTGAGGGAGCGCCGCACTGTCGGAGGGTCAGTGCTGAGGGAGAGCCGCACTGTCTGAGGGTCAGTGCTGAGGGAGCGCCGCACTGTCGGAGGGTCAGCGCTGAGGGAGAGCCGCACTGTCGGAGGGTCCGCACTAAGTGAGCGTCGCACTGTCAGAGGGTCAGCGCTGAGGGAGAGCCGCACTGGCGGAGGGTCAGCGCTGAGGAAGCACCCACAGCGCAGTTAGGGAGGGAGTTCCAGAATTTTGTCCGTGTGGTGTAGGTACATCCACAGCGCTGTTAGGGAGGGAGTTCCAGGAATTTGTCCGTGTAGTGTAGGTACACCCACGGCGCTGTTAGGGAGGGAGTTCCAGGATTTTGTCCATGTGGTGTAGGTACACCCACGGCGCTGTTAGGGAGGGAGTTCCAGGATTTTGTCCCGTGTGGTGTAGGTACACCCACGGTGCTGTTAATGAGGGAGTTCCAGGATTTTGTCCCGTGTGGTGTAGGTACACCCACGGCGCTGTAAGGGAGGGAGTTCCAGGATTTTGTCCCTGTGGTGTAGGTACACCCACGGCGCTGTTAGGGAGGGAGTTCCAGGATTTTGTCCGTGTGGTGTAGGTACACCCACGGCGCTGTTAGGGAGGGAGTTCCAGGAAAATGTCCGTGTGGTGTAGGTACACCCACGGCGCTGTTAGGGAGGGAGTTCCAGGATTTTGTCCATGTGGTGTAGGTACACCCATAGCGCTGTTAGGGAGGGAGTTCCAGGATTTTGTCCATGTGGTGTAGGTACACCCACAGCACTGTTAGGGAGGGAGTTCCAGGATTTTGTCCCTGTAGTGTAGGTACACCCACGGCGCTGTTAGGGATGGTGATCCAGGGTTTTGTCCCCGTGTGGTGTAGGTACACCCACGGCGCTGTCAGTGAGGGAGTTCCAGGATTTTGTCCATGTGGTGTAGGTACATGCATGACGCTGGAAGGGAGGGAGTTCCAGGATTTAGTCCATGTGGTGTAGGTACACCCACGGCGCTGTTAGGGAGGGAGTTCCAGGATTTTGTCCCCGTGTGGTGTAGGTACACCCACGGCGCTGTTAGGGAGGGAGTTCCAGGAATTTGTCCGTGTGGTGTAGGTACACCCACGGCGCTGTTAGGGAGGGAGTTCCAGGATTTTGTCCCCGTGTGGTGTAGGTACACCCACGGCGCTGTTAGGGAGGGAGTTCTAGGATTTTGTCCCGTGTGGTGTAGGTACACCCACGGTGCTGTTAGTGAGGGAGTTCCAGGATTTTGTCCCGTGTGGTGTAGGTACACCCATAGCGCTGTTAGGGAGGGAGTTCCAGGATTTTGTCCATGTGGTGTAGGTACACCCACAGCACTGTTAGGGAGGGAGTTCCAGGATTTTGTCCCTGTAGTGTAGGTACACCCACGGCGCTGTTAGGGATGGTGATCCAGGGTTTTGTCCCCGTGTGGTGTAGGTACACCCACGGCGCTGTCAGTGAGGGAGTTCCAGGATTTTGTCCATGTGGTGTAGGTACATGCATGACGCTGGAAGGGAGGGAGTTCCAGGATTTAGTCCATGTGGTGTAGGTACACCCACGGCGCTGTTAGGCAGGGAGTTCCAGGATTTTGTCCCCGTGTGGTGTAGGTACACCCACGGCGCTGTTAGGGAGGGAGTTCCAGGAATTTGTCCGTGTGGTGTAGGTACACCCACGGCGCTGTTAGGGAGGGAGTTCCAGGATTTTGTCCCCGTGTGGTGTAGGTACACCCACGGCGCTGTTAGGGAGGGAGTTCTAGGATTTTGTCCCGTGTGGTGTAGGTACACCCACGGTGCTGTTAGTGAGGGAGTTCCAGGATTTTGTCCCGTGTGGTGTAGGTACACCCACGGCGCTGTTAGGGAGGGAGTTCCAGGATTTTGTCCCTGTGGTGTAGGTACACCCACGGCGCTGTTAGGGAGGGAGTTCCAGGATTTTGTCCGTGTGGTGTAGGTACACCCACGACACTGTTAGGGACAGTGATCCAGGATTTTGTCCCCGTGTGGTGTAGGTACATCCACAGCGCTGTTAGGGAGGGAGTTCCAGGATTTTGTCCCGTGTGGTGTAGGTACACCCACGGTGCTGTTAGTGAGGGAGTTCCAGGATTTTGTCCCGTGTGGTGTAGGTACACCCAGAGTGCTGTTAGGGAGGGAGTTCCAGGATTTTGTACGTGTGGTGTAGGTACACCCACAGCGCTGTTAGGGAGGGAGTTCCAGGATTTTGTCCGTGTAGTGTAGGTACACCCACGGCGCTGTTAGGGAGGGAGTTACAGGATTTTGTCCGTGTGGTGTAGGTACACCCACGGCGCTGTTAGGGAGGGAGTTCCAGGATTTTGTAACCGTGTGGTGTAGGTACACCCACGGCGCTGTTAGGGAGGGAGTTCCAGGATTTTGTCCCGTGTGGTGTAGGTACACCCACGGTGCTGTTAGTGAGGGAGTTCCAGGATTTTGTCCCGTGTGGTGTAGGTACACCCACGGCGCTGTTAGGGAGGGAGTTCCAGGATTTTGTCCGTGTGGTGTAGGTACACCCACGGCGCTGTTAGGGAGGGAGTTCCAGGAAAATGTCCGTGTGGTGTAGGTACACCCACGGCGCTGTAAGGGAGGGAGTTCCAGGATTTTGTCCATGTGGTGTAGGTACACCCATAGCGCTGTTAGGGAGGGAGTTCCAGGATTTTGTCCATGTGGTGAAGGTACACCCACAGCACTGTTAGGGAGGGAGTTCCAGGATTTTGTCCCTGTAGTGTAGGTACACCCACGACGCTGTTAGGGATGGTGATCCAGGGTTTTGTCCCCGTGTGGTGTAGGTACACCCACGGCGCTGTCAGTGAGGGAGTTCCAGGATTTTGTCCATGTGGTGTAGGTACATGCACGACGCTGGAAGGGAGGGAGTTCCAGGATTTAGTCCATGTGGTGTAGGTACACCCACGGCGCTGTTAGGGAGGGAGTTCCAGGATTTTGTCCCCGTGTGGTGTAGGTACACCCACGGCGCTCTTAGGGAGGGAGTTCCAGGAATTTGTCCGTGTGGTGTAGGTACACCCACGGCGCTGTTAGGGAGGGAGTTCCAGGATTTTGTCCCCGTGTGGTGTAGGTACACCCACGGCGCTGTTAGGGAGGGAGTTCCAGGATTTTGTCCCGTGTGGTGTAGGTACACCCACGGTGCTGTTAGTGAGGGAGTTCCAGGATTTTGTCCCGTGTGGTGTAGGTACACCCACGGCGCTGTTAGGGAGGGAGTTCCAGGATTTTGTCCCTGTGGTGTAGGTACACCCACGGCGCTGTTAGGGAGGGAGTTCCAGGATTTTGTCCGTGTGGTGTAGGTACACCCACGGCGCTGTGAGGGAGGGAGTTCCAGGAAAATGTCCGTGTGGTGTAGGTACACCCACGGCGCTGTTAGGGAGGGAGTTCCAGGATTTTGTCCATGTGGTGTAGGTACACCCATAGCGCTGTTAGGGAGGGAGTTCCAGGATTTTGTCCATGTGGTGTAGGTACACCCACAGCACTGTTAGGGAGGGAGTTCCAGGATTTTGTCCCTGTAGTGTAGGTACACCCACGACGCTGTTAGGGATGGTGATCCAGGGTTTTGTCCCCGTGTGGTGTAGGTACACCCACGGCGCTGTCAGTGAGGGAGTTCCAGGATTTTGTCCATGTGGTGTAGGTACATGCACGACGCTGGTAGGGAGGGAGTTCCAGAATTTAGTCCATGTGGTGTAGGTACACCCACGGCGCTGTTAGGGAGGGAGTTCCAGGATTTTGTCCGTGTAGTGTAGGTACACCCACGACGCTGTTAGGGATGGTGATCCAGGATTTTGTCCCCATGTGGTGTAGGTACACCCACGGCGCTGTCAGTGAGGGAGTTCCAGGATTTTGTCCGTGTGGTGTAGGTACGTGCACGGTGCTGTTAGGGAGGGAGTTCCAGGATTTTGTCCATGTGGTGTAGGTACACCCATGGTGCTGTTAGGGAGGGAGTTCCAGGATTTTGTCCGTGTGGTGTAGTTGCACCCACAGTGCTGTTAGGGAGGGAGCTCCAGGATTTTGTCCGTGTGGTGTAGGTACACCCATGGCGCTGTTAGGGAGGGAGTTCCAGGAAAATGTCCGTGTGGTGTAGGTACACCCACGGCGCTGTCAGTGAGGGAGTTCCAGGATTTTGTCCGTGTGGTGTAGGTACATGCACGACGCTGTTAGGGAGGGAGTTCCAGGATTTTGTCCATGTGTTGTAGGTACACCCACGGCGCTGTTAGGGAGGGAGTTCCAGGAATTTGTCCGTGTGGTGTAGGTACATCCACAGCGCTGTTAGGGAGGGAGTTCCAGGATTTTATCCATGTGGTGTAGGTACACCCACAGCGCAGTTAGGGAGAGAGTTCCAGGATTTGGTCCGTGTGGTGTAGGTACACCCACAGCGCTGTTAGGGAGGGAGTTCCAGGATTTTGTCCCCGTGTGGTGTAGGTACACCCATAGCGCTGTTAGGGAGGGAGTTCCAGGACTTTGTCCATGTGGTGTAGGTACACCCACGGCGCTGTTAGGGAGGGAGTTCCAGGATTTTGTCCGTGTAGTGTAGGTACACCCACAACGCTGTTAGGGATGGTGATCCAGGGTTTTGTCCCCGTGTGGTATAGGTACACCCACGGCGCTGTCAGTGAGGGAGTTCCAGGATTTTGTCCCGTGGGGTGTAGGTACATCCACGACGCTGTTAGGGAGGGAGTTCCAGGAATATGTCCGTGTGGTGTAGGTACATCCACAGCGCTGTTAGGGAGGGTGTTCCAGGATTTTGTCCATGTGGTGTAGGTACACCCACAGCGCTGTTAGGGAGGGAGTTCCAGGATTTTGTCCGTGTAGTGTAGGTACACCCACGACACTGTTAGGGACGGTGATCCAGGATTTTGTCCCCGTGTGGTGTAGGTACATCCACAGCGCTGTTAGGGAGGGAGTTCCAGGATTTTGTCCATGTGGTGTAGGTACACCCACGGCGCTGTCAGTGAGGGAGTTCCAGGATTTTGTCCGTGTGGTGTAGGTACATGCACGGTGCTGTTAGGGAGGGAGTTCCAGGATTTTGTCCATGTGGTGTAGGTACACCCATAGCGCTGTTAGGGAGGGCGTTCCAGGAATTTGTCCATGTGGTGTAGGTACACCCATGGCGCTGTTAGGGAGGGAGATCCAGGAAAATGTCCGTGTGGTGTAGGTACATGCACGACGCTGGTAGGGAGGGAGTTACAGGATTTAGTCCATGTGGTGTAGGTACACCCACGGCGCTGTTAGGGAGGGAGTTCCAGGATTTTGTCCCTGTAGTGTAGGTACACCCACGACGCTGTTAGGGATGGTGATCCAGGGTTTTGTCCCCGTGTGGTGTAGGTACACCCACGGCGCTGTCAGTGAGGGAGTTCCAGGATTTTGTCCATGTGGTGTAGGTACATGCACGACGCTGGTAGGGAGGGAGTTCCAGGATTTAGTCCATGTGGTGTAGGTACACCCACGGCGCTGTTAGGGAGGGAGTTCCAGGATTTTGTCCGTGTAGTGTAGGTACACCCACGACGCTGTTAGGGATGGTGATCCAGGATTTTGTCCCCATGTGGTGTAGGTACACCCACGGCGCTGTCAGTGAGGGAGTTCCAGGATTTCGTCCGTGTGGTGTAGGTACATGCACGGTGCTGTTAGGGAGGGAGTTCCAGGATTTTGCCCATGTGGTGTAGGTACACCCATGGTGCTGTTAGGGAGGGAGTTCCAGGATTTTGTCCGTGTGGTGTAGTTGCACCCACAGTGCTGTTAGGGAGGGAGCTCCAGGATTTTGTCCGTGTGGTGTAGGTACACCCATGGCGCTGTTAGGGAGGGAGTTCCAGGAAAATGTCCGTGTGGTGTAGGTACACCCACGGCGCTGTCAGTGAGGGAGTTCCAGGATTTTGTCGGTGTGGTGTAGGTACATGCACGACGCTGTTAGGGAGGGAGTTCCAGGATTTTGTCCATGTGGTGTAGGTACACCCACGGCGCTGTTAGGGAGGGAGTTCCAGGAATTTGTCCGTGTGGTGTAGGTACATCCACAGCGCTGTTAGGGAGGGAGTTCCAGGATTTTATCCATGTGGTGTAGGTACACCCACAGCGCAGTTAGGGAGAGAGTTCCAGGATTTTGTCCGTGTGGTGTAGGTACACCCACAGCGCTGTTAGGGAGGGAGTTCCAGGATTTTGTCCCCGTGTGGTGTAGGTACACCCATAGCGCTGTTAGGGAGGGAGTTCCAGGACTTTGTCCATGTGGTGTAGGTACACCCACGGCGCTGTTAGGGAGGGAGTTCTAGGATTTTGTCCGTGTAGTGTAGGTACACCCACAACGCTGTTAGGGATGGTGATCCAGGGTTTTGTCCCCGTGTGGTGTAGGTACACCCACGGCGCTGTCAGTGAGGGAGTTCCAGGATTTTGTCCCGTGTGGTGTAGGTACATCCACGACGCTGTTAGGGAGGGAGTTCCAGGAATATGTCCGTGTGGTGTAGGTACATCCACAGGGCTGTTAGGGAGGGTGTTCCAGGATTTTGTCCATGTGGTGTAGGTACACCCACAGCGCTGTTAGGGAGGGAGTTCCAGGATTTTGTCCGTGTAGTGTAGGTACACCCACGACACTGTTAGGGACGGTGATCCAGGATTTTGTCCCCGTGTGGTGTAGGTACATCCACAGCGCTGTTAGGGAGGGAGTTCCAGGATTTTATCCATGTGGTGTAGGTACACCAACGGCGCTGTCAGTGAGGGAGTTCCAGGATTTTGTCCGTGTGGTGTAGGTACATGCACGGTGCTGTTAGGGAGGGAGTTCCAGGATTTTGTCCATGTGGTGTAGGTACACCCATAGCGCTGTTAGGGAGGGCGTTCCAGGAATTTGTCCATGTGGTGTAGGTACACCCATGGCGCTGTTAGGGAGGGAGTTCCAGGATTTTGTCCGTGTGGTGTAGGTACACCCACAGCGCTGTTAGGGAGGGAGTTCCAGGACTTTGTCCATGTGGTGTAGGTACACCCACGGCGCTGTTAGGGAGGGAGTTCCAGGATTTTGTCCGTGTAGTGTAGGTACACCCACAACGCTGTTAGGGATGGTGATCCAGGGTTTTGTCACCGTGTGGTGTAGGTACACCCACGGCGCTGTCAGTGAGGGAGTTCCAGGATTTTGTCCCGTCTGGTGTAGGTACATCCACGACGCTGTTAGGGAGGGAGTTCCAGGAATATGTCCGTGTGGTGTAGGTACATCCACAGCGCTGTTAGGGAGGGAGTTCCAGGATTTTGTCAATGTGGTGTAGGTACACCCACAGCGCTGTTAGGGAGGGAGTTCCAGGATTTTGTCCGTGTAGTGTAGGTACACCCACGACACTGTTAGGGACGGTGATCCAGGATTTTGTCCCCGTCTGGTGTAGGTACATCCACAGCGCTGTTAGGGAGGGAGTTCCAGGATTTTGTCCATGTGGTGTAGGTACACCCATGGCGCTGTTAGGGAGGGAGTTCCAGGAAAATGTCCGTGTGGTGTAGGTACACCCACGGCGCTGTCAGTGAGGGAGTTCCAGGATTTTGTCCGTGTGGTGTAGGTACATGCACGACGCTGTTAGGGAGGGAGTTCCAGGATTTTGTCCATGTGGTGTAGGTACACCCACGGCGCTGTTAGGGAGGGAGTTCCAGGAATTTGTCCGTGTGGTGTAGGTACATCCACAGCGCTGTTAGGGAGGCAGTTCCAGGATTTTATCCATGTGGTGTAGGTACACCCACAGCGCAGTTAGGGAGAGAGTTCCAGGATTTTGTCCGTGTGGTGTAGGTACACCCACAGCGCTGTTAGTGAGGGAGTTCCAGGATTTTGTCCGTGTGGTGTAGGTACATGCACGACGCTGTTAGGGAGGGAGTTCCAGGATTTTGTCCATGTGGTGTAGGTACACACCATGGCGCTGTTAGGGAGGGAGTTCCAGGAAAATGTCCGTGTGGTGTAGGTACACCCACAGCGCTGTTAGGGAGGGAGTTCCAGGACTTTGTCCATGTGGTGTAGGTACACCCACGGCGCTGTTAGGGAGGGAGTTCCAGGATTTTGTCCGTGTAGTGTAGGTACACCCACAACGCTGTTAGGGATGGTGATCCAGGGTTTTGTCCCCGTGTGGTGTAGGTACACCCACGGCGCTGTCAGTGAGGGAGTTCCAGGATTTTGTCCCGTGTGGTGTAGGTACATCCACAGCGCTGTTAGGGAGGGAGTTCCAGGATTTTGTCCATGTGGTGTAGGTACACCCACAGCGCTGTTAGGGAGGGAGTTCCAGGATTTTGTCCGTGCAGTGTAGGTACACCCACGACACTGTTAGGGACGGTGATCCAGGATTTTGTCCCCGTGTGGTGTAGGTACACCCACAGCGCTGTTAGTGAGGGAGTTCCAGGATTTTGTCCGTGTGGTGTAGGTACATGCACGACGCTGTTAGGGAGGGAGTTCCAGGATTTTGTCCATGTGGTGTAGGTACACACCATGGCGCTGTTAGGGAGGGAGTTCCAGGAAAATGTCCGTGTGGTGTAGGTACACCCACAGCGCTGTTAGGGAGGGAGTTCCAGGACTTTGTCCATGTGGTGTAGGTACACCCACGGCGCTGTTAGGGAGGGAGTTCCAGGATTTTGTCCGTGTAGTGTAGGTACACCCACAACGCTGTTAGGGATGGTGATCCAGGGTTTTGTCCCCGTGTGGTGTAGGTACACCCACGGCGCTGTCAGTGAGGGAGTTCCAGGATTTTGTCCCGTGTGGTGTAGGTACATCCACAGCGCTGTTAGGGAGGGAGTTCCAGGATTTTGTCCATGTGGTGTAGGTACACCCACAGCGCTGTTAGGGAGGGAGTTCCAGGATTTTGTCCGTGCAGTGTAGGTACACCCACGACACTGTTAGGGACGGTGATCCAGGATTTTGTCCCCGTGTGGTGTAGGTACATCCACAGCGCTGTTAGGGAGGGAGTTCCAGGATTTTGTCCATGTGGTGTAGGTACACCCACGGCGCTGTCAGTGAGGGAGTTCCAGGATTTTGTCCGTGTGGTGTAGGTACCTGCACGGTGCTGTTAGGGAGGGAGTTCCAGGATTTTGTCCATGTGGTGTAGGTACACCCACGGCGCTGTTAGGGAGGGAGTTCCAGGAAAATGTCCGTGTGGTGTAGGTACACCCACGGCGCTGTTAGGGAGGGAGTTCCAGGATTTTGTCCATGTGGTGTAGGTACACCCATAGCGCTGTTAGGGAGGGAGTTCCAGGATTTTGTCCATGTGGTGTAGGTACACCCACAGCACTGTTAGGGAGGGAGTTCCAGGATTTTGTCCCTGTAGTGTAGGTACACCCACGACGCTGTTAGGGATGGTGATCCAGGGTTTTGTCCCCGTGTGGTGTAGGTACACCCACGGCGCTGTCAGTGAGGGAGTTCCAGGATTTTGTCCGTGTGGTGTAGGTACATGCACGACGCTGGTAGGGAGGGAGTTCCAGGATTTAGTCCATGTGGTGTAAGTACACCCACGCGCTGTTAGGGAGGGAGTTCCAGGATTTTGTCCGTGTAGTGTAGGTACACCCACGACGCTGTTAGGGATGGTGATCCAGGATTTTGTCCCCATGTGGTGTAGGTACACCCACGGCGCTGTCAGTGAGGGAGTTCCAGGATTTTGTCCGTGTGGTGTAGGTACATGCACGGTGCTGTTAGGGAGGGAGTTCCAGGATTTTGTCCATGTGGTGTAGGTACACCCATGGTGCTGTTAGGGAGGGAGTTCCAGGATTTTGTCCGTGTGGTGTAGTTGCACCCACAGTGCTGTTAGGGAGGGAGCTCCAGGATTTTGTCCGTGTGGTGTAGGTACACCCATGGCGCTGTTAGGGAGGGAGATCCAGGAAAATGTCCGTGTGGTGTAGGTACACCCACGGCGCTGTCAGTGAGGGAGTTCCAGGATTTTGTCCGTGTGGTGTAGGTACATGCACGACGCTGTTAAGGAGGGAGTTCCAGGATTTTGTCCATGTGGTGTAGGTACACCCACGGCGCTGTTAGGGAGGGAGTTCCAGGAATTTGTCCGTGTGGTGTAGGTACATCCACAGCGCTGTTAGGGAGGGAGTTCCAGGATTTTATCCATGTGGTGTAGGTACACCCACAGCGCAGTTAGGGAGAGAGTTCCAGGATATTGTCCGTGTGGTGTAGGTACACCCACAGCGCTGTTAGGGAGGGAGTTCCAGGATTTTGTCCCCGTGTGGTGTAGGTACACCCATAGCGCTGTTAGGGAGGGAGTTCCAGGACTTTGTCCATGTGGTGTAGGTACACCCACGGCGCTGTTAGGGAGGGAGTTCCAGGATTTTGTCCGTGTAGTGTAGGTACACCCACAACGCTGTTAGGGATGGTGATCCAGGGTTTTGTCCCCGTGTGGTGTAGGTACACCCACGGCGCTGTCAGTGAGGGAGTTCCAGGATTTTGTCCCGTGTGGTGTAGGTACATCCACCACGCTGTTAGGGAGGGAGTTCCAGGAATATGTCCGTGTGGTGTAGGTACATCCACAGCGCTGTTAGGGAGGGAGTTCCAGGATTTTGTCCATGTGGTGTAGGTACACCCACGGCGCTGTCAGTGAGGGAGTTCCAGGATTTTGTCCGTGTGGTGTAGGTACATGCACGGTGCTGTTAGGGAGGGAGTTCCAGGATTTTGTCCATGTGGTGTAGGTACACCCATAGCGCTGTTAGGGAGGGCGTTCCAGGAATTTGTCCATGTGGTGTAGGTACACCCATGGCGCTGTTAGGGAGGGAGTTCCAGGAAAATGTCCGTGTGGTGTAGGTACACCCACAGCGCTGTTAGGGAGGGAGTTCCAGGACTTTGTCCATGTGGTGTAGGTACACCCACGGCGCTGTTAGGGAGGGAGTTCCAGGATTTTGTCCGTGTAGTGTAGGTACACCCACAACGCTGTTAGGGATGGTGATCCAGGGTTTTGTCCCCGTGTGGTGTAGGTACACCCACGGCGCTGTCAGTGAGGGAGTTCCAGGATTTTGTCCCGTGTGGTGTGGGTACATCCACAACGCTGTTAGGGAGGGAGTTCCAGGAATATGTCCGTGTGGTGTAGGTACATCCACAGCGCTGTTAGGGAGGGAGTTCCAGGATTTTGTCCATGTGGTGTAGGTACACCCACAGCGCTGTTAGGGAGGTAGTTCCAGGATTTTGTCCGTGTAGTGTAGGTACACCCACAACGCTGTTAGGGATGGTGATCCAGGGATTTGTCCCCGTGTGGTGTAGGTACACCCACGGCGCTGTCAGTGAGGGAGTTCCAGGATTTTGTCCCGTGTGGTGTAGGTACATCCACAGCGCTGTTAGGGAGGGAGTTCCAGGATTTTGTCCATGTGGTGTAGGTACACCCACAGCGCTGTTAGGGAGGGAGTTCCAGGATTTTGTCCGTGTAGTGTAGGTACACCCACGACACTGTTAGGGACGGTGATCCAGGATTTTGTCCCCGTGTGGTGTAGGTACATCCACAGCGCTGTTAGGGAGGGAGTTCCAGGATTTTGTCCATGTGGTGTAGGTACACCCACGGCGCTGTCAGTGAGGGAGTTCCAGGATTTTGTCCGTGTGGTGTAGGTACATGCACGGTGCTGTTAGGGAGGGAGTTCCAGGATTTTGTCCATGTGGTGTAGGTACACCCACGGCGCTGTTAGGGAGGGAGTTCCAGGAAAATGTCCGTGTGGTGTAGGTACACCCACGGCGCTGTTAGGGAGGGAGTTCCAGGATTTTGTCCATGTGGTGTAGGTACACCCATAGCGCTGTTAGGGAGGGAGTTCCAGGATTGTGTCCATGTGGTGTAGGTACACCCACAGCACTGTTAGGGAGGGAGTTCCAGGATTTTGTCCCTGTAGTGTAGGTACACCCACGACGCTGTTAGGGATGGTGATCCAGGGTTTTGTCCCCGTGTGGTGTAGGTACACCCACGGCGCTGTCAGTGAGGGAGTTCCAGGATTTTGTCCGTGTGGTGTAGGTACATGCACGACGCTGGTAGGGAGGGAGATCCAGGATTTAGTCCATGTGGTGTAGGTACACCCACGGCGCTGTTAGGGAGGGAGATCCAGGATTTTGCCCGTGTAGTGTAGGTACACCCACGACGCTGTTAGGGATGGTGATCCAGGATTTTGTCCCCATGTGGTGTAGGTACACCCACGGCGCTGTCAGTGAGGGAGTTCCAGGATTTTGTCCGTGTGGTGTAGGTACATGCACGGTGCTGTTAGGGAGGGAGTTCCAGGATTTTGTCCATGTGGTGTAGGTACACCCATGGTGCTGTTAGGGAGGGAGTTCCAGGATTTTGTCCGTGTGGTGTAGTTGCACCCACAGTGCTGTTAGGGAGGGAGCTCCAGGATTTTGTCCGTGTGGTGTAGGTACACCCATGGCGCTGTTAGGGAGGGAGTTCCAGGAAAATGTCCGTGTGGTGTAGGTACACCCACGGCGCTGTCAGTGAGGGAGTTCCAGGATTTTGTCCGTGTGGTGTAGGTACATGCACGACGCTGTTAGGGAGGGAGTTCCAGGATTTTGTCCATGTGGTGTAGGTACACCCATGGCGCTGTTAGGGAGGGAGTTCCAGGAAAATGTCCGTGTGGTGTAGGTACACCCACAGCGCTGTTAGGGAGGGAGTTCCAGGACTTTGTCCATGTGGTGTAGGTACACCCACGGCGCTGTAAGGGAGGGAGTTCCAGGATTTTGTCCGTGTAGTGTAGGTACACCCACAACGCTGTTAGGGATGGTGATCCAGGGTTTTGTCCCCGTGTGGTGTAGGTACACCCACGGCGCTGTCAGTGAGGGAGTTCCAGGATTTTGTCCCGTGTGGTGTAGGTACATCCACAGCGCTGTTAGGGAGGGAGTGCCAGGATTTTGTCCATGTGGTGTAGGTACACCCACAGCGCTGTTAGGGAGGGAGTTCCAGGATTTTGTCCGTGTAGTGTAGGTACACCCACGACACTGTTAGGGACGGTGATCCAGGATTTTGTCCCCGTGTGGTGTAGGTACATCCACAGCGCTGTTAGGGAGGGAGTTCCAGGATTTTGTCCATGTGGTGTAGGTACACCCACGGCGCTGTCAGTGAGGGAGTTCCAGGATTTTGTCCGTGTGGTGTAGGTACATGCATGGTGCTGTTAGGGAGGGAGTTCCAGGATTTTGTCCATGTGGTGTAGGTACACCCACGGCGCTGTTAGGGAGGGAGTTCCAGGAAAATGTCCGTGTGGTGTAGGTACACCCACGGCGCTGTTAGGGAGGGAGTTCCAGGATTTTGTCCATGTGGTGTAGGTACACCCACAGCACTGTTAGGGAGGGAGTTCCAGGATTTTGTCCCTGTAGTGTAGGTACACCCACGACGCTGTTAGGGATGGTGATCCAGGGTTTTGTCCCCGTGTGGTGTAGGTACACCCACGGCGCTGTCAGTGAGGGAGTTCCAGGATTTTGTCCGTGTGGTGTAGGTACATGCACGACGCTGGTAGGGAGGGAGTTCCAGGATTTAGTCCATGTGGTGTAGGTACACCCACGGCGCTGTTAGGGAGGGAGTTCCAGGATTTTGTCCGTGTAGTGTAGGTACACCCACGACGCTGTTAGGGATGGTGATCCAGGATTTTGTCCCCATGTGGTGTAGGTACACCCACGGCGCTGTCAGTGAGGGAGTTCCAGGATTTTGTCCGTGTGGTGTAGGTACATGCACGGTGCTGTTAGGGAGGGAGTTCCAGGATTTTGTCCATGTGGTGTAGGTACACCCATGGTGCTGTTAGGGAGGGAGTTCCAGGATTTTGTCCGTGTGGTGTAGTTGCACCCACAGTGCTGTTAGGGAGGGAGCTCCAGGATTTTGTCCGTGTGGTGTAGGTACACCCATGGCGCTGTTAGGGAGGGAGTTCCAGGAAAATGTCCGTGTGGTGTAGGTACACCCACGGCGCTGTCAGTGAGGGAGTTCCAGGATTTTGTCCGTGTGGTGTAGGTACATGCACGACGCTGTTAGGGAGGGAGTTCCAGGATTTTGTCCATGTGGTGTAGGTACACCCACGGCGCTGTTAGGGAGGGAGTTCCAGGAATTTGTCCGTGTGGTGTAGGTACATCCACAGCGCTGTTAGGGAGGGAGTTCCAGGATTTTATCCATGTGGTGTAGGTACACCCACAGCGCAGTTAGGGAGAGAGTTCCAGGATTTTGTCCGTGTGGTGTAGGTACACCCACAGCGCTGTTAGGGAGGGAGTTCCAGGATTTTGTCCCCGTGTGGTGTAGGTACACCCATAGCGCTGTTAGGGAGGGAGTTCCAGGACTTTGTCCATGTGGTGTAGGTACACCCACGGCGCTGTTAGGGAGGGAGTTCCAGGATTTTGTCCGTGTAGTGTAGGTACACTCACAACGCTGTTAGGGATGGTGATCCAGGGTTTTGTCCCCTTGTGGTGTAGGTACACCCACGGCGCTGTCAGTGAGGGAGTTCCAGGATTTTGTCCCGTGTGGTGTAGGTACACCCACAGCGCAGTTAGGGAGAGAGTTCCAGGATTTTGTCCGTGTAGTGTAGGTACACTCACAACGCTGTTAGGGAGGGAGTTCCAGGATTTTGTCCATGTGGTGTCGGTACACCCATAGCGCTGTTAGGGAGGGAGTTCCAGGATTTTGTCCATGTGGTGTAGGTACACCCACAGCACTGTTAGGGAGGGAGTTCCAGGATTTTGTCCCTGTAGTGTAGGTACACCCACGACGCTGTTAGGGATGGTGATCCAGGGTTTTGTCCACGTGTGGTGTAGGTACACCCACGGCGCTGTCAGTGAGGGAGTTCCAGGATTTTGTCCGTGTGGTGTAGGTACATGCACGACGCTGGTAGGGAGGGAGTTCCAGGATTTAGTCCATGTGGTGTAGGTACACCCACGGCGCTGTTAGGGAGGGAGTTCCAGGATTTTGTCCGTGTAGTGTAGGTACACCCACGACGCTGTTAGGGATGGTGATCCAGGATTTTGTCCCCATGTGGTGTAGGTACACCCATGGCGCTGTCAGTGAGGGAGTTCCAGGATTTTGTCCGTGTGGTGTAGGTACATGCACGGTGCTGTTAGGGAGGGAGTTCCAGGATTTTGTCCATGTGGTGTAGGTACACCCATGGTGCTGTTAGGGAGGGAGTTCCAGGATTTTGTCCGTGTGGTGTAGTTGCACCCACAGTGCTGTTAGGGAGGGAGCTCCAGGATTTTGTCCGTGTGGTGTAGGTACACCCATGGCGCTGTTAGGGAGGGAGCTCCAGGAAAATGTCCGTGTGGTGTAGGTACACCCACGGCGCTGTCAGTGAGGGAGTTCCAGGATTTTGTCCGTGTGGTGTAGGTACATGCACGACGCTGTTAGGGAGGGAGTTCCAGGATTTGTCCATGTGGTGTAGGTACACCCACGGCGCTGTTAGGGAGGGAGTTCCAGGAATTTGTCCGTGTGGTGTAGGTACATCCACAGCGCTGTTAGGGAGGGAGTTCCTGGATTTTATCCATGTGGTGTAGGTACACCCACAGCGCAGTTAGGGAGAGAGTTCCAGGATTTTGTCCGTGTGGTGTAGGTACACCCACAGCGCTGTTAGGGAGGGAGTTCCAAGGATTTTGTCCCCGTGTGGTGTAGGTACACCCATAGCGCTGTTAGGGAGGGAGTTCCAGGACTTTGTCCATGTGGTGTAGGTACACCCACGGCGCTGTTAGGGAGGGAGTTCCAGGATTTTGTCCGTGTAGTGTAGGTACACTCACAACGCTGTTAGGGATGGTGATCCAGGGTTTTGTCCCTTGTGGTGTAGGTACACCCACGGCGCTGTCAGTGAGGGAGTTCCAGGATTTTGTCCCGTGTGGTGTTGGTACATCCACGACGCTGTTAGGGAGGGAGTTCCAGGAATATGTCCGTGTGGTGTAGGTACATCCACAGCGCTGTTAGGGAGGGTGTTCCAGGATTTTGTCCATGTGGTGTAGGTACACCCACAGCACTGTTAGGGAGGGAGTTCCAGGATTTTGTCCGTGCAGTGTAGGTACACCCACGACACTGTTAGGGACGGTGATCCAGGATTTTGTCCCCGTGTGGTGTAGGTACATCCACAGCGCTGTTAGGGAGGGAGTTCCAGGATTTTGTCCATGTGGTGTAGGTACACCCATGGTGCTGTCAGTGAGGGAGTTCCAGGATTTTGTCCGTGTGGTGTAGGTACATGCACGGTGCTGTTAGGGAGGGAGTTCCAGGATTTTGTCCATGTGGTGTAGGTACACCCATGGTGCTGTTAGGGAGGGAGTTCCAGGATTTTGTCCGTGTGGTGTAGTTGCACCCACAGTGCTGTTAGGGAGGGAGCTCCAGGATTTTGTCCGTGTGGTGTAGGTACACCCATGGCGCTGTTAGGGAGGGAGTTCCAGGAAAATGTCCGTGTGGTGTAGGTACACCCACGGCGCTGTCAGTGAGGGAGTTCCAGGATTTTGTACGTGTGGTGTAGGTACATGCACGACGCTGTTAGGGAGGGAGTTCCAGGATTTTTTCCATGTGGTGTAGGTACACCCACGCCGCTGTTAGGGAGGGAGTTCCAGGAATTTGTCCGTGTGGTGTAGGTACATCCACAGCGCTGTTAGGGAGGGAGTTCCAGGATTTTATCCATGTGGTGTAGGTACACCCACAGCGCTGTTAGGGAGGGAGTTCCAGGATTTTGTCCGTGTCGTGTAGGTACACCCACGACGCTGTTAGGGATGGTGATCCAGGATTTTGTCCCCATGTGGTGTAGGTACACCCACGGCGCTGTCAGTGAGGGAGTTCCAGGATTTTGTCCATGTGGTGTAGCTACACCCACAGCGCTGTTAGGGAGGGAGTTCCAGGATTTTGTCCAGTTTGGTGTAGGTCCACCCACGGCGCTGTTAGGGAGGGAGTTCCAGGATTTTGTCCATGTGGTGTAGGTACACCCACAGCGCTGTTAGGGAGGGAGTTCCAGGATTTTGTCCATGTAGTGTAGGTACACCCACGACACTGTTGGAGACGGTGATCCAGGATTTTGTCCCCGTGTGGTGTAGGTACATCCACAGCGCTGTTAGGGAGGGAGTTCCAGGATTTTGTCCATGTGGTGTAGGTACACCCACGGCGCTGTCAGTGAGGGAGTTCCAGGAATTTGTCCGTGTGGTGTAGGTACATCCACAGCGCTGTTAGGGAGGGAGTTCCAGGATTTTATCCATGTGGTGTAGGTACACCCACAGCGCTGTTAGGGAGGGAGTTCCAGGATTTTGTCCGTGTCGTGTAGGTACACCCACGACGCTGTTAGGGATGGTGATCCAGGATTTTGTCCCCATGTGGTGTAGGTACACCCACGGCGCTGTCAGTGAGGGAGTTCCAGGATTTTGTCCATGTGGTGTAGCTACACCCACAGCGCTGTTAGGGAGGGAGTTCCAGGATTTTGTCCAGTTGGGTGTAGGTCCACCCACGGCGCTGTTAGGGAGGGAGTTCCAGGATTTTGTCCATGTGGTGTAGGTACACCCACAGCGCTGTTAGGGAGGGAGTTCCAGGATTTTGTCCATGTAGTGTAGGTACACCCACGACACTGTTAGAGACGGTGATCCAGGATTTTGTCCCCGTGTGGTGTAGGTACATCCACAGCGCTGTTAGGGAGGGAGTTCCAGGATTTTGTCCATGTGGTGTAGGTACACCCACGGCGCTGTCAGTGAGGGAGTTCCAGGATTTTGTCCGTGTGGTGTAGGTACATGCACGGTGCTGTTAGGGAGGGAGTTCCAGGATTTTGTCCATGTGGTGTAGGTACACCCATAGCGCTGTTAGGGAGGGCGTTCCAGGAATTTGTCCATGTGGTGTAGGTACACCCATGGCGCTGTTAGGGAGGGAGTTCCAGGAAAATGTCCGTGTGGTGTAGGTACACCCACAGCGCTGTTAGGGAGGGAGTTCCAGGACTTTGTCCATGTGGTGTAGGTACACCCACGGCGCTGTTAGGGAGGGAGTTCCAGGATTTTTTCCGTGTAGTGTAGGTACACCCACAATGCTGTTAGGGATGGTGATCCAGGGTTTTGTCCCCGTGTGGTGTAGGTACACCCACGGCGCTGTCAGTGAGGGAGTTCCAGGATTTTGTCCCGTGTGGTGTAGGTACATCCACGACGCTGTTAGGGAGGGAGTTCCAGGAATATGTCCGTGTGGTGTAGGTACATCCACAGCGCTGTTAGTTGGGGAGTTCCAGGATTTTGTCCATGTGGTGTAGGTACACCCACAGCGCTGTTAGGGAGGGAGTTCCAGGATTTTGTCCGTGTAGTGTAGGTACACCCACGACACTGTTTGGGACGGTGATCCAGGATTTTGTCCCCGTGTGGTGTAGGTACATCCACGGCGCTGTTAGGGAGGGAGTTCCAGGATTTTGTCCATGTGGTGTAGGTACACCCACGGCGCTGTCAGTGAGGGAGTTCCAGGAATTTGTCCGTGTGGTGTAGGTACATGCACGGTGCTGTTAGGGAGGGAGTTCCAGGATTTTGTCCATGTGCTGTAGGTACACCCACGGCGCTGTTAGGGAGGGAGTTCCAGGAAAATGTCCGTGTGGTGTAGGTACACCCACGGCGCTGTTAGGGAGGGAGTTCCGGGATTTTGTCCATGTGGTGTAGGTGCACCCATAGCGCTGTTAGGGAGGGAGTTCCAGGATTTTGTCCATGTGGTGTAGGTACACCCACAGCACTGTTAGGGAGGGAGTTCCAGGATTTTGTCCCTGTAGTGTAGGTACACCCACGACGATGTTAGGGATGGTGATCCAGGGTTTTGTCCCCGTGTGGTGTAGGTACACCCACGGCGCTGTCAGTGAGGGAGTTCCAGGATTTTGTCCGTGTGGTGTAGGTACATGCACGACGCTGGTAGGGAGGGAGTTCCAGGATTTAGTCCATGTGGTGTAGGTACACCCACGGCGCTGTTAGGGAGGGAGTTCCAGGATTTTGTCCGTGTAGTGTAGGTACACCCACGACGCTGTTAGGGATGGTGATCCAGGATTTTGTCCCCATGTGGTGTAGGTACACCCACGGCGCTGTCAGTGAGGGAGTTCCAGGATTTTGTCCGTGTGGTGTAGGTACATGCACGGTGCTGTTAGGGAGGGAGTTCCAGGATTTTGTCCATGTGGTGTAGGTACACCCATGGTGCTGTTAGGGAGGGAGTTCCAGGATTTTGTCCGTGTGGTGTAGTTGCACCCACAGTGCTGTAAGGGAGGGAGCTCCAGGATTTTGTCCGTGTGGTGTAGGTACACCCATGGCGCTGTTAGGGAGGGAGTTCCAGGAAAATATCCGTGTGGTGTAGGTACACCCACGGCGCTGTCAGTGAGGGAGTTCCAGGATTTTGTCGGTGTGGTGTAGGTACATGCACGACGCTGTTAGGGAGGGAGTTCCAGGATTTTGTCCATGTGGTGTAGGTACACCCACGGCGCTGTTAGGGAGGGAGTTCCAGGAATTTGTCCGTGTGGTGTAGGTACATCCACAGCGCTGTTAGGGAGGGAGTTCCAGGATTTTATCCATGTGGTGTAGGTACACCCACAGCGCAGTTAGGGAGAGAGTTCCAGGATTTTGTCCGTGTGGTGTAGGTACACCCACAGCGCTGTTAGGGAGGGAGTTCCAGGATTTTGTCCCCATGTGGTGTAGGTACACCCATAGCGCTGTTAGGGCGGGAGTTCCAGGACTTTGTCCATGTGGTGTAGGTACACCCACGGCGCTGTTAGGGAGGGAGTTCCAGGATTTTGTCCGTGTAGTGTAGGTACACCCACAACGCTGTTAGGGATGGTGATCGAGGGTTTTGTCCCCGTGTGGTGTAGGTACACCCACGGCGCTGTCAGTGAGGGAGTTCTAGGATTTTGTCCATGTGGTGTAGGTACATGCACGACGCTGTGAGGGAGGGAGTTCCAGGATTTTGTCCAAGCGGTGTAGGTACACCCACGGCGCTGTTAGGGAGGGAGTTCCAGGAATTTGTCCGTGTGGTGTAGGTACATCCACAGCGCTGTTAGGGAGGGAGTTCCAGGATTTTGTCCATGTGGTGTAGGTACACCCACAGCGCTGTTAGGGAGGGAGTTCCAGGAAAATGTCCGTGTGGTGTAGGTACACCCACGGCGCTGTTAGGGAGGGAGTTCCAGGATTTTGTCCCCGTGTGGTGTAGGTACACTCAGGTGCTGTTAGGGAGGGAGTTCCAGGATTTTGTCCATGTGGTGTAGGTACACCCATAGCGCTGTTAGGGAGGGATTTCCAGGATTTTGTCCATGTGGTGTAGGTACACCCATAGCACTGTTAGGGAGGGAGTTCCAGGATTTTGTCCGTGTGGTGTAGGTACATGCACGACGCTGTTAGGGAGGGAGTTCCAGGATTTTGTCCATGTGGTGTAGGTACACACACGGCGCTGTTAGGGAGGGAGTTCCAGGATTTTGTTCGTGTAGTGTAGGTATACCCACGACGCTGTTAGGGATGGTGATCCAGGATTTTGTCCCCGTGTGGTGTAGGTACACCCACGGCGCTGTCAGTGAGGGAGTTCCAGGATTTTGTCCGTGTGGTGTAGGTACATGCACGGTGCTGTTAGGGAGGGAGTTCCAGGATTTTGTCCATGTGGTGTAGGTACACCCACGGCGCTGTCAGTGAGGGAGTTCCAGGATTTTGTCCGTGTGGTGTAGGTACATGCACGGTGCTGTTAGGGAGGGAGTTCCAGGATTTTGTCCGTGTGGTGTAGTTGCACCCACGGTGCTATTAGGGAGGGAGCTCCAGGATTTTGTCCGTGTGGTGTAGGTACACCCAAAGCGGTGTTAGGGAGGGAGTTCCAGGATTTTGTCCATGTGGTGTAGGTACACCCATAGCTCTGTTGGGGAGGGAGTTCCAGGATTTTGTCCGTGTGGTGTAGGTACACCCACAGCAATGTTAGGGAGGGAGTTCCAGGATTTTGTCCGTGTAGTGTAGGTACACCCACGACGCTGTTAGGGATGGTGATCCTGGGTTTTGTCCCCGTGTGGTGTAGGTACACCCACGGCGCTGTCAGTGAGGGAGTTCCAGGATTTTGTCCGTGTGGTGTAGGTACATGCACGACGCTGTTAAGGAGGGAGTTCCAGGATTTTGTCCATGTGGTGTAGGTACACCCATGGCGCTGTTAGGGAGGGAGTTCCAGGATTTTGTCCGTGTAGTGTAGGTACACCCACGACGCTGTTAGGGATGGTGATCCAGGATTTTGTCCCCCTGTGGTGTTGGTATACCCACGGCGCTGTCAGTGAGGGAGTTCCAGGATTTTGTCCGTGTGGTGTAGGTACATGCACGGTGCTGTTAGGGAGGGAGTTCCAGGATTTTGTCCATGTGGTGTAGGTACACCCACGGCGCTGTTAGGGAGGGAGTTCCAGGAAAATGTCCGTGTGGTGTAGGTACACCCACGGCGCTGTTAGGGAGGGAGTTCCAGGATTTTGTCCATGTGGTGTAGGTGCACCCATAGCGCTGTTAGGGAGGGAGTTCCAGGATTTTGTCCATGTGGTGTAGGTACACCCACAGCACTGTTAGGGAGGGAGTTCCAGGATTTTGTCCCTGTAGTGTAGGTACACCCACGACGATGTTAGGGATGGTGATCCAGGGTTTTGTCCCCGTGTGGTGTAGGTACACCCACGGCGCTGTCAGTGAGGGAGTCCCAGGATTTTGTCCGTGTGGTGTAGGTACATCCACAGCGCTGGTAGGGAGGGAGTTCCAGGATTTAGTCCATGTGGTGTAGGTACACCCACGGCGCTGTTAGGGAGGGAGTTCCAGGATTTTGTCCGTGTAGTGTAGGTACACCCACGACGCTGTTAGGGATGGTGATCCAGGATTTTGTCCCCATGTGGTGTAGGTACACCCACGGCGCTGTCAGTGAGGGAGTTCCAGGATTTTGTCCGTGTGGTGTAGGTACATGCACGGTGCTGTTAGGGAGGGAGTTCCAGGATTTTGTCCATGTGGTGTAGGTACACCCATGGTGCTGTTAGGGAGGGAGTTCCAGGATTTTGTCCGTGTGGTGTAGTTGCACCCACAGTGCTGTTAGGGAGGGAGCTCCAGGATTTTGTCCGTGTGGTGTAGGTACACCCATGGCGCTGTTAGGGAGGGAGTTCCAGGAAAATGTCCGTGTGGTGTAGGTACACCCACGGCGCTGTCAGTGAGGGAGTTCCAGGATTTTGTCGGTGTGGTGTAGGTACATGCACGACGCAGTTAGGGAGGGAGTTCCAGGATTTTGTCCATGTGGTGTAGGTACACCCACGGCGCTGTTAGGGAGGGAGTTCCAGGAATTTGTCCGTGTGGTGTAGGTACATCCACAGCGCTGTTAGGGAGGGAGTTCCAGGATTTTATCCATGTGGTGTAGGTACACCCACAGCGCAGTTAGGGAGAGAGTTCCAGGATTTTGTCCGTGTGGTGTAGGTACACCCACAGCGCTGTTAGGGAGGGAGTTCCAGGATTTTGTCCCCATGTGGTGTAGGTACACCCATAGCGCTGTTAGGGAGGGAGTTCCAGGACTTTGTCCATGTGGTGTAGGTACACCCACGGCGCTGTTAGGGAGGGAGTTCCAGGATTTTGTCCGTGTAGTGTAGGTACACCCACAACGCTGTTAGGGATGGTGATCGAGGGTTTTGTCCCCGTGTGGTGTAGGTACACCCACGGCGCTGTCAGTGAGGGAGTTCTAGGATTTTGTCCATGTGGTGTAGGTACATGCACGACGCTGTTAGGGAGGGAGTTCCAGGATTTTGTCCAAGTGGTGTAGGTACACCAACGGCGCTGTTAGGGAGGGAGTTCCAGGAATTTGTCCGTGTGGTGTAGGTACATCCACAGCGCTGTTAGGGCGGGAGTTCCAGGATTTTGTCCATGTGGTGTAGGTACACCCACAGCGCTGTTAGGGAGGGAGTTCCAGGAAAATGTCCGTGTGGTGTAGGTACACCCACGGCGCTGTTAGGGAGGGAGTTCCAGGATTTTGTCCCCGTGTGGTGTAGGTACACTCACGGTGCTGTTAGGGAGGGAGTTCCAGGATTTTGTCCATGTGGTGTAGGTACACCCATAGCGCTGTTAGGGAGGGATTTCCAGGATTTTGTCCATGTGGTGTAGGTACACCCATAGCACTGTTAGGGAGGGAGTTCCAGGATTTTGTCCGTGTGGTGTAGGTACATGCACGACGCTGTTAGGGAGGGAGTTCCAGGATTTTGTCCATGTGGTGTAGGTACACCCACGGCGCTGTTAGGGAGGGAGTTCCAGGATTTTGTTCGTGTAGTGTAGGTATACCCACGACGCTGTTAGGGATGGTGATCCAGGATTTTGTCCCCGTGTGGTGTAGGTACACCCACGGCGCTGTCAGTGAGAGAGTTCCAGGATTTTGTCCGTGTGGTGTAGGTACATGCACGGTGCTGTTAGGGAGGGAGTTCCAGGATTTTGTCCATGTGGTGTAGGTACACCCACGGCGCTGTCAGTGAGGGAGTTCCAGGATTTTGTCCGTGTGGTGTAGGTACATGCACGGTGCTGTTAGGGAGGGAGTTCCAGGATTTTGTCCGTGTGGTGTAGTTGCACCCACGGTGCTATTAGGGAAGGAGCTCCAGGATTTTGTCCGTGTGGTGTAGGTACACCCAAAGCGGTGTTAGGGAGGGAGTTCCAGGATTTTGTCCATGTGGTGTAGGTACACCCATAGCGCTGTTGGGGAGGGAGTTCCAGGATTTTGTCCGTGTGGTGTAGGTACACCCACAGCAATGTTAGGGAGGGAGTTCCAGGATTTTGTCCGTGTAGTGTAGGTACACCCACGACGCTGTTAGGGATGGTGATCCTGGGTTTTGTCCCCGTGTGGTGTAGGTACACCCACGGCGCTGTCAGTGAGGGAGTTCCAGGATTTTGTCCGTGTGGTGTAGGTACATGCACGACGCTGTGAAGGAGGGAGTTCCAGGATTTTGACCATGTGGTGTAGGTACACCCATGGCGCTGTTAGGGAGGGAGTTCCAGGATTTTGTCCGTGTAGTATAGGTACACCCACGACGCTGTTAGGGATGGTGATCCAGGATTTTGTCCCCATGTGGTGTTGGTATACCCACGGCGCTGTCAGTGAGGGAGTTCCAGGATTTTGTCCGTGTGGTGTAGGTACATGCACGGTGCTGTTAGGGAGGGAGTTCCAGGATTTTGTCCATGTGGTGTAGGTACACCCATGGTGCTGTTAGGGAGGGAGTTCCAGGATTTTGTCCGTGTGGTGTAGTTGCACCCACAGTGCTGTTAGGGAGGGAGCTCCAGGAATTTGTCCGTGTGGTGTAGGTACACCCATGGCGCTATTAGGGAGGGAGTTCCAGGAAAATGTCCGTGTGGTGTAGGTACACCCACAGCGCTGTTAGGGAGGGAGTTCCAGGATTTTGTCCGTGTGGTGTAGGTACACCCACGGCGCTGCTAGGGAGGGAGTTTCAGGAATTTGTCCGTGTGGTGTAGGTACATCCACAGCGCTGTTAGGGAGGGAGTTCCAGGATTTTGTCCATGTGGTGTAGGTACACCCACAGCGCTGTTAGGGAGGGAGTTCGAGGATTTTGTCCGTGTAGTGTAGGTACACCCACGACGCTGTTACGGATGGTGATCCAGGATTTTGTCCCCGTGTGGTGTAGCTAGACCCACGGCGCTGTCAGTGAGGGAGTTACAGGATTTTGTCGGTGTGGTGTAGGTACATGCACGGTGCTGTTAGGGAGGGAGTTCCAGGATTTTGTCCATGTGGTGTAGGTACACCCACGGCGCTGTTAGCGAGGGAGTTCCAGGAAAATGTCCGTGTGGTGTAGGTACACCCACGGCGCTGTTAGGGAGGGAGTTCCAGGATTTTGTCCCCGTGTGGTGTAGGTACACCCATAGCGCAGTTAGGGAGGGAGTTCCAGGATTTTGTCCATGTGGAGTAGGTACACCCATAGCGCTGTTAGGGAGGGAGTTCCAGGATTTTGTCCGTGTGGTGTAGGTACACCCACAGCACTGTTAGGGAGGGAGTTCCAGGATTTTGTCCCTGTAGTGTAGGTACACCCACGACGATGTTAGGGATGGTGATCCAGGGTTTTGTCCCCGTGTGGTGTAGGTACACCCACGGCGCTGTCAGTGAGGGAGTTCCAGGATTTTGTCCGTGTGGTGTAGGTACATCCACAGCGCTGGTAGGGAGGGAGTTCCAGGATTTAGTCCATGTGGTGTAGGTACACCCATAGCGCTGTTAGGGAGGGAGTTCCAGGATTTTGTCCGTGTAGTGTAGGTACAACCACGACGCTGTTAGGGATGGTGATCCAGGATTTTGTCCCCATGTGGTGTAGGTACACCCACGGCGCTGTCAGTGAGGGAGTTCCAGGATTTTGTCCGTGTGGTGTAGGTACATGCACGGTGCTGTTAGGGAGGGAGTTCCAGGATTTTGTCCATGTGGTGTAGGTACACCCATGGTGCTGTTAGGGAGGGAGTTCCAGGATTTTGTCCGTGTGGTGTAGTTGCACCCACAGTGCTGTTAGGGAGGGAGCTCCAGGATTTTGTCCGTGTGGTGTAGGTACACCCATGGCGCTGTTAGGGAGGGAGTTCCAGGAAAATGTCCGTGTGGTGTAGGTACACCCACGGCGCTGTCAGTGAGGGAGTTCCAGGATTTTGTCGGTGTGGTGTAGGTACATGCACGACGCAGTTAGGGAGGGAGTTCCAGGATTTTGTCCATGTGGTGTAGGTACACCCACGGCGCTGTTAGGGAGGGAGTTCCAGGAATTTGTCCGTGTGGTGTAGGTACATCCACAGCGCTGTTAGGGAGGGAGTTCCAGGATTTTATCCATGTGGTGTAGGTACACCCACAGCGCAGTTAGGGAAAGAGTTCCAGGATTTTGTCCGTGTGGTGTAGGTACACCCACAGCGCTGTTAGGGAGGGAGTTCCAGGATTTTGTCCCCATGTGGTGTAGGTACACCCATAGCGCTGTTAGGGAGGGAGTTCCAGGACTTTGTCCATGTGGTGTAGGTACACCCACGGCGCTGTTAGGGAGGGAGTTCCAGGATTTTGTCCGTGTAGTGTAGGTACACCCACAACGCTGTTAGGGATGGTGATCGAGGGTTTTGTCCCCGTGTGGTGTAGGTACACCCACGGCGCTGTCAGTGAGGGAGTTCTAGGATTTTGTCCATGTGGTGTAGGTACATGCACGACGCTGTTAGGGAGGGAGTTCCAGGATTTTGTCCAAGTGGTGTAGGTACACCCACGGCGCTGTTAGGGAGGGAGTTCCAGGAATTTGTCCGTGTGGTGTAGGTACATCCACAGCGCTGTTAGGGAGGGAGTTCCAGGATTTTGTCCATGTGGTGTAGGTACACCCACAGCGCTGTTAGGGAGGGAGTTCCAGGAAAATGTCCGTGTGGTGTAGGTACACCCACGGCGCTGTTAGGGAGGGAGTTCCAGGATTTTGTCCCCGTGTGGTGTAGGTACACTCACGGTGCTGTTAGGGAGGGAGTTCCAGGATTTTGTCCATGTGGTGTAGGTACACCCATAGCGCTGTTAGGGAGGGATTTCCAGGATTTTGTCCATGTGGTGTAGGTACACCCATAGCACTGTTAGGGAGGGAGTTCCAGGATTTTGTCCGTGTGGTGTAGGTACATGCACGACGCTGTTAGGGAGGGAGTTCCAGGATTTTGTCCATGTGGTGTAGGTACACCCACGGCGCTGTTAGGGAGGGAGTTCCAGGATTTTGTTCGTGTAGTGTAGGTATACCCACGACGCTGTTAGGGATGGTGATCCAGGATTTTGTCCCCGTGTGGTGTAGGTACACCCACGGCGCTGTCAGTGAGGGAGTTCCAGGATTTTGTCCGTGTGGTGTAGGTACATGCACGGTGCTGTTAGGGAGGGAGTTCCAGGATTTTGTCCATGTGGTGTAGGTACACCCACGGCGCTGTCAGTGAGGGAGTTCTAGGATTTTGTCCGTGAGGTCTAGGTACATGCATGGTGCTGTTAGGGAGGGAGTTCCAGGATTTTGTCCGTGTGGTGTAGTTGCACCCACGGTGCTATTAGGGAGGGAGCTCCAGGATTTTGTCCGTGTGGTGTAGGTACACCCAAAGCGGTGTTAGGGAGGGAGTTCCAGGATTTTGTCCATGTGGTGTAGGTACACCCATAGCGCTGTTGGGGAGGGAGTTCCAGGATTTTGTCCGTGTGGTGTAGGTACACCCACAGCAATGTTAGGGAGGGAGTTCCAGGATTTTGTCCGTGTAGTGTAGGTACACCCACGACGCTGTTAGGGATGGTGATCCTGGGTTTTGTCCCCGTGTGGTGTAGGTACACCCACGGCGCTGTCAGTGAGGGAGTTACAGGATTTTGTCAGTGTGGTGTAGGTACATGCACAGTGCTGTTAGGGAGGGAGTTCCAGGATTTTGTCCATGTGGTGTAGGTACAACCACGGCGCTGTTAGGGAGGGAGTTCCAGGAAAATGTCCGTGTGGTGTAGGTACACCCACGGCGCTGTTAGGGAGCGAGTTCCAGGATTTTGTCCCCGTGTGGTGTAGGTACACCCATAGCGCTGTTAGGGAGGGAGTTCCAGGATTTTGTCCATGTGGTGTAGGTACACCCATAGCGCTGTTAGGGACGGAGTTCCAGGATTTTGTCCGTGTGGCGTAGGTACACCCACAGCAATGTTAGGGAGGGAGTTCCAGGATTTTGTCCGCGTAGTGTAGGTACACCCACGACGCTGTTAGGGATGGTGATCCAGGGTTTTGTCCCCGTGTGGTGTAGGTACACCCACGGCGCTGTCAGTGAGGGAGTTCCAGGATTTTGTCCGTGTGGTGTAGGTACATGCACGACGCTGTTAGGGAGGGAGTTCCAGGATTTTGTCCGTGTAGTGTGGGTACACCCACAACGCTGTTAGGGATGGTGATCCAGGGTTTTGTCCCCGTGTGGTGCAGGTACACCCACGGCGCTGTCAGTGAGGGAGTTCCAGGATTTTGTCCGTGTGGTGTAGATACATGCACGACGCTGTTAGGGAGGGAGTTCCAGGATTTTGTCCATGTGGTGTAGGTACACCCACGGTGCTGTAAGGGAGGGAGTTCCAGGAATATGTCCGTGTGGTGTAGGTACATCCACAGCGCTGTTAGGGAGGGAGTTCCAGGATTTTGTCCATGTGGTGTAGGTACACCCACAGCGCTGTTAGGGAGGGAGTTCCAGGATTTTGTCCGTGTAGTGTAGGTACACCCACGACACTGTTAGGGACGGTGATCCAGGATTTTGTCCCCGTGTGGTGTAGGTACATCCACAGCGCTGTTAGGGAGGGAGTTCCAGGATTTTGTCCATGTGGTGTAGGTACACCCCCGGCGCAGTCAGAGAGGGAGTTCCAGGATTTTGTCCAGTTTGGTGTAGGTCCACCCACGGCGCTGTTAGGGAGGGAGTTCCAGGATTTTGTCCATGTGGTGTAGGTACACCCACAGCGCTGTTAGGGAGGGAGTTCCAGGATTTTGTCCATGTAGTGTAGGTACACCCACGACACTGTTGGAGACGGTGATCCAGGATTTTGTCCCCGTGTGGTGTAGGTACATCCACAGCGCTGTTAGGGAGGGAGTTCCAGGATTTTGTCCATGTGGTGTAGGTACACCCACGGCGCTGTCAGTGAGGGAGTTCCAGGATTTTGTCCGTGTGGTGTAGGTACATGCACGGTGCTGTTAGGGAGGGAGTTCCAGGATTTTGTCCATGTGGTGTAGGTACACCCATAGCGCTGTTAGGGACGGCGTTCCAGGAATTTGTCCATGTGGTGTAGGTACACCCATGGCGCTGTTAGGGAGGGAGTTCCAGGAAAATGTCCGTGTGGTGTAGGTACACCCACAGCGCTGTTAGGGAGGGAGTTCCAGGACTTTGTCCATGTGGTGTAGGTACACCCACGGCGCTGTTAGGGAGGGAGTTCCAGGATTTTGTCCGTGTAGTGTAGGTACACCCACAATGCTGTTAGGGATGGTGATCCAGGGTTTTGTCCCCGTGTGGTGTAGGTACACCCACGGCGCTGTCAGTGAGGGAGTTCCAGGATTTTGTCCCGTGTGGTGTAGGTACATCCACGACGCTGTTAGGGAGGGAGTTCCAGGAATATGTCCGTGTGGTGTAGGTACATCCACAGCGCTGTTAGTTGGGGAGTTCCAGGATTTTGTCCATGTGGTGTAGGTACACCCACAGCGCTGTTAGGGAGGGAGTTCCAGGATTTTGTCCGTGTAGTGTAGGTACACCCACGACACTGTTTGGGACGGTGATCCAGGATTTTGTCCCCGTGTGGTGTAGGTACATCCACGGCGCTGTTAGGGAGGGAGTTCCAGGATTTTGTCCATGTGGTGTAGGTACACCCACGGCGCTGTCAGTGAGGGAGTTCCAGGAATTTGTCCGTGTGGTGTAGGTACATGCACGGTGCTGTTAGGGAGGGAGT
This sequence comes from Isurus oxyrinchus, assembly GCA_026770705.1. Classification (NCBI taxonomy): domain Eukaryota; kingdom Metazoa; phylum Chordata; class Chondrichthyes; order Lamniformes; family Lamnidae; genus Isurus; species Isurus oxyrinchus. The sequence continues at coordinate 75,918 of JANJGN010000639.1, forward strand.
TCCAGGATTTTGTCCATGTGCTGTAGGTACACCCACGGCGCTGTTAGGGAGGGAGTTCCAGGAAAATGTCCGTGTGGTGTAGGTACACCCACGGCGCTGTTAGGGAGGGAGTTCCAGGATTTTGTCCATGTGGTGTAGGTGCACCCATAGCGCTGTTAGGGAGGGAGTTCCAGGATTTGGTCCATGTGGTGTAGGTACACCCACAGCACTGTTAGGGAGGGAGTTCCAGGATTTTGTCCCTGTAGTGTAGGTACACCCACGACGATGTTAGGGATGGTGATCCAGGGTTTTGTCCCCGTGTGGTGTAGGTACACCCACGGCGCTGTCAGTGAGGGAGTTCCAGGATTTTGTCCGTGTGGTGTAGGTACATGCACGACGCTGGTAGGGAGGGAGTTCCAGGATTTAGTCCATGTGGTGTAGGTACACCCACGGCGCTGTTAGGGAGGGAGTTCCAGGATTTTGTCCGTGTAGTGTAGGTACACCCACGACGCTGTTAGGGATGGTGATCCAGGGTTTTGTCCCCGTGTGGTGTAGGTACACCCACGGCGCTGTCAGTGAGGGAGTTCCAGGATTTTGTCCGTGTGGTGTAGGTACATCCACAGCGCTGGTAGGGAGGGAGTTCCAGGATTTAGTCCATGTGGTGTAGGTACACCCATAGCGCTGTTAGGGAGGGAGTTCCAGGATTTTGTCCGTGTAGTGTAGGTACAACCACGACGCTGTTAGGGATGGTGATCCAGGATTTTGTCCCCATGTGGTGTAGGTACACCCACGGCGCTGTCAGTGAGGGAGTTCCAGGATTTTGTCCGTGTGGTGTAGGTACATGCACGGTGCTGTTAGGGAGGGAGTTCCAGGATTTTGTCCATGTGGTGTAGGTACACCCATGGTGCTGTTAGGGAGGGAGTTCCAGGATTTTGTCCGTGTGGTGTAGTTGCACCCACAGTGCTGTTAGGGAGGGAGCTCCAGGATTTTGTCCGTGTGGTGTAGGTACACCCATGGCGCTGTTAGGGAGGGAGTTCCAGGAAAATGTCCGTGTGGTGTAGGTACACCCACGGTGCTGTCAGTGAGGGAGTTCCAGGATTTTGTCGGTGTGGTGTAGGTACATGCACGACGCAGTTAGGGAGGGAGTTCCAGGATTTTGTCCATGTGGTGTAGGTACACCCACGGCGCTGTTAGGGAGGGAGTTCCAGGAATTTGTCCGTGTGGTGTAGGTACATCCACAGCGCTGTTAGGGAGGGAGTTCCAGGATTTTATCCATGTGGTGTAGGTACACCCACAGCGCAGTTAGGGAAAGAGTTCCAGGATTTTGTCCGTGTGGTGTAGGTACACCCACAGCGCTGTTAGGGAGGGAGTTCCAGGATTTTGTCCCCATGTGGTGTAGGTACACCCATAGCGCTGTTAGGGAGGGAGTTCCAGGACTTTGTCCATGTGGTGTAGGTACACCCACGGCGCTGTTAGGGAGGGAGTTCCAGGATTTTGTCCGTGTAGTGTAGGTACACCCACAACGCTGTTAGGGATGGTGATCGAGGGTTTTGTCCCCGTGTGGTGTAGGTACACCCACGGCGCTGTCAGTGAGGGAGTTCTAGGATTTTGTCCATGTGGTGTAGGTACATGCACGACGCTGTTAGGGAGGGAGTTCCAGGATTTTGTCCAAGTGGTGTAGGTACACCCACGGCGCTGTTAGGGAGGGAGTTCCAGGAATTTGTCCGTGTGGTGTAGGTACATCCACAGCGCTGTTAGGGAGGGAGTTCCAGGATTTTGTCCATGTGGTGTAGGTACACCCACAGCGCTGTTAGGGAGGGAGTTCCAGGAAAATGTCCGTGTGGTGTAGGTACACCCACGGCGCTGTTAGGGAGGGAGTTCCAGGATTTTGTCCCCGTGTGGTGTAGGTACACTCACGGTGCTGTTAGGGAGGGAGTTCCAGGATTTTGTCCATGTGGTGTAGGTACACCCATAGCGCTGTTAGGGAGGGATTTCCAGGATTTTGTCCATGTGGTGTAGGTACACCCATAGCACTGTTAGGGAGGGAGTTCCAGGATTTTGTCCGTGTGGTGTAGGTACATGCACGACGCTGTTAGGGAGGGAGTTCCAGGATTTTGTCCATGTGGTGTAGGTACACCCACGGCGCTGTTAGGGAGGGAGTTCCAGGATTTTGTTCGTGTAGTGTAGGTATACCCACGACGCTGTTAGGGATGGTGATCCAGGATTTTGTCCCCGTGTGGTGTAGGTACACCCACGGCGCTGTCAGTGAGGGAGTTCCAGGATTTTGTCCGTGTGGTGTAGGTACATGCACGGTGCTGTTAGGGAGGGAGTTCCAGGATTTTGTCCATGTGGTGTAGGTACACCCACGGCGCTGTCAGTGAGGGAGTTCTAGGATTTTGTCCGTGAGGTCTAGGTACATGCATGGTGCTGTTAGGGAGGGAGTTCCAGGATTTTGTCCGTGTGGTGTAGTTGCACCCACGGTGCTATTAGGGAGGGAGCTCCAGGATTTTGTCCGTGTGGTGTAGGTACACCCAAAGCGGTGTTAGGGAGGGAGTTCCAGGATTTTGTCCATGTGGTGTAGGTACACCCATAGCGCTGTTGGGGAGGGAGTTCCAGGATTTTGTCCGTGTGGTGTAGGTACACCCACAGCAATGTTAGGGAGGGAGTTCCAGGATTTTGTCCGTGTAGTGTAGGTACACCCACGACGCTGTTAGGGATGGTGATCCTGGGTTTTGTCCCCGTGTGGTGTAGGTACACCCACGGCGCTGTCAGTGAGGGAGTTACAGGATTTTGTCAGTGTGGTGTAGGTACATGCACAGTGCTGTTAGGGAGGGAGTTCCAGGATTTTGTCCATGTGGTGTAGGTACAACCACGGCGCTGTTAGGGAGGGAGTTCCAGGAAAATGTCCGTGTGGTGTAGGTACACCCACGGCGCTGTTAGGGAGCGAGTTCCAGGATTTTGTCCCCGTGTGGTGTAGGTACACCCATAGCGCTGTTAGGGAGGGAGTTCCAGGATTTTGTCCATGTGGTGTAGGTACACCCATAGCGCTGTTAGGGACGGAGTTCCAGGATTTTGTCCGTGTGGCGTAGGTACACCCACAGCAATGTTAGGGAGGGAGTTCCAGGATTTTGTCCGCGTAGTGTAGGTACACCCACGACGCTGTTAGGGATGGTGATCCAGGGTTTTGTCCCCGTGTGGTGTAGGTACACCCACGGCGCTGTCAGTGAGGGAGTTCCAGGATTTTGTCCGTGTGGTGTAGGTACATGCACGACGCTGTTAGGGAGGGAGTTCCAGGATTTTGTCCGTGTAGTGTGGGTACACCCACAACGCTGTTAGGGATGGTGATCCAGGGTTTTGTCCCCGTGTGGTGCAGGTACACCCACGGCGCTGTCAGTGAGGGAGTTCCAGGATTTTGTCCGTGTGGTGTAGGTACATCCACAGCGCTGTTAGGGAGGGAGTTCCAGGATTTTGTCCATGTGGTGTAGGTACACCCACAGCGCTGTTAGGGAGGGAGTTCCAGGATTTTGTCCGTGTAGTGTAGGTACACCCACGACACTGTTAGGGACGGTGATCCAGGATTTTGTCCCCGTGTGGTGTAGGTACATCCACAGCGCTGTTAGGGAGGGAGTTCCAGGATTTTGTCCATGTGGTGTAGGTACACCCCCGGCGCAGTCAGAGAGGGAGTTCCAGGATTTTGTCCAGTTTGGTGTAGGTCCACCCACGGCGCTGTTAGGGAGGGAGTTCCAGGATTTTGTCCATGTGGTGTAGGTACACCCACAGCGCTGTTAGGGAGGGAGTTCCAGGATTTTGTCCATGTAGTGTAGGTACACCCACGACACTGTTGGAGACGGTGATCCAGGATTTTGTCCCCGTGTGGTGTAGGTACATCCACAGCGCTGTTAGGGAGGGAGTTCCAGGATTTTGTCCATGTGGTGTAGGTACACCCACGGCGCTGTCAGTGAGGGAGTTCCAGGATTTTGTCCGTGTGGTGTAGGTACATGCACGGTGCTGTTAGGGAGGGAGTTCCAGGATTTTGTCCATGTGGTGTAGGTACACCCATAGCGCTGTTAGGGAGGGCGTTCCAGGAATTTGTCCATGTGGTGTAGGTACACCCATGGCGCTGTTAGGGAGGGAGTTCCAGGAAAATGTCCGTGTGGTGTAGGTACACCCACAGCGCTGTTAGGGAGGGAGTTCCAGGACTTTGTCCATGTGGTGTAGGTACACCCACGGCGCTGTTAGGGAGGGAGTTCCAGGATTTTGTCCGTGTAGTGTAGGTACACCCACAATGCTGTTAGGGATGGTGATCCAGGGTTTTGTCCCCGTGTGGTGTAGGTACACCCACGGCGCTGTCAGTGAGGGAGTTCCAGGATTTTGTCCCGTGTGGTGTAGGTACATCCACGACGCTGTTAGGGAGGGAGTTCCAGGAATATGTCCGTGTGGTGTAGGTACATCCACAGCGCTGTTAGTTGGGGAGTTCCAGGATTTTGTCCATGTGGTGTAGGTACACCCACAGCGCTGTTAGGGAGGGAGTTCCAGGATTTTGTCCGTGTAGTGTAGGTACACCCACGACACTGTTTGGGACGGTGATCCAGGATTTTGTCCCCGTGTGGTGTAGGTACATCCACGGCGCTGTTAGGGAGGGAGTTCCAGGATTTTGTCCATGTGGTGTAGGTACACCCACGGCGCTGTCAGTGAGGGAGTTCCAGGAATTTGTCCGTGTGGTGTAGGTACATGCACGGTGCTGTTAGGGAGGGAGTTCCAGGATTTTGTCCATGTGCTGTAGGTACACCCACGGCGCTGTTAGGGAGGGAGTTCCAGGAAAATGTCCGTGTGGTGTAGGTACACCCACGGCGCTGTTAGGGAGGGAGTTCCAGGATTTTGTCCATGTGGTGTAGGTGCACCCATAGCGCTGTTAGGGAGGGAGTTCCAGGATTTGGTCCATGTGGTGTAGGTACACCCACAGCACTGTTAGGGAGGGAGTTCCAGGATTTTGTCCCTGTAGTGTAGGTACACCCACGACGATGTTAGGGATGGTGATCCAGGGTTTTGTCCCCGTGTGGTGTAGGTACACCCACGGCGCTGTCAGTGAGGGAGTTCCAGGATTTTGTCCGTGTGGTGTAGGTACATGCACGACGCTGGTAGGGAGGGAGTTCCAGGATTTAGTCCATGTGGTGTAGGTACACCCACGGCGCTGTTAGGGAGGGAGTTCCAGGATTTTGTCCGTGTAGTGTAGGTACACCCACGACGCTGTTAGGGATGGTGATCCAGGATTTTGTCCCCATGTGGTGTAGGTACACCCACGGCGCTGTCAGTGAGGGAGTTCCAGGATTTTGTCCGTGTGGTGTAGGTACATTCACGGTGCTGTTAGGGAGGGAGTTCCAGGATTTTGTCCATGTGGTGTAGGTACACCCATGGTGCTGTTAGGGAGGGAGTTCCAGGATTTTGTCCGTGTGGTGTAGTTGCACCCACAGTGCTGTTAGGGAGGGAGCTCCAGGATTTTGTCCGTGTGGTGTAGGTACACCCATGGCGCTGTTAGGGAGGGAGTTCCAGGAAAATGTCCGTGTGGTGTAGGTACACCCACGGCGCTGTCAGTGAGGGAGTTCCAGGATTTTGTCGGTGTGGTGTAGGTACATGCACGACGCTGTTAGGGAGGGAGTTCCAGGATTTTGTCCATGTGGTGTAGGTACACCCACGGCGCTGTTAGGGAGGGAGTTCCAGGAATTTGTCCGTGTGGTGTAGGTACATCCACAGCGCTGTTAGGGAGGGAGTTCCAGGATTTTATCCATGTGGTGTAGGTACACCCACAGCGCAGTTAGGGAGAGAGTTCCAGGATTTTGTCCGTGTGGTGTAGGTACACCCACAGCGCTGTTAGGGAGGGAGTTCCAGGATTTTGTCCCCATGTGGTGTAGGTACACCCATAGCGCTGTTAGGGCGGGAGTTCCAGGACTTTGTCCATGTGGTGTAGGTACACCCACGGCGCTGTTAGGGAGGGAGTTCCAGGATTTTGTCCGTGTAGTGTAGGTACACCCACAACGCTGTTAGGGATGGTGATCGAGGGTTTTGTCCCCGTGCGGTGTAGGTACACCCACGGCGCTGTCAGTGAGGGAGTTCTAGGATTTTGTCCATGTGGTGTAGGTACATGCACGACGCTGTTAGGGAGGGAGTTCCAGGATTTTGTCCAAGTGGTGTAGGTACACCCACGGCGCTGTTAGGGAGGGAGTTCCAGGAATTTGTCCGTGTGGTGTAGGTACATCCACAGCGCTGTTAGGGAGGGAGTTCCAGGATTTTGTCCATGTGGTGTAGGTACACCCACAGCGCTGTTAGGGAGGGAGTTCCAGGAAAATGTCCGTGTGGTGTAGGTACACCCACGGCGCTGTTAGGGTGGGAGTTCCAGGATTTTGTCCCCGTGTGGTGTAGGTACACTCAGGTGCTGTTAGGGAGGGAGTTCCAGGATTTTGTCCATGTGGTGTAGGTACACCCATAGCGCTGTTAGGGAGGGATTTCCAGGATTTTGTCCATGTGGTGTAGGTACACCCATAGCACTGTTAGGGAGGGAGTTCCAGGATTTTGTCCGTGTGGTGTAGGTACATGCACGACGCTGTTAGGGAGGGAGTTCCAGGATTTTGTCCATGTGGTGTAGGTACACCCACGGCGCTGTTAGGGAGGGAGTTCCAGGATTTTGTTCGTGTAGTGTAGGTATACCCACGACGCTGTTAGGGATGGTGATCCAGGATTTTGTCCCCGTGTGGTGTAGGTACACCCACGGCGCTGTCAGTGAGGGAGTTCCAGGATTTTGTCCGTGTGGTGTAGGTACATGCACGGTGCTGTTAGGGAGGGAGTTCCAGGATTTTGTCCATGTGGTGTAGGTACACCCACGGCGCTGTCAGTGAGGGAGTTCCAGGATTTTGTCCGTGTGGTGTAGGTACATGCACGGTGCTGTTAGGGAGGGAGCTCCCGGATTTTGTCCGTGTGGTGTAGGTACACCCAAAGCGGTGTTAGGGAGGGAGTTCCAGGATTTTGTCCGTGTGGTGTAGGTACACCCACAGCAATGTTAGGGAGGGAGTTCCAGGATTTTGTCCGTGTAGTGTAGGTACACCCACGACGCTGTTAGGGATGGTGATCCTGGGTTTGTCCCCGTGTGGTGTAGGTACACCCACGGCGCTGTCAGTGAGGGAGTTCCAGGATTTTGTCCGTGTGGTGTAGGTACATGCACGACGCTGTTAAGGAGGGAGTTCCAGGATTTTGTCCATGTGGTGTAGGTACACCCATGGCGCTGTTAGGGAGGGAGTTCCAGGATTTTGTCCGTGTAGTGTAGGTACACCCACGACGCTGTTAGGGATGGTGATCCAGGATTTTGTCCCCATGTGGTGTTGGTATACCCACGGCGCTGTCAGTGAGGGAGTTCCAGGATTTTGTCCGTGTGGTGTAGGTACATGCACGGTGCTGTTAGGGAGGGAGTTCCAGGATTTTGTCCATGTGGTGTAGGTACACCCACGGCGCTGTTAGGGAGGGAGTTCCAGGAAAATGTCCGTGTGGTGTAGGTACACCCACGGCGCTGTTAGGGAGGGAGTTCCAGGATTTTGTCCATGTGGTGTAGGTGCACCCATAGCGCTGTTAGGGAGGGAGTTCCAGGATTTTGTCCATGTGGTGTAGGTACACCCACAGCACTGTTAGGGAGGGAGTTCCAGGATTTTGTCCCTGTAGTGTAGGTACACCCACGACGATGTTAGGGATGGTGATCCAGGGTTTTGTCCCCGTGTGGTGTAGGTACACCCACGGCGCTGTCAGTGAGGGAGTCCCAGGATTTTGTCCGTGTGGTGTAGGTACATCCACAGCGCTGGTAGGGAGGGAGTTCCAGGATTTAGTCCATGTGGTGTAGGTACACCCACGGCGCTGTTAGGGAGGGAGTTCCAGGATTTTGTCCGTGTAGTGTAGGTACACCCACGACGCTGTTAGGGAGGGAGTTCCAGGAAAATGTCCGTGTGGTGTAGGTACACCCATGGCGCTGTCAGTGAGGGAGTTCCAGGATTTTGTCGGTGTGGTGTAGGTACATGCACGACGCAGTTAGGGAGGGAGTTCCAGGATTTTGTCCATGTGGTGTAGGTACACCCACGGCGCTGTTAGGGAGGGAGTTCCAGGAATTTGTCCGTGTGGTGTAGGTACATCCACAGCGCTGTTAGGGAGGGAGTTCCAGGATTTTATCCATGTGGTGTAGGTACACCCACAGCGCAGTTAGGGAGAGAGTTCCAGGATTTTGTCCGTGTGGTGTAGGTACACCCACAGCGCTGTTAGGGAGGGAGTTCCAGGATTTTGTCCCCATGTGGTGTAGGTACACCCATAGCGCTGTTAGGGAGGGAGTTCCAGGACTTTGTCCATGTGGTGTAGGTACACCCACGGCGCTGTTAGGGAGGGAGTTCCAGGATTTTGTCCGTGTAGTGTAGGTACACCCACAACGCTGTTAGGGATGGTGATCGAGGGTTTTGTCCCCGTGTGGTGTAGGTACACCCACGGCGCTGTCAGTGAGGGAGTTCTAGGATTTTGTCCATGTGGTGTAGGTACATGCACGACGCTGTTAGGGAGGGAGTTCCAGGATTTTGTCCAAGTGGTGTAGGTACACCAACGGCGCTGTTAGGGAGGGAGTTCCAGGAATTTGTCCGTGTGGTGTAGGTACATCCACAGCGCTGTTAGGGAGGGAGTTCCAGGATTTTGTCCATGTGGTGTAGGTACACCCACAGCGCTGTTAGGGAGGGAGTTCCAGGAAAATGTCCGTGTGGTGTAGGTACACCCACGGCGCTGTTAGGGAGGGAGTTCCAGGATTTTGTCCCCGTGTGGTGTAGGTACACTCACGGTGCTGTTCGGGAGGGAATTCCAGGATTTTGTCCATGTGGTGTAGGTACACCCATAGCGCTGTTAGGGAGGGATTTCCAGGATTTTGTCCATGTGGTGTAGGTACACCCATAGCACTGTTAGGGAGGGAGTTCCAGGATTTTGTCCGTGTGGTGTAGGTACATGCACGACGCTGTTAGGGAGGGAGTTCCAGGATTTTGTCCATGTGGTGTAGGTACACCCACGGCGCTGTTAGGGAGGGAGTTCCAGGATTTTGTTCGTGTAGTGTAGGTATACCCACGACGCTGTTAGGGATGGTGATCCAGGATTTTGTCCCCGTGTGGTGTAGGTACACCCACGGCGCTGTCAGTGAGGGAGTTCCAGGATTTTGTCCGTGTGGTGTAGGTACATGCACGGTGCTGTTAGGGAGGGAGTTCCAGGATTTTGTCCATGTGGTGTAGGTACACCCACGGCGCTGTCAGTGAGGGAGTTCCAGGATTTTGTCCGTGTGGTGTAGGTACATCCACGGTGCTGTTAGGGAGGGAGTTCCAGGATTTTGTCCGTGTGGTGTAGTTGCACCCACGGTGCTATTAGGGAGGGAGCTCCAGGATTTTGTCCGTGTGGTGTAGGTACACCCAAAGCGGTGTTAGGGAGGGAGTTCCAGGATTTTGTCCATGTGGTGTAGGTACACCCATAGCGCTGTTGGGGAGGGAGTTCCAGGATTTTGTCCGTGTGGTGTAGGTACACCCACAGCAATGTTAGGGAGGGAGTTCCAGGATTTTGTCCGTGTAGTGTAGGTACACCCACGACGCTGTTAGGGATGGTGATCCTGGGTTTTGTCCCCGTGTGGTGTAGGTACACCCACGGCGCTGTCAGTGAGGGAGTTCCAGGATTTTGTCCGTGTGGTGTAGGTACATGCACGACGCTGTTAAGGAGGGAGTTCCAGGATTTTGACCATGTGGTGTAGGTACACCCATGGCGCTGTTAGGGAGGGAGTTCCAGGATTTTGTCCGTGTAGTGTAGGTACACCCACGACGCTGTTAGGGATGGTGATCCAGGATTTTGTCCCCATGTGGTGTTGGTATACCCACGGCGCTGTCAGTGAGGGAGTTCCAGGATTTTGTCCGTGTGGTGTAGGTACATGCACGGTGCTGTTAGGGAGGGAGTTCCAGGATTTTGTCCATGTGGTGTAGGTACACCCATGGTGCTGTTAGGGAGGGAGTTCGAGGATTTTGTCCGTGTAGTGTAGGTACACCCACGACGCTGTTACGGATGGTGATCCAGGATTTTGTCCCCGTGTGGTGTAGCTAGACCCACGGCGCTGTCAGTGAGGGAGTTACAGGATTTTGTCGGTGTGGTGTAGGTACATGCACGGTGCTGTTAGGGAGGGAGTTCCAGGATTTTGTCCATGTGGTGTAGGTACACCCACGGCGCTGTTAGGGAGGGAGTTCCAGGAAAATGTCCGTGTGGTGTAGGTACACCCACGGCGCTGTTAGGGAGGGAGTTCCAGGATTTTGTCCCCGTGTGGTGTAGGTACACCCATAGCGCAGTTAGGGAGGGAGTTCCAGGATTTTGTCCATGTGGAGTAGGTACACCCATAGCGCTGTTAGGGAGGGAGTTCCAGGATTTTGTCCGTGTGGTGTAGGTACACCCACAGCACTGTTAGGGAGGGAGTTCCAGGATTTTGTCCCTGTAGTGTAGGTACACCCACGACGATGTTAGGGATGGTGATCCAGGGTTTTGTCCCCGTGTGGTGTAGGTACACCCACGGCGCTGTCAGTGAGGGAGTTCCAGGATTTTGTCCGTGTGGTGTAGGTACATCCACAGCGCTGGTAGGGAGGGAGTTCCAGGATTTAGTCCATGTGGTGTAGGTACACCCATAGCGCTGTTAGGGAGGGAGTTCCAGGATTTTGTCCGTGTAGTGTAGGTACACCCACGACGCTGTTAGGGATGGTGATCCAGGATTTTGTCCCCATGTGGTGTAGGTACACCCACGGCGCTGTCAGTGAGGGAGTTCCAGGATTTTGTCCGTGTGGTGTAGGTACATGCACGGTGCTGTTAGGGAGGGAGTTCCAGGATTTTGTCCATGTGGTGTAGGTACACCCATGGTGCTGTTAGGGAGGGAGTTCCAGGATTTTGTCCGTGTGGTGTAGTTGCACCCACAGTGCTGTTAGGGAGGGAGCTCCAGGATTTTGTCCGTGTGGTGTAGGTACACCCATGGCGCTGTTAGGGAGGGAGTTCCAGGAAAATGTCCGTGTGGTGTAGGTACACCCACGGCGCTGTCAGTGAGGGAGTTCCAGGATTTTGTCGGTGTGGTGTAGGTACATGCACGACGCAGTTAGGGAGGGAGTTCCAGGATTTTGTCCATGTGGTGTAGGTACACCCACGGCGCTGTTAGGGAGGGAGTTCCAGGAATTTGTCCGTGTGGTGTAGGTACATCCACAGCGCTGTTAGGGAGGGAGTTCCAGGATTTTATCCATGTGGTGTAGGTACACCCACAGCGCAGTTAGGGAAAGAGTTCCAGGATTTTGTCCGTGTGGTGTAGGTACACCCACAGCGCTGTTAGGGAGGGAGTTCCAGGATTTTGTCCCCATGTGGTGTAGGTACACCCATAGCGCTGTTAGGGAGGGAGTTCCAGGACTTTGTCCATGTGGTGTAGGTACACCCACGGCGCTGTTAGGGAGGGAGTTCCAGGATTTTGTCCGTGTAGTGTAGGTACACCCACAACGCTGTTAGGGATGGTGATCGAGGGTTTTGTCCCCGTGTGGTGTAGGTACACCCACGGCGCTGTCAGTGAGGGAGTTCTAGGATTTTGTCCATGTGGTGTAGGTACATGCACGACGCTGTTAGGGAGGGAGTTCCAGGATTTTGTCCAAGTGGTGTAGGTACACCCACGGCGCTGTTAAGGAGGGAGTTCCAGGAATTTGTCCGTGTGGTGTAGGTACATCCACAGCGCTGTTAGGGAGGGAGTTCCAGGATTTTGTCCATGTGGTGTAGGTACACCCACAGCGCTGTTAGGGAGGGAGTTCCAGGAAAATGTCCGTGTGGTGTAGGTACACCCACGGCGCTGTTAGGGAGGGAGTTCCAGGATTTTGTCCCCGTGTGGTGTAGGTACACTCACGGTGCTGTTAGGGAGGGAGTTCCAGGATTTTGTCCATGTGGTGTAGGTACACCCATAGCGCTGTTAGGGAGGGATTTCCAGGATTTTGTCCATGTGGTGTAGGTACACCCATAGCACTGTTAGGGAGGGAGTTCCAGGATTTTGTCCGTGTGGTGTAGGTACATGCACGACGCTGTTAGGGAGGGAGTTCCAGGATTTTGTCCATGTGGTGTAGGTACACCCACGGCGCTGTTAGGGAGGGAGTTCCAGGATTTTGTTCGTGTAGTGTAGGTATACCCACGACGCTGTTAGGGATGGTGATCCAGGATTTTGTCCCCGTGTGGTGTAGGTACACCCACGGCGCTGTCAGTGAGGGAGTTCCAGGATTTTGTCCGTGTGGTGTAGGTACATGCACGGTGCTGTTAGGGAGGGAGTTCCAGGATTTTGTCCATGTGGTGTAGGTACACCCACGGCGCTGTCAGTGAGGGAGTTCCAGGATTTAGTCCATGTGGTGTAGGTACACCCATAGCGCTGTTAGGGAGGGAGTTCCAGGATTTTGTCCCTGTAGTGTAGGTACACCCACGACGATGTTAGGGATGGTGATCCAGGGTTTTGTCCCCGTGTGGTGTAGGTACACCCACGGCGCTGTCAGTGAGGGAGTTCCAGGATTTTGTCCGTGTGGTGTAGGTACATCCACAGCGCTGGTAGGGAGGGAGTTCCAGGATTTAGTCCATGTGGTGTAGGTACACCCATAGCGCTGTTAGGGAGGGAGTTCCAGGATTTTGTCCGTGTAGTGTAGGTACACCCACGACGCTGTTAGGGATGGTGATCCAGGATTTTGTCCCCATGTGGTGTAGGTACACCCACGGCGCTGTCAGTGAGGGAGTTCCAGGATTTTGTCCGTGTGGTGTAGGTACATGCACGGTGCTGTTAGGGAGGGAGTTCCAGGATTTTGTCCATGTGGTGTAGGTACACCCATGGTGCTGTTAGGGAGGGAGTTCCAGGATTTTGTCCGTGTGGTGTAGTTGCACCCACAGTGCTGTTAGGGAGGGAGCTCCAGGATTTTGTCCATGTGGTGTAGGTACACCCATGGCGCTGTTAGGGAGGGAGTTCCAGGAAAATGTCCGTGTGGTGTAGGTACACCCACGGCGCTGTCAGTGAGGGAGTTCCAGGATTTTGTCGGTGTGGTGTAGGTACATGCACGACGCAGTTAGGGAGGGAGTTCCAGGATTTTGTCCATGTGGTGTAGGTACACCCACGGCGCTGTTAGGGAGGGAGTTCCAGGAATTTGTCCGTGTGGTGTAGGTACATCCACAGCGCTGTTAGGGAGGGAGTTCCAGGATTTTATCCATGTGGTGTAGGTACACCCACAGCGCAGTTAGGGAAAGAGTTCCAGGATTTTGTCCGTGTGGTGTAGGTACACCCACAGCGCTGTTAGGGAGGGAGTTCCAGGATTTTGTCCCCATGTGGTGTAGGTACACCCATAGCGCTGTTAGGGAGGGAGTTCCAGGACTTTGTCCATGTGGTGTAGGTACACCCACGGCGCTGTTAGGGAGGGAGTTCCAGGATTTTGTCCGTGTAGTGTAGGTACACCCACAACGCTGTTAGGGATGGTGATCGAGGGTTTTGTCCCCGTGTGGTGTAGGTACACCCACGGCGCTGTCAGTGAGGGAGTTCTAGGATTTTGTCCATGTGGTGTAGGTACATGCACGACGCTGTTAGGGAGGGAGTTCCAGGATTTTGTCCAAGTGGTGTAGGTACACCCACGGCGCTGTTAGGGAGGGAGTTCCAGGAATTTGTCCGTGTGGTGTAGGTACATCCACAGCGCTGTTAGGGAGGGAGTTCCAGGATTTTGTCCATGTGGTGTAGGTACACCCACAGCGCTGTTAGGGAGGGAGTTCCAGGAAAATGTCCGTGTGGTGTAGGTACACCCATGGCGCTGTTAGGGAGGGAGTTCCAGGATTTTGTCCCCGTGTGGTGTAGGTACACTCACGGTGCTGTTAGGGAGGGAGTTCCAGGATTTTGTCCATGTGGTGTAGGTACACCCATAGCGCTGTTAGGGAGGGATTTCCAGGATTTTGTCCATGTGGTGTAGGTACACCCATAGCACTGTTAGGGAGGGAGTTCCAGGATTTTGTCCGTGTGGTGTAGGTACATGCACGACGCTGTTAGGGAGGGAGTTCCAGGATTTTGTCCATGTGGTGTAGGTACACCCACGGCGCTGTTAGGGAGGGAGTTCCAGGATTTTGTTCGTGTAGTGTAGGTATACCCACGACGCTGTTAGGGATGGTGATCCAGGATTTTGTCCCCGTGTGGTGTAGGTACACCCACGGCGCTGTCAGTGAGGGAGTTCCAGGATTTTGTCCGTGTGGTGTAGGTACATGCACGGTGCTGTTAGGGAGGGAGTTCCAGGATTTTGTCCATGTGGTGTAGGTACACCCACGGCGCTGTCAGTGAGGGAGTTCTAGGATTTTGTCCGTGAGGTCTAGGTACATGCATGGTGCTGTTAGGGAGGGAGTTCCAGGATTTTGTCCGTGTGGTGTTGTTGCACCCACGGTGCTATTAGGGAGGGAGCTCCAGGATTTTGTCCGTGTGGTGTAGGTACACCCAAAGCGGTGTTAGGGAGGGAGTTCCAGGATTTTGTCCATGTGGTGTAGGTACACCCATAGCGCTGTTGGGGAGGGAGTTCCAGGATTTTGTCCGTGTGGTGTAGGTACACCCACAGCGCTGTCAGTGAGGGAGTTCCAGGATTTTGTCCGTGTGGTGTAGCTACATGCACGACGCTGTTAGGGAGGGAGTTCCAGGATTTTGTCCATGTGGTGTAGGTACACCCACGGTGCTGTAAGGGCGGGAGTTCCAGGAATATGTCCGTGTGGTGTAGATACATCCACAGCGCTGTTAGGGAGGGAGTTCCAGGATTTTGTCCATGTGGTGTAGGTACACCCACAGCGCTGTTAGGGAGGGAGTTCCAGGATTTTGTCCGTGTAGTGTAGGTACACCCACGACACTGTTAGGGACGGTGATCCAGGATTTTGTCCCCGTGTGGTGTAGGTACATCCACAGCGCTGTTAGGGAGGGAGTTCCAGGATTTTGTCCATGTGGTGTAGGTACACCCACGGCGCTGTCAGTGAGGGAGTTCCAGGATTTTGTCCATGAGGTGTAGGTACACCCACGGCGCTGTTAGAGAGGGAGTTCCAGGAAAATGTCCGTGTGGTGTAGGTACACCCACGGCGCTGTTAGGGAGGGAGTTCCAGGATTTTGTCCCCGTGTGGTGTAGGTACACTCACGGTGCTGTTAGGGAGGGAGTTCCAGGATTTTGTCCATGTGGTGTAGGTACACCCATAGCGCTGTTAGGGAGGGAGTTCCAGGATTTTGTCCATGTGGTGTAGGTACACCCATAGCGCTGTTAGGGAGGGAGTTCCAGGATTTTGTCCCTGTAGTGTAGGTACACCCACAACGCTGTTAGGGATGGTGATCCAGGGTTTTGTCCCCGTGTGGTGTAGGTACACCCACGGCGCTGTCAGTGAGGGAGTTCCAGGATTTTGTCCGTGTGGTGTAGGTACATGCACGACGCTGTTAGGGAGGGAGTTCCAGGATTTTGTCCCCGTGTGGTGTAGGTACACCCACGGTGCTGTTAGGGAGGGAGTTCCAGGAATTTGTCCGTGTGGTGTGGGTACATCCACAGCGCTGTTAGGGAGGGAGTTCCAGGATTTTGTCCACGTGGTGTAGGTACACCCACAGCGCTGTTAGGGAGGGAGTTCCAGGATTTTGTCCGTGTAGTGTAGGTACACCCACGACGCTGTTAGGGATGGTGATCCAGGATTTTGTCCCCGTGTGGTGTAGGTACACCCACGGCGCTGTCAGTGAGGGAGTTCCAGGATTTTGTCCATGTGGTGTAGGTACATGCACGGTGCTGTTAGGGAGGGAGTTCCAGGAAAATGTCCGTGTGGTGTAGGTACACCCACGGCGCTGTGAGGGAGAGAGTTCCAGGATTTTGTCCCCGTGTGGTGTAGGTACACCCACGACGCTGATAGGGAGGGAGTTCCAGGATTTTGTCCCCGTGTGTGGTGTAGGTACACCCATAGCGCTGTTAGGGAGGGAGTTCCAGGATTTTGTCCGTGTAGTGTAGGTACACCCACGACGCTGTTAGGGAGGGAGTTCCAGGATTTTGTCCCATGTGGTGTAGGTACACCCACGTTGCTGTTAGGGAGGGACTTCCAGGATTTTGTCCGTGTAGTGTAGGTACACCCACGACGCTGTTAGGGATGGTGATCCAGGATTTTGTCCCCGTGTGGTGTAGGTACACCCACGGCGCTGTTAGGGAGGGAGTTCCAGGATTTTGTCCATGTGGTGTAGGTACACCCACGGTGCTGTTAGGGTGGGAGTTCCAGGATTCTGTCCGTGTGCTGTAAGTACACCCATGGTGCTGTTAGGGAGGGAGTTCCAGGATTTTGTCCATGTGGTGTAGGTAGACCCACGGCGCTGTTAGGGAGGGAGTTCCAGGATTTTGTCTCGTGTGGTGAAGGTTAACCCACGGCGCTTATGGGGAGGGAGCTCCAGGATTTTGTCCGTCTGGTGCAGGTACACCAATGGCGCTGTAAGGGAGGGAGTTCCAGGATTGTGTCCCTGTGGTGTAGGTACACCCACAGCGGTGTTTGGGAGGGAGTTCCAGGATTTTGTCCCCGTGTGTGGTGTAGGTACACCCACCGCGCTGTTAGGCAGGGAGTTCCAGGATTTTGTCCATGTGGTGTAGGTACACCCACAGCGCTGTTAGGGAGGGAGTTCCAGGATTTTGTACGTGTGGTGTAGGTACACCCACAGCGCTGTTAGGGAGTTCCATGATTTTGTCCGTGTGGTGTAGGTACACCCACGGCGCTGTCAGTGAGGGAGTTACAGGATTTTGTCAGTGTGGTGTAGGTACATGCACAGTGCTGTTAGGGAGGGAGTTCCAGGATTTTGTCCATGTGGTGTAGGTACACCCACGGCGCTGTTAGGGAGGGAGTTCCAGGAAAATGTCCGTGTGGTGTAGGTACACCCACGGCGCTGTTAGGGAGCGAGTTCCAGGATTTTGTCCCCGTGTGGTGTAGGTACACCCATAGCGCTGTTAGGGAGGGAGTTCCAGGATTTTGTCCATGTGGTGTAGGTACACCCATAGCGCTGTTAGGGACGGAGTTCCAGGATTTTGTCCGTGTGGCGTAGGTACACCCACAGCAATGTTAGGGAGGGAGTTCCAGGATTTTGTCCGCGTAGTGTAGGTACACCCACGACGCTGTTAGGGATGGTGATCCAGGGTTTTGTCCCCGTGTGGTGTAGGTACACCCACGGCGCTGTCAGTGAGGGAGTTCCAGGATTTTGTCCGTGTGGTGTAGGTACATGCACGACGCTGTTAGGGAGGGAGTTCCAGGATTTTGTCCGTGTAGTGTGGGTACACCCACAACGCTGTTAGGGATGGTGATCCAGGGTTTTGTCCCCGTGTGGTGCAGGTACACCCACGGCGCTGTCAGTGAGGGAGTTCCAGGATTTTGTCCGTGTGGTGTAGCTACATGCACGACGCTGTTAGGGAGGGAGTTCCAGGATTTTGTCCATGTGGTGTAGGTACACCCACGGTGCTGTAAGGGCGGGAGTTCCAGGAATATGTCCGTGTGGTGTAGGTACATCCACAGCGCTGTTAGGGAGGGAGTTCCAGGATTTTGTCCATGTGGTGTAGGTACACCCACAGCGCTGTTAGGGAGGGAGTTCCAGGATTTTGTCCGTGTAGTGTAGGTACACCCACGACACTGTTAGGGACGGTGATCCAGGATTTTGTCCCCGTGTGGTGTAGGTACATCCACAGCGCTGTTAGGGAGGGAGTTCCAGGATTTTGTCCATGTGGTGTAGGTACACCCACGGCGCTGTCAGTGAGGGAGTTCCAGGATTTTGTCCGTGTGGTGTAGATACATGCACGGTGCTGTTAGGGAGGGAGTTCCAGGATTTTGTCCATGTGGTGTAGGTACACCCACGGCGCTGTTAGAGAGGGAGTTCCAGGAAAATGTCCGTGTGGTGTAGGTACACCCACGGCGCTGTTAGGGAGGGAGTTCCAGGATTTTGTCCCCGTGTGGTGTAGGTACACTCACGGTGCTGTTAGGGAGGGAGTTCCAGGATTTTGTCCATGTGGTGTAGGTACACCCATAGCGCTGTTAGGGAGGGAGTTCCAGGATTTTGTCCATGTGGTGTAGGTACACCCATAGCGCTGTTAGGGAGGGAGTTCCAGGATTTTGTCCCTGTAGTGTAGGTACACCCACAACGCTGTTAGGGATGGTGATCCAGGGTTTTGTCCCCGTGTGGTGTAGGTACACCCACGGCGCTGTCAGTGAGGGAGTTCCAGGATTTTGTCCGTGTGGTGTAGGTACATGCACGACGCTGTTAGGGAGGGAGTTCCAGGATTTTGTCCCCGTGTGGTGTAGGTACACCCATGGTGCTGTTAGGGAGGGAGTTCCAGGAATTTGTCCGTGTGGTGTGGGTACATCCACAGCGCTGTTAGGGAGGGAGTTCCAGGATTTTGTCCATGTGGTGTAGGTACACCCACAGCGCTGTTAGGGAGGGAGTTCCAGGATTTTGTCCGTGTAGTGTAGGTACACCCACGACGCTGTTAGGGATGGTGATCCAGGATTTTGTCCCCGTGTGGTGTAGGTACACCCACGGCGCTGTCAGTGAGGGAGTTCCAGGATTTTGTCCATGTGGTGTAGGTACATGCACGGTGCTGTTAGGGAGGGAGTTCCAGGAAAATGTCCGTGTGGTGTAGGTACACCCACGGCGCTGTGAGGGAGAGAGTTCCAGGATTTTGTCCCCGTGTGGTGTAGGTACACCCACGACGCTGATAGGGAGGGAGTTCCAGGATTTTGTCCCCGTGTGTGGTGTAGGTACACCCATAGCGCTGTTAGGGAGGGAGTTCCAGGATTTTGTCCGTGTAGTGTAGGTACACCCACGACGCTGTTAGGGAGGGAGTTCCAGGATTTTGTCCCGTGTGGTGTAGGTACACCCACGTTGCTGTTAGGGAGGGACTTCCAGGATTTTGTCCGTGTAGTGTAGGTACACCCACGACGCTGTTAGGGATGGTGATCCAGGATTTTGTCCCCGTGTGGTGTAGGTACACCCACGGCGCTGTTAGGGTGGGAGTTCCAGGATTTTGTCCATGTGGTGTAGGTACACCCACGGTGCTGTTAGGGTGGGAGTTCCAGGATTCTGTCCGTGTGCTGTAAGTACACCCATGGTGCTGTTAGGGAGGGAGTTCCAGGATTTTGTCCATGTGGTGTAGGTAGACCCACGGCGCTGTTAGGGAGGGAGTTCCAGGATTTTGTCTCGTGTGGTGAAGGTTAACCCACGGCGCTTATGGGGAGGGAGCTCCAGGATTTTGTCCGTCTGGTGCAGGTACACCAATGGCGCTGTAAGGGAGGGAGTTCCAGGATTGTGTCCCTGTGGTGTAGGTACACCCACAGCGGTGTTTGGGAGGGAGTTCCAGGATTTTGTCCCCGTGTGTGGTGTAGGTACACCCACCGCGCTGTTAGGCAGGGAGTTCCAGGATTTTTTCCATGTGGTGTAGGTACACCCACAGCGCTGTTAGGGAGGGAGTTCCAGGATTTTGTACGTGTGGTGTAGGTACACCCACAGCGCTGTTAGGGAGTTCCATGATTTTGTCCGTGTGGTGTAGGTACACCCACAGCGCTGTTAGGGAGTTCCAGGATTTTGTCCGTGTGGTGTAGGTACACACACAGTGCTGTTAGGGAGGGAGTTCCAGGATTTTGTCCGTGTGCTGTAGGTACACCCACGTTGCTGTTAGGGAGGGAGTTCCAGGATTTTGTTCCTCTGGTGTAGGTACACCACAGTGCTGTTAGGGAGGCAGGTCCAGGATTTCGTCCATGTGGTGTAGGTACACCCATGGCGCTGTTAGGGAGGTTGTTCCAGGAAAATGTCCGTGTGGTGTAGGTACACCCACGGCGCTGTTAGGGAGGGATTTCCAGGATTTTGTCACCGTGAGGTGTAGGTACACCCACAGTGCTGTTAGGGAGGGTGTTCCAGGATTTTGTCCCCGTGTGTGGTGTAGGTACACCCACAGCGCTGTTAGGGAGGGAGTTACAGGATTTTATCCATGTGGTGTAGGTACACCCACAGCGCTGTTAGGGAGGGAGTTCCAGGATTTTGTACGTGTGGTGTAGGTACACCCAAGGCGCTGTTAGGGAGGGAGTTCCAGGATTTTGTCCCCATGTGATGTAGGTACACCCACGGCGCTGTTAGGGAGGGAGGTCCAGGATTTTGTCCGTGTGGTGTAGGTACACCCACAGCGCTGTTAGGGAGTTCCAGGATTTTGTCCCGTGTGGTGTAGGTACACCCACGTTGCTTTTAGGGAGGGAGCTCCAGGATTTTGTCCGTGTGGTGTAGGTACACCCACGACGCTGTTAGGGATGGTGATCCAGGATTTTGTCCCCGTGTGTGGTGTAGGTACACCCACGGCGCTGTTAGGGAGGGAGTTCCAGGATTTTGTCCGTGTGGTGTAGGTATACCCACTGCGCTGCGAGGGAGGGAGTTGCAGGATTTTGTCCGTGTAGTGTAGGTACACCCAAGACGCTGTTAGGGATGGTGATCCAGGATTTTGTCCCCGTGTGTGGTGTAGGTACACCCACGGCGCTGTTAGGGAGGGAGTTCCAGGATTTTGTCCAGTGTGGAGTAGGTACACCTACGGCGCTGTTAGGGAGGGAGTTCCAGGATTTTGTCCATGTGGTGTAGGTACACCCACAGCGCTGTTAGGGAGGGAGTTCCAAGATTTTGTCCACGTGTGTGGTGTAGGTACACCCATAGCGCTGCTAGGGAGGGAGTTCCAGGATTTTGTCCGTGTGGTGTAGGTACACCCACGGCGCTGTTAGGGAGGGAGTTCCAGGATTTTGTCCCGTGTGTGGTGTAGGTACACCCACAGCGCTGTAAGAGAGGTAGTTCCAGGATTTTGACCGTGTGATGTAGGTACACCCACAGCGCTGTTAGAGAGGTAGTTCCAGGATTTTGTCCGTGTGGTGTAGGTACACCCACAGCGCTGGTAGGGAGAGAGTTCCAGGATTTTGTCCCCGTGTGGTGTAGGTACACACACGGCGCTGTTAGGGACGGTGTTTCAGGATTTCGTCCCTGTGGTGTAGGTACACCCACGGCGCTGTGAGGGAGAGAGTTCCAGGATTTTGTCCCCGTGTGGTGTAGGTACACCCATAGCGCTGTTAGGGAGGGAGTTCCAGGATTTTGTCCGTGTGGTGTAGGTACACACACGGCGCTGTTAGGGAGGGTGTTTCAGGATTTTGTGCCGTGTGGTCTAGGTACACCCACAGCGCTGTTAGGGAGGGAGTTCCAGGATTTTGTCCGTGTCGTGTAGGTACACCCACGGCGCTGTTAGAAAGGGAGTTCCAGGATTGTGTCCCCGTGTGTGGTGTAGGTACACCAATGGCGCTGTTAGGGAGGGCGTTCCAGGATTTTGTCCCCGTGTGTGGTGTAGGTACACCCATAGCGCTGTTAGGGAGGGAGTTCCAAGATTTTGTCCCCGTGTGTGGTGTAGGTACACCCATAGCGCTGTTAGGGAGGGAGTTCCAGGATTTTGTCCATGTGGTGTAGGTACACCCACAGCGCTGTTAGGGAGGGAGTTCCAGGATTTTGTCCGTGTGGTGTAGGTACACCCACAGCGCTGGTAGGGAGAGAGTTCCAGGATTTTGTCCCCGTGTGGTGTAGGTACACACACGGCGCTGTTAGGGACGGTGTTTCAGGATTTCGTCCCTGTGGTGTAGGTACACCCACGGCGCTGTGAGGGAGAGAGTTCCAGGATTTTGTCCCCGTGTGGTGTAGGTACACCCATAGCGCTGTTAGGGAGGGAGTTCCAGGATTTTGTCCGTGTGGTGTAGGTACACACACGGCGCTGTTAGGGAGGGTGTTTCAGGATTTTGTGCCGTGTGGTCTAGGTACACCCACAGCGCTGTTAGGGAGGGAGTTCCAGGATTTTGTCCGTGTGGTGTAGGTACACCCACGGCGCTGTTAGAAAGGGAGTTCCAGGATTGTGTCCCCGTGTGTGGTGTAGGTACACCAATGGCGCTGTTAGGGAGGGCGTTCCAGGATTTTGTCCATGTGGTGTAGGTACACCCACGACGCTGATAGGGAGGGAGTTCCAGGATTTTATCCCCGTGTGTGGTGTAGGTACACCCATAGCGCTGTTAGGGAGGGAGTTCCAGGATTTTGTCCGTGTAGTGTAGGTACACCCACGACGCTGTTAGGGAGGGAGTTCCAGGATTTTGTCCCGTGTGGTGTAGGTACACCCACGTTGCTGTTAGGGAGGGACTTCCAGGATTTTGTCCCGTGTGGTGTAGGTACACCCACTACGCTGTTAGGGATGGTGATCCAGGATTTTGTCCCCGTGTGGTGTAGGTACACCCACGGCGCTGTTAGGGAGGGAGTTCCAGGATTTTGTCCATGTGGTGTAGGTACACCCACGGTGCTGTGAGGGTGGGAGTTCCAGGATTCTGTCCGTGTGCTGTAAGTACACCCATGGTGCTGTTAGGGAGGGAGTTCCAGGATTTTGTCCATGTGGTGTAGGTACACCCACGGCGCTGTTAGGGAGGGAGTTCCAGGATTTTGTCTCGTGTGGTGAAGGTAAACCCACGGCGCTTATGGGGAGGGAGCTCCAGGATTTTGTCCGTCTGGTGCAGGTACACCAATGGCGCTGTAAGGGAGGGAGTTCCAGGATTGTGTCCCTGTGGTGTAGGTACACCCACAGCGGTGTTTGTGAGGGAGTTCCAGGATTTTGTCCCCGTGTGTGGTGTAGGTACACCCACCGCGCTGTTAGGCAGGGAGTTCCAGGATTTTGTCCATGTGGTGTAGGTACACCCACAGCGCTGTTAGGGAGGGAGTTCCAGGATTTTGTACGTGTGGTGTAGGTACACCCACAGCGCTGTTAGGGAGTTCCATGATTTTGTCCGTGTGCTGTAGGTACACCCACTTTGCTGTTCGGGAGGGAGTTCCAGGATTTTGTTCCTCTGGTGTAGGTACACCACAGTGCTGTTAGGGAGGCAGGTCCAGGATTTCGTCCATGTGGTGTAGGTACACCCATGGCGCTGTTAGGGAGGTTGTTCCAGGAAAATGTCCGTGTGGTGTAGGTACACCCACGGCGCTGTTAGGGAGGGATTTCCAGGATTTTGTCGCCGTGAGGTGTAGGTACACCCACAGTGCTGTTAGGGAGGGTGTTCCAGGATTTTGTCCCCGTGTGTGGTGTAGGTACACCCACAGCGCTGTTAGGGAGGGAGTTCCAGGATTTTGTCCATGTGGTGTAGGTACACCCACAGCGCTGTTAGGGAGGGAGTTCCAGGATTTTGTCCGTGTGGTGTAGGTACACCCAAGGCGCTGTTAGGGAGGGAGTTCCAGGATTTTGTCCCCATGTGATGTAGGTACACCCACGGCGCTGTTAGGGAGGGAGGTCCAGGATTTTGTCCGTGTGGTGTAGGTACACCCACAGCGCTGTTAGGGAGTTCCAGGATTTTGTCCCGTGTGGTGTAGGTACACCCACGTTGCTTTTAGGGAGGGAGCTCCAGGATTTTGTCCGTGTGGTGTAGGTCCACCCACGACGCTGTTAGGGATGGTGATCCAGGATTTTGTCCCCGTGTGTGGTGTAGGTACACCCACGGCGCTGTTAGGGAGGGAGTTCCAGGATTTTGTCCGTGTAGTGTAGGTACACCCACGACGCTGTTAGGGATGGTGATCCAGGATTTTGTCCCCGTGTGTGGTGTAGGTACACCCACGGCGCTGTTAGGGAGGGAGTTCCAGGATTTTGTCCGTGTGGTGTAGGTATACCCACAGCGCTGTTAGGGAGGGAGTTCCAGGATTTTGTCCAGTGTGGAGTAGGTACACCTACGGCGCTGTTAGGGAGGGAGTTCCAGGATTTTGTCCCCGTGTGGTGTAGGTACACACACGGCGCTGTTAGGGACGGTGTTTCAGGATTTCGTCCCTGTGGTGTAGGTACACCCACGGCGCTGTGAGGGAGAGAGTTCCAGGATTTTGTCCCCGTGTGGTGTAGGTACACCCATAGCGCTGTTAGGGAGGGAGTTCCAGGATTTTGTCCGTGTGGTGTAGGTACACACACGGCGCTGTTAGGGAGGGTGTTTCAGGATTTTGTGCCGTGTGGTCTAGGTACACCCACAGCGCTGTTAGGGAGGGAGTTCCAGGATTTTGTCCGTGTGGTGTAGGTACACCCACGGCGCTGTTAGAAAGGGAGTTCCAGGATTGTGTCCCCGTGTGTGGTGTAGGTACACCAATGGCGCTGTTAGGGAGGGCGTTCCAGGATTTTGTCCCCGTGTGTGGTGTAGGTACACCCATAGCGCTGTTAGGGAGGGAGTTCCAAGATTTTGTCCCCGTGTGTGGTGTAGGTACACCCATAGCGCTGTTAGGGAGGGAGTTCCAGGATTTTGTCCATGTGGTGTAGGTACACCCACAGCGCTGTTAGGGAGGGAGTTCCAGGATTTTGTACGTGTGGTGTAGGTACACCCACAGCGCTGGTAGGGAGAGAGTTCCAGGATTTTGTCCCCGTGTGGTGTAGGTACACACACGGCGCTGTTAGGGACGGTGTTTCAGGATTTCGTCCCTGTGGTGTAGGTACACCCACGGCGCTGTGAGGGAGAGAGTTCCAGGATTTTGTCCCCGTGTGGTGTAGGTACACCCATAGCGCTGTTAGGGAGGGAGTTCCAGGATTTTGTCCGTGTGTTGTAGGTACACACACGGCGCTGTTAGGGAGGGTGTTTCAGGATTTTGTGCCGTGTGGTCTAGGTACACCCACAGCGCTGTTAGGGAGGGAGTTCCAGGATTTTGTCCGTGTCGTGTAGGTACACCCACGGCGCTGTTAGAAAGGGAGTTCCAGGATTGTGTCCCCGTGTGTGGTGTAGGTACACCAATGGCGCTGTTAGGGAGGGCGTTCCAGGATTTTGTCCATGTGGTGTAGGTACACCCACGACGCTGATAGGGAGGGAGTTCCAGGATTTTGTCCCCGTGTGTGGTGTAGGTACACCCATAGCGCTGTTAGGGAGGGAGTTCCAGGATTTTGTCCGTGTAGTGTAGGTACACCCACGACGCTGTAAGGGAGGGAGTTCCAGGATTTTGTCCCGTGTGGTGTAGGTACACCCACGTTGCTGTTAGGGAGAGACTTCCAGGATTTTGTCCGTGTAGTGTAGGTACACCCACGACGCTGTTAGGGATGGTGATCCAGGATTTTGTCCCCGTGTGCTGTAGGTACACCCACGGCGCTGTTAGGGAGGGAGTTCCAGGATTTTGTCCATGTGGACTAGGTACACCCACGGTGCTGTTAGGGTGGGAGTTCCAGTATTCTGTCCGTGTGCTGTAAGTACACCCATGGTGCTGTTAGGGAGGGAGTTCCAGGATTTTGTCCATGTGGTGTAGGTACACCCACGGCGCTGTTAGGGAGGGAGTTCCAGGATTTTGTCTCGTGTGGTGAAGGTAAACCCACGGCGCTTATGGGGAGGGATCTCCAGGATTTTGTCCGTCTGGTGCAGGTACACCAATGGCGCTGTAAGGGAGGGAGTTCCAGGATTGTGTCCCTGTGGTGTAGATACACCCACAGCGGTGTTTGTGAGGGAGTTCCAGGATTTTGTCCCCGTGTGTGGTGTAGGTACACCCACCGCGCTGTTAGGCAGGGAGTTCCAGGATTTTGTCCATGTGGTGTAGGTACACCCACAGCGCTGTTAGGGAGGGAGTTCCAGGATTTTGTACGTGTGGTGTAGGTACACCCACAGCGCTGTTAGGGAGTTCCATGATTTTGTCCGTGTGGTGTAGGTACACCCACAGCGCTGTTAGGGAGTTCCAGGATTTTGTCCGTGTGGTGTAGGTACACACACAGTGCTGTTAGGGAGGGAGTTCCAGGATTTTGTCCGTGTGCTGTAGGTACACCCACGTTGCTGTTAGGGAGGGAGTTCCAGGATTTTGTTCCTCTGGTGTAGGTACACCACAGTGCTGTTAGGGAGGCAGGTCCAGTTTTCGTCCATGTGGTGTAGGTACACCCATGGCGCTGTTAGGGAGGTTGTTCCAGGAAAATGTCCGTGTGGTGTAGGTACACCCACGGCGCTGTTAGGGAGGGATTTCCAGGATTTTGTCACCGTGAGGTGTAGGTACACCCACAGTGCTGTTAGGGAGGGTGTTCCAGGATTTTGTCCCCGTGTGTGGTGTAGGTACACCCACAGCGCTGTTAGGGAGGGAGTTACAGGATTTTGTCCATGTGGTGTAGGTACACCCACAGCGCTGTTAGGGAGGGAGTTCCAGGATTTTGTACGTGTGGTGTAGGTACACCCACGTTGCTTTTAGGGAGGGAGCTCCAGGATTTTGTCCGTGTGGTGTAGGTACACCCACGACGCTGTTAGGGATGGTGATCCAGGATTTTGTCCCCGTGTGTGGTGTACGTACACCCACGGCGCTGTTAGGGAGGGAGTTCCAGGATTTTGTCCGTGTGGTGTAGGTATACCCACTGCGCTGCGAGGGAGGGAGTTGCAGGATTTTGTCCGTGTAGTGTAGGTACACCCAAGACGCTGTTAGGGATGGTGATCCAGGATTTTGTCCCCGTGTGTGGTGTAGGTACACCCACGGCGCTGTTAGGGAGGGAGTTCCAGGATTTTGTCCGTGTGGTGTAGGTATACCCACAGCGCTGTTAGGGAGGGAGTTCCAGGATTTTGTCCAGTGTGGAGTAGGTACACCTACGGCGCTGTTAGGGAGGGAGTTCCAGGATTTTGTCCATGTGGTGTAGGTACACCCACAGCGCTGTTAGGGAGGGAGTTCCAAGATTTTGTCCCCGTGTGTGGTGTAGGTACACCCATAGCGCTGCTAGGGAGGGAGTTCCAGGATTTTGTCCATGTGGTGTAGGTACACCCACGGCGCTGTTAGGGAGGGAGTTCCAGGATTTTGTCCCGTGTGTGGTGCAGGTACACCCACAGCGCTGTTAGAGAGGTAGTTCCAGGATTTTGTCCGTGTGGTGTAGGTACACCCACAGCGCTGTTAGAGAGGTAGTTCCAGGATTTTGTCCGTGTGGTGTAGGTACACCCACAGCGCTGGTAGGGAGAGAGTTCCAGGATTTTGTCCCCGTGTGGTGTAGGTACACACACGGCGCTGTTAGGGACGGTGTTTCAGGATTTCGTCCCTGTGGTGTAGGTACACCCACGGCGCTGTGAGGGAGAGAGTTCCAGGATTTTGTCCCCGTGTGGTGTAGGTACACCCATAGCGCTGTTAGGGAGGGAGTTCCAGGATTTTGTCCGTGTGGTGTAGGTACACACACGGCGCTGTTAGGGAGGGTGTTTCAGGATTTTGTGCCGTGTGGTCTAGGTAGACCCACAGCGCTGTTAGGGAGGGAGTTCCAGGATTTTGTCCGTGTGGTGTAGGTACACCCACGGCGCTGTTAGAAAGGGAGTTCCAGGATTGAGTCCCCGTGTGTGGTGTAGGTACACCAATGGCGCTGTTAGGGAGGGCGTTCCAGGATTTTGTCCATGTGGTGTAGATACACCCACAGCGCTGTTAGGGAGGGAGTTCCAAGATTTTGTCCCCGTGTGTGGTGTAGGTACGCCCATAGCGCTGTTAGGGAGGGAGTTCCAGGATTTTGTCCATGTGGTGTAGGTACACCCACAGCGCTGTTAGGGAGGGAGTTCCAGGATTTTGTCCGTGTGGTGTAGGTACACCAACGGCACTGTTAGGGAGGGAGTTCCAGGATTTTGTCCACGTGTTGTGTAGGTACACCCACAGCGCTGTGAGGGAGGGAGTTCCTGGATTTTGTCCCCGTGTGTGGTGTAGGTACACCCACCGCGCTGTTAGGCAGGGAGTTACTGGATTTTGTCCATGTGGTGTAGGTACACCCACGGCGCTGTTAGGGAGGGAGTTCCAGGATTTTGTCCGTGTAGTGTAGGTACACCCACGACGCTGATAGGGAGGGAGTTCCAGGATTTTGTCCCCGTGTGTGGTGTAGGTACACCCATAGCGCTGTTAGGGAGGGAGTTCCAGGATTTTGTCCGTGTAGTGTAGGTACACCCACGCGCTGTTAGGGAGGGAGTTCCAGGATTTTGTCCCGTGTGGTGTAGGTACACCCACGTTGCTGTTAGGGAGGGACTTCCAGGATTTTGTCCGTGTAGTGTAGGTACACCCACGACGCTGTTAGGGATGGTGATCCAGGATTTTGTCCCCGTGTGGTGTAGGTACACCCACGGCGCTGTTAGGGAGGGAGTTCCAGGATTTTGTCCATGTGGTGTAGGTACACCCACGGCGCTGTTAGGGTGGGAGTTCCAGGATTCTGTCCGTGTGCTGTAAGTACACCCATGGTGCTGTTAGGGAGGGAGTTCCAGGATTTTGTCCATGTGGTGTAGGTACACCCACGGCGCTGTTAGGGAGGGAGTTCCAGGATTTTGTCTCGTGTGGTGAAGGTAAACCCACGGCGCTTATGGGGAGGGAGCTCCAGGATTTTGTCCGTCTGGTGCAGGTACACCAATGGCGCTGTAAGGGAGGGAGTTCCAGGATTGTGTCCCTGTGGTGTAGGTACACCCACAGCGGTGTTTGGGAGGGAGTTCCAGGATTTTGTCCCCGTGTGTGGTGTAGGTACACCCACCGCGCTCTTAGGCAGGGAGTTCCAGGATTTTGTCCATGTGGTGTAGGTACACCCACAGCGCTGTTAGGGAGGGAGTTCCAGGATTTTGTACGTGTGGTGTAGGTACACCCACAGCGCTGTTAGGGAGTTCCATGATTTTGTCCGTGTGGTGTAGGTACACCCACAGCGCTGTTAGGGAGTTCCAGGATTTTGTCCGTGTGGTGTAGGTACACACACAGTGCTGTTAGGGAAGGAGTTCCAGGATTTTGTCCGTGTGCTGTAGGTACACCCACGTTGCTGTTAGGGAGGGAGTTCCAGGATTTTGTTCCTCTGGTGTAGGTACACCACAGTGCTGTTAGGGAGGCAGGTCCAGGATTTCGTCCATGTGGTGTAGGTACACCCATGGCGCTGTTAGGAAGGTTGTTCCAGGAAAATGTCCGTGTGGTGTAGGTACACCCACGGCGCTGTTAGGGAGGGATTTCCAGGATTTTGTCACCGTGAGGTGTAGGTACACCCACAGTGCTGTTAGGGAGGGTGTTCCAGGATTTTGTCCCCGTGTGTGGTGTAGGTACACCCACAGCGCTGTTAGGGAGGGAGTTACAGGATTTTGTCCATGTGGTGTAGGTACACCCACAGCGCTGTTAGGGAGGGAGTTCCAGGATTTTGTACGTGTGGTGTAGGTACACCCAAGGCGCTGTTAGGGAGGGAGTTCCAGGATTTTGTCCCCAGGTGATGTAGGTACACCCACGGCGCTGTTAGGGAGGGAGTTCCAGGATTTTGTCCGTGTGGTGTAGGTACACCCACAGCGCTGTTAGGGAGTTCCAGGATTTTGTCCCGTGTGGTGTAGGTACACCCACGTTGCTTTTAGGGAGGGTGCTCCAGGATTTTGTCCGTGTGGTGTAGGTACACCCACGACGCTGTTAGGGATGGTGATCCAGGATTTTGTCCCCGTGTGTGGTGTACGTACACCCACGGCGCTGTTAGGGAGGGAGTTCCAGGATTTTGTCCGTGTTGTGTAGGTATACCCACTGCGCTGCGAGGGAGGGAGTTGCAGGATTTTGTCCGTGTAGTGTAGGTACACCCACGACGCTGTTAGGGATGGTGATCCAGGATTTTGTCCCCGTGTGTGGTGTAGGTACACCCACGGCGCTGTTAGGGAGGGAGTTCCAGGATTTTGTCCGTGTGGTGTAGGTATACCCACAGCGCTGTTAGGGAGGGAGTTCCAGGATTTTGTCCGTGTGGTGTAGGTATACCCACAGCGCTGTTAGGGAGGGAGTTCCAGGATTTTGTCCAGTGTGGAGTAGGTACACCTACGGCGCTGTTAGGGAGGGAGTTCCAGGATTTTGTCCCCGTGTGGTGTAGGTACACACACGGCGCTGTTAGGGACGGTGATTCAGGATTTCGTCCCTGTGGTGTAGGTACACCCACGGCGCTGTGAGGGAGAGAGTTCCAGGATTTTGACCCCGTGTGGTGTAGGTACACCCATAGCGCTGTTAGGGAGGGAGTTCCAGGATTTTGTCCGTGTGGTGTAGGTACACACACAGCGCTGTTAGGGAGGGTGTTTCAGGATTTTGTGCCGTGTGGTCTAGGTACACCCACAGCGCTGTTAGGGAGGGAGTTCCAGGATTTTGTCCGTGTGGTGAAGGTACACCCACGGCGCTGTTAGAAAGGGAGTTCCAGGATTGTGTCCCCGTGTGTGGTGTAGGTACACCAATGGCGCTGTTAGGGAGGGCGTTCCAGGATTTTGTCCATGTGGTGTAGGTACACCCACAGCGCTGTTAGCGAGGGAGTTCCAAGATTTTGTCCCCGTGTGTGGTGTAGGTACACCCATAGCGCTGTTAGGGAGGGAGTTCCAGGATTTTGTCCATGTGGTGTAGGTACACCCACAGCGCTGTTAGGGAGGGAGTTCCAGGATTTTGTCCGTGTGGTGTAGGTACACCCACAGCGCTGTAGGGAGGGAGTTCCAGGATTTTGTCCGTGTGGTGTAGGTACACCAACGGCACTGTTAGGGAGGGAGTTCCAGGATTTTGTCCACGTGTTGTGTAGGTACACCCACAGCGCTGTGAGGGAGGGAGTTCCTGGATTTTGTCCCCGTGTGTGGTGTAGGTACACCCACGGCGCTGTTAGGCAGGGAGTTACTGGATTTTGTCCATGTGGTGTAGGTACACCCACGGCGCTGTTAGGGAGGGAGTTCCAGGATTTTGTCCGTGTAGTGTAGGTACACCCACGACGCTGATAGGGAGGGAGTTCCAGGATTTTGTCCCCGTGTGTGGTGTAGGTACACCCATAGCGCTGTTAGGGAGGGAGTTCCAGGATTTTGTCCGTGTAGTGTAGGTACACCCACGACGCTGTTAGGGAGGGAGTTCCAGGATTTTGTCCCGTGTGGTGTAGGTACAGCCACGTTGCTGTTAGGGAGGGACTTCCAGGATTTTGTCCGTGTAGTGTAGGTACACCCACGACGCTGTTAGGGATGGTGATCCAGGATTTTGTCCCCGTGTGGTGTAGGTACACCCACGGCGCTGTTAGGGAGGGAGTTCCAGGATTTTGTCCATGTGGTGTAGGTACACCCACGGCGCTGTTAGGGTGGGAGTTCCAGGATTCTGTCCGTGTGCTGTAAGTACACCCATGGTGCTGTTAGGGAGGGAGTTCCAGGATTTTGTCCATGTGGTGTAGGTACACCCACGGCGCTGTTAGGGAGGGAGTTCCAGGATTTTGTCCACGTGTTGTGTAGGTACACCCACAGTGCTGTGAGGGAGGGAGTTCCTGGATTTTGTTCCCGTGTGTGATGTAGGTACACCCACCGCGCTGTTAGGCAGGGAGTTACTGGATTTTGACCATGTGGTGTAGGTACACACACGGCGCTGTTAGGGAGGGAGTTCCAGGATTTTGTCCGTGTAGTGTAGGTACACCCACGACGCTGATAGGGAGGGAGTTCCAGGATTTTGTCCCCGTGTGTGGTGTAGGTACACCCATGGCGCTGTTAGGGAGGGAGTTCCAGGATTTTGTCCGTGTAGTGTAGGTACACCCATAGCGCTGTTAGGGAGGGAGTTCCAGGATTTTGTCCGTGTGGTGTAGGTACACCCATAGCGCTGTTAGGGAGGGCGTTCCAGGATTTTGTCCGTGTAGTGTAGGTACACCCACGACGCTGTTAGGGAGGGAGTTCCAGGATTTTGTCCCGTGTGGTGTAGGTACACCCACGTTGCTGTTAGGGAGGGACTTCCAGGATTTTGTCCGTGTAGTGTAGGTACACCCACGACGCTGTTAGGGATGGTGATCCAGGATTTTGTCCCCGTGTGGTGTAGGTACACCCACGGCGCTGTTAGGGAGGGAGTTCCAGGATTTTGTCCATGTGGTGTAGGTACACCCACGGCGCTGTTAGGGAGGGAGTTCCAGGATTTTGTCTCGTGTGGTGAAGGTAAACCCACGGCGCTTATGGGGAGGGAGCTACAGGATTTTGTCCGTCTGGTGCAGGTACACCAATGGCGCTGTAAGGGAGGGAGTTCCAGGATTGTGTCCCTGTGGTGTAGGTACACCCACAGCGGTGTTTGGGAGGGAGTTCCAGGATTTTGTCCCCGTGTGTGGTGTAGGTACACCCACCGCGCTGTTAGGCAGGGAGTTCCAGGATTTTGTCCATGTGGTGTAGGTACACCCACAGCGCTGTTAGGGAGGGAGTTCCAGGATTTTGTACGTGTGGTGTAGGTACACCCACAGCGCTGTTAGGGAGTTCCATGATTTTGTCCGTGTGGTGTAGGTACACCCACAGCGCTGTTAGGGAGTTCCACGATTTTGTCCGTGTGGTGTAGGTACACACACAGTGCTGTTAGGGAGGGAGTTCCAGGATTTTGTCCGTGTGCTGTAGGTACACCCACGTTGCTGTTAGGGAGGGAGTTCCAGGATTTTGTTCCTCTGGTGTAGGTACACCACAGTGCTGTTAGGGAGGCAGGTCCAGGATTTCGTCCATGTGGTGTAGGTACACCCATGGCGCTGTTAGGGAGGTTGTTCCAGGAAAATGTCCGTGTGGTGTAGGTACACCCACGGCGCTGTTAGGGAGGGATTTCCAGGATTTTGTCACCGTGAGGTGTAGGTACACCCACAGTGATGTTAGGGAGGGTGTTCCAGGATTTTGTCCCCGTGTGTGGTGTAGGTACACCCACAGCGCTGTTAGGGAGGGAGTTACAGGATTTTGTCCATGTGGTGTAGGTACACCCACGTTGCTTTTAGGGAGGGTGCTCCAGGATTTTGTCCGTGTGGTGTAGGTACACCCACGACGCTGTTAGGGATGGTGATCCAGGATTTTGTCCCCGTGTGTGGTGTACGTACACCCACGGCGCTGTTAGGGAGGGAGTTCCAGGATTTTGTCCGTGTTGTGTAGGTATACCCACTGCGCTGCGAGGGAGGGAGTTGCAGGATTTTGTCCGTGTGGTGTAGGTACACCCACGGCGCTGTTAGGGAGGGAGTTCCAGGATTTTGTCCGTGTGGTGTAGGTATACCCACAGCGCTGATAGGGAGGGAGTTCCAGGATTTTGTCCAGTGTGGAGTAGGTACACCCACAGCGCTGTTAGGGAGGGAGTTCCAAGATTTTGTCCCCGTGTGTGGTGTAGGTACACCCATAGCGCTGCTAGGGAGGGAGTTCCAGGATTTTGTCCATGTGGTGTAGGTACACCCACGGCGCTGTTAGGGAGGGAGTTCCAGGATTTTGTCCCGTGTGTGGTGTAGGTACACCCACAGCGCTGTTAGAGAGGTAGTTCCAGGATTTTGACCGTGTGATGTAGGTACACCCACAGCGCTGTTAGGGAGGGAGTTCCAGGATTTTGTCCGTGTGGTGTAGGTACACCAACGGCACTGTTAGGGAGGGAGTTCCAGGATTTTGTCCACGTGTTGTGTAGGTACACCCACAGCGCTGTGAGGGAGGGAGTTCCTGGATTTTGTCCCCGTGTGTGGTGTAGGTACACCCACCGCGCTGTTAGGCAGGGAGTTACTGGATTTTGTCCATGTGGTGTAGGTACACCCACGGCGCTGTTAGGGAGGGAGTTCCAGGATTTTGTCCGTGTAGTGTAGGTACACCCACGACGCTGATAGGGAGGGAGTTCCAGGATTTTGTCCCCGTGTGTGGTGTAGGTACACCCATAGCGCTGTTAGGGAGGGAGTTCCAGGATTTTGTCCGTGTAGTGTAGGTACACCCACGACGCTGTTAGGGAGGGAGTTCCAGGATTTTGTCCCGTGTGGTGTAGGTACACCCACGTTGCTGTTAGGGAGGGACTTCCAGGATTTTGTCCGTGTAGTGTAGGTACACCCACGACGCTGTTAGGGATGGTGATCCAGGATTTTGTCCCCGTGTGGTGTAGGTACACCCACGGCGCTGTTAGGGAGGGAGTTCCAGGATTTTGTCCATGTGGTGTAGGTACACCCACGGCGATGTTAGGGTGGGAGTTCCAGGATTCTGTCCGTGTGCTGTAAGTACACCCATGGTGCTGTTAGGGAGGGAGTTCCAGGATTTTGTCCATGTGGTGTAGGTACACCCACGGCGCTGTTAGGGAGGGAGTTCCAGGATTTTGTCTCGTGTGGTGAAGGTAAACCCACGGCGCTTATGGGGAGGGAGCTCCAGGATTTTGTCCGTCTGGTGCAGGTACACCAATGGCGCTGTAAGGGAGGGAGTTCCAGGATTGTGTCCCTGTGGTGTAGGTACACCCACAGCGGTGTTTGGGAGGGAGTTCCAGGATTTTGTCCCCGTGTGTGGTGTAGGTACACCCACAGCGCTGTTAGGGAGGGAGTTCCAAGATTTTGTCCCCGTGTGTGGTGTAGGTACACCCATAGCGCTGCTAGGGAGGGAGTTCCAGGATTTTGTCCATGTGGTGTAGGTACACCCACGGCGCTGTTAGGGAGGGAGTTCCAGGATTTTGTCCCGTGTGTGGTGTAGGTACACCCACA
Organism: Isurus oxyrinchus; assembly: GCA_026770705.1. Classification (NCBI taxonomy): domain Eukaryota; kingdom Metazoa; phylum Chordata; class Chondrichthyes; order Lamniformes; family Lamnidae; genus Isurus; species Isurus oxyrinchus. The sequence continues at coordinate 110,363 of JANJGN010000639.1, forward strand.
GCGCTGTTAGAGAGGTAGTTCCAGGATTTTGACCGTGTGATGTAGGTACACCCACAGCGCTGTTAGAGAGGTAGTTCCAGGATTTTGTCCGTGTGGTGTAGGTACACCCACAGCGCTGGTAGGGAGAGAGTTCCAGGATTTTGTCCCCGTGTGGTGTAGGTACACACACGGCGCTGTTAGGGACGGTGTTTCAGGATTTCGTCCCTGTGGTGTAGGTACACCCACGGCGCTGTGAGGGAGAGAGTTCCAGGATTTTGTCCCCGTGTGGTGTAGGTACACCCATAGCGCTGTTAGGGAGGGAGTTCCAGGATTTTGTCCGTGTGGTGTAGGTACACCCACGGCGCTGTTAGAAAGGGAGTTCCAGGATTGTGTCCCCGTGTGTGGTGTAGGTACACCAATGGCGCTGTTAGGGAGGGCGTTCCATGATTTTGTCCATGTGGTGTAGGTACACCCACAGCGCTGTTAGGGAGGGAGTTCCAAGATTTTGTCCCCGTGGGTGGTGTAGGTACACCCATAGCGCTGTTAGGGAAGGAGTTCCAGGATTTTGTCCATGTGGTGTAGGTACACCCACAGCGCTGTTAGGGAGGGAGTTCCAGGATTTTGTCCGTGTGGTGTAGGTACACCCACAGCGCTGGTAGGGAGAGAGTTCCAGGATTTGGTCCCCGTGTGGTGTAGGTACACACACGGCGCTGTTAGGGACGGTGTTTCAGGATTTCGTCCCTGTGGTGTAGGTACACCCACGGCGCTGTGAGGGAGAGAGTTCCAGGATTTTGTCCCCGTGTGGTGTAGGTACACCCATAGCGCTGTTAGGGAGGGAGTTCCAGGATTTCGTCCATGTGGTGTAGGTACACCCATGGCGCTGTTAGGGAGGGATTTCCAGGATTTTGTCACCGTGTGTGGTGTAGGTACACCCACAGCGCTGTTAGGGAGGGAGTTACAGGATTTTGTCCATGTGGTGTAGGTACACCCACAGCGCTGTTAGGGAGGGAGTTCCAGGATTTTGTACGTGTGGTGTTGGTACACCCAAGGCGCTGTTAGGGAGGGAGTTCCAGGATTTTGTCCCCATGTGATGTAGGTACACCCACGGCGCTGTTAGGGAGGGAGTTCCAGGATTTTGTCCGTGTGGTGTAGGTACACCCACAGCGCTGTTAGGGAGTTCCAGGATTTTGTCCCGTGTGGTGTAGGTACACCCACGTTGCTTTTAGGGAGGGAGCTCCAGGATTTTGTCCGTGTGGTGTAGGTACACCCACGACGCTGTTAGGGATGGTGATCCAGGATTTTGTCCCCGTGTGTGGTGTAGGTACACCCACGGCGCTGTTAGGGAGGGAGTTCCAGGATTTTGTCCGTGTGGTGTAGGTATACCCACTGCGCTGCGAGGGAGGGAGTTGCAGGATTTTGTCCGTGTAGTGTAGGTACACCCACGACGCTGTTAGGGATGGTGATCCAGGATTTTGTCCCCGTGTGTGGTGTAGGTACACCCACGGCGCTGTAAGGGAGGGAGTTCCAGGATTTTGTCCGTGTGGTGTAGGTATACCCACAGCGCTGTTAGGGAGGGAGTTCCAGGATTTTGTCCAGTGTGGTGTAGGTACACCCACGTTGCTGTTAGGGAGGGACTTCCAGGATTTTGTCCGTGTAGTGTAGGTACACCCACGACGCTGTTAGGGATGGTAATCCAGGATTTTGTCCCCGTGTGGTGTAGGTACACCCACGGCGCTGTTAGGGAGGGAGTTCCAGGATTTTGTCCAGTGTGGTGTAGGTACACCCACGGCGCTGTTAGGGTGGGAGTTCCAGGATTCTGTCCGTGTGCTGTAAGTACACCCATGGTGCTGTTAGGGAGGGAGTTCCAGGATTTTGTCCATGTGGTGTAGGTACACCCACGGCGCTGTTAGGGAGGGAGTTCCAGGATTTTGTCTCGTGTGGTGAAGGTTAACCCACGGCGCTTATGGGGAGGGAGCTCCAGGATTTTGTCCGTCTGGTGCAGGTACACCAATGGCGCTGTAAGGGAGGGAGTTCCAGGATTGTGTCCCTGTGGTGTAGGTACACCCACAGCGGTGTTTGGGAGGGAGTTCCAGGATTTTGTCCCCGTGTGTGGTGTAGGTACACCCACAGCGCTGTTAGGGAGGGAGTTCCAAGATTTTGTCCCCGTGTGTGGTGTAGGTACACCCATAGCGCTGCTAGGGAGGGAGTTCCAGGATTTTGTCCATGTGGTGTAGGTACACCCACGGCGCTGTTAGGGAGGGAGTTCCAGGATTTTGTCCCGTGTGTGGTGTAGGTACACCCACAGCGCTGTTAGAGAGGTAGTTCCAGGATTTTGACCGTGTGATGTAGGTACACCCACAGCGCTGTTAGAGAGGTAGTTCCAGGATTTTGTCCGTGTGGTGTAGGTACACCCACAGCGCTGGTAGGGAGAGAGTTCCAGGATTTTGTCCCCGTGTGGTGTAGGTACACACACGGCGCTGTTAGGGACGGTGTTTCAGGATTTCGTCCCTGTGGTGTAGGTACACCCACGGCGCTGTGAGGGAGAGAGTTCCAGGATTTTGTCCCCGTGTGGTGTAGGTACACCCATAGCGCTGTTAGGGAGGGAGTTCCAGGATTTTGTCCGTGTGGTGTAGGTACACCCACGGCGCTGTTAGAAAGGGAGTTCCAGGATTGTGTCCACGTGTGTGGTGTAGGTACACCAATGGCGCTGTTAGGGAGGGCGTTCCATGATTTTGTCCATGTGGTGTAGGTACACCCACAGCGCTGTTAGGGAGGGAGTTCCAAGATTTTGTCCCCGTGTGTGGTGTAGGTACACCCATAGCGCTGTTAGGGAGGGAGTTCCAGGATTTTGTCCATGTGGTGTAGGTACACCCACAGCGCTGTTAGGGAGGGAGTTCCAGGATTTTGTCCGTGTGGTGTAGGTACACCCACGGCGCTGCTAGAAACGGAGTTCCAGGATTGTGTCCCGTGTGTGGTGTAGGTACACCAATGGCGCTGTTAGGGAGGGCGTTCCAGGATTTTGTCCATGTGGTGTAGGTACACCCACAGCGCTGTTAGGGAGGGAGTTCCAAGATTTTGTCCCCGTGTGTGGTGTAGGTACACCCATAGCGCTGTTAGGGAGGGAGTTCCAGGATTTTGTCCATGTGGTGTAGGTACACCCACAGCGCTGTTAGGGAGGGAGTTCCAGGATTTTGTCCGTGTGGTGTAGGTACACCCACAGCGCTGGTAGGGAGAGAGTTCCAGGATTTTGTCCCCGTGTGGTGTAGGTACACACACGGCGCTGTTAGGGACGGTGTTTCAGGATTTCGTCCCTGTGGTGTAGGTACACCCACGGCGCTGTGAGGGAGAGAGTTCCAGGATTTTGTCCCTGTGTGGTGTAGGTACACCCATAGCGCTGTTAGGGAGGGAGTTCCAGGATTTCGTCCATGTGGTGTAGGTACACCCATGGCGCTGTTAGGGAGGTTGTTCCAGGTAAATGTCCGTGTGGTGTAGGTACACCCACGGCGCTGTTAGGGAGGGATTTCCAGGATTTTGTCACCGTGTGTGGTGTAGGTACACCCACAGCGCTGTTAGGGAGGGAGTTACAGGATTTTGTCCATGTGGTGTAGGTACACCCACAGCGCTGTTAGGGAGGGAGTTCCAGGATTTTGTACGTGTGGTGTTGGTACACCCAAGGCGCTGTTAGGGAGGGAGTTCCAGGATTTTGTCCCCATGTGATGTAGGTACACCCACGGCGCTGTTAGGGAGGGAGTTCCAGGATTTTGTCTGTGTGGTGTAGGTACACCCACAGCGCTGTTAGGGAGTTCCAGGATTTTGTCCCGTGTGGTGTAGGTACACCCACGTTGCTTTTAGGGAGGGAGCTCCAGGATTTTGTCCACGTGTTGTGTAGGTACACCCACAGCGCTGTGAGGGAGGGAGTTCCTGGATTTTGTCCCCGTGTGTGGTGTAGGTACACCCACCGCGCTGTTAGGCAGGGAGTTACTGGATTTTGTCCATGTGGTGTAGGTACACCCACGGCGCTGTTAGGGAGGGAGTTCCAGGATTTTGTCCGTGTAGTGTAGGTACACCCACGACGCTGATAGGGAGGGAGTTCCAGGATTTTGTCCCCGTGTGTGGTGTAGGTACACCCATAGCGCTGTTAGGGAGGGAGTTCCAGGATTTTGTCCGTGTAGTGTAGGTACACCCACGACGCTGTTAGGGAGGGAGTTCCAGGATTTTGTCCCGTGTGGTGTAGGTACACCCACGTTGCTGTTAGGGAGGGACTTCCAGGATTTTGTCCGTGTAGTGTAGGTACACCCACGACGCTGTTAGGGATGGTGATCCAGGATTTTGTCCCCGTGTGGTGTAGGTACACCCACGGCGCTGTTAGGGAGGGAGTTCCAGGATTTTGTCCATGTGGTGTAGGTACACCCACGGCGATGTTAGGGTGGGAGTTCCAGGATTCTGTCCGTGTGCTGTAAGTACACCCATGGTGCTGTTAGGGAGGGAGTTCCAGGATTTTGTCCATGTGGTGTAGGTACACCCACGGCGCTGTTAGGGAGGGAGTTCCAGGATTTTGTCTCGTGTGGTGAAGGTAAACCCACGGCGCTTATGGGGAGGGAGCTCCAGGATTTTGTCCGTCTGGTGCAGGTACACCAATGGCGCTGTAAGGGAGGGAGTTCCAGGATTGTGTCCCTGTGGTGTAGGTACACCCACAGCGGTGTTTGGGAGGGAGTTCCAGGATTTTGTCCCCGTGTGTGGTGTAGGTACACCCACAGCGCTGTTAGGGAGGGAGTTCCAAGATTTTGTCCCCGTGTGTGGTGTAGGTACACCCATAGCGCTGCTAGGGAGGGAGTTCCAGGATTTTGTCCATGTGGTGTAGGTACACCCACGGCGCTGTTAGGGAGGGAGTTCCAGGATTTTGTCCCGTGTGTGGTGTAGGTACACCCACAGCGCTGTTAGAGAGGTAGTTCCAGGATTTTGACCGTGTGATGTAGGTACACCCACAGCGCTGTTAGAGAGGTAGTTCCAGGATTTTGTCCGTGTGGTGTAGGTACACCCACAGCGCTGGTAGGGAGAGAGTTCCAGGATTTTGTCCCCGTGTGGTGTAGGTACACACACGGCGCTGTTAGGGACGGTGTTTCAGGATTTCGTCCCTGTGGTGTAGGTACACCCACGGCGCTGTGAGGGAGAGAGTTCCAGGATTTTGTCCCCGTGTGGTGTAGGTACACCCATAGCGCTGTTAGGGAGGGAGTTCCAGGATTTTGTCCGTGTGGTGTAGGTACACCCACGGCGCTGTTAGAAAGGGAGTTCCAGGATTGTGTCCCCGTGTGTGGTGTAGGTACACCAATGGCGCTGTTAGGGAGGGCGTTCCATGATTTTGTCCATGTGGTGTAGGTACACCCACAGCGCTGTTAGGGAGGGAGTTCCAAGATTTTGTCCCCGTGGGTGGTGTAGGTACACCCATAGCGCTGTTAGGGAGGGAGTTCCAGGATTTTGTCCATGTGGTGTAGGTACACCCACAGCGCTGTTAGGGAGGGAGTTCCAGGATTTTGTCCGTGTGGTGTAGGTACACCCACAGCGCTGGTAGGGAGAGAGTTCCAGGATTTGGTCCCCGTGTGGTGTAGGTACACACACGGCGCTGTTAGGGACGGTGTTTCAGGATTTCGTCCCTGTGGTGTAGGTACACCCACGGCGCTGTGAGGGAGAGAGTTCCAGGATTTTGTCCCCGTGTGGTGTAGGTACACCCATAGCGCTGTTAGGGAGGGAGTTCCAGGATTTCGTCCATGTGGTGTAGGTACACCCATGGCGCTGTTAGGGAGGGATTTCCAGGATTTTGTCACCGTGTGTGGTGTAGGTACACCCACAGCGCTGTTAGGGAGGGAGTTACAGGATTTTGTCCATGTGGTGTAGGTACACCCACAGCGCTGTTAGGGAGGGAGTTCCAGGATTTTGTACGTGTGGTGTTGGTACACCCAAGGCGCTGTTAGGGAGGGAGTTCCAGGATTTTGTCCCCATGTGATGTAGGTACACCCACGGCGCTGTTAGGGAGGGAGTTCCAGGATTTTGTCCGTGTGGTGTAGGTACACCCACAGCGCTGTTAGGGAGTTCCAGGATTTTGTCCCGTGTGGTGTAGGTACACCCACGTTGCTTTTAGGGAGGGAGCTCCAGGATTTTGTCCGTGTGGTGTAGGTACACCCACGACGCTGTTAGGGATGGTGATCCAGGATTTTGTCCCCGTGTGTGGTGTAGGTACACCCACGGCGCTGTTAGGGAGGGAGTTCCAGGATTTTGTCCGTGTGGTGTAGGTATACCCACTGCGCTGCGAGGGAGGGAGTTGCAGGATTTTGTCCGTGTAGTGTAGGTACACCCACGACGCTGTTAGGGATGGTGATCCAGGATTTTGTCCCCGTGTGTGGTGTAGGTACACCCACGGCGCTGTAAGGGAGGGAGTTCCAGGATTTTGTCCGTGTGGTGTAGGTATACCCACAGCGCTGTTAGGGAGGGAGTTCCAGGATTTTGTCCAGTGTGGTGTAGGTACACCCACGTTGCTGTTAGGGAGGGACTTCCAGGATTTTGTCCGTGTAGTGTAGGTACACCCACGACGCTGTTAGGGATGGTAATCCAGGATTTTGTCCCCGTGTGGTGTAGGTACACCCACGGCGCTGTTAGGGAGGGAGTTCCAGGATTTTGTCCAGTGTGGTGTAGGTACACCCACGGCGCTGTTAGGGTGGGAGTTCCAGGATTCTGTCCGTGTGCTGTAAGTACACCCATGGTGCTGTTAGGGAGGGAGTTCCAGGATTTTGTCCATGTGGTGTAGGTACACCCACGGCGCTGTTAGGGAGGGAGTTCCAGGATTTTGTCTCGTGTGGTGAAGGTTAACCCACGGCGCTTATGGGGAGGGAGCTCCAGGATTTTGTCCGTCTGGTGCAGGTACACCAATGGCGCTGTAAGGGAGGGAGTTCCAGGATTGTGTCCCTGTGGTGTAGGTACACCCACAGCGGTGTTTGGGAGGGAGTTCCAGGATTTTGTCCCCGTGTGTGGTGTAGGTACACCCACAGCGCTGTTAGGGAGGGAGTTCCAAGATTTTGTCCCCGTGTGTGGTGTAGGTACACCCATAGCGCTGCTAGGGAGGGAGTTCCAGGATTTTGTCCATGTGGTGTAGGTACACCCACGGCGCTGTTAGGGAGGTAGTTCCAGGATTTTGACCGTGTGATGTAGGTACACCCACAGCGCTGTTAGAGAGGTAGTTCCAGGATTTTGTCCGTGTGGTGTAGGTACACCCACAGCGCTGGTAGGGAGAGAGTTCCAGGATTTTGTCCCCGTGTGGTGTAGGTACACACACGGCGCTGTTAGGGACGGTGTTTCAGGATTTCGTCCCTGTGGTGTAGGTACACCCACGGCGCTGTGAGGGAGAGAGTTCCAGGATTTTGTCCCCGTGTGGTGTAGGTACACCCATAGCGCTGTTAGGGAGGGAGTTCCAGGATTTTGTCCGTGTGGTGTAGGTACACCCACGGCGCTGTTAGAAAGGGAGTTCCAGGATTGTGTCCACGTGTGTGGTGTAGGTACACCAATGGCGCTGTTAGGGAGGGCGTTCCATGATTTTGTCCATGTGGTGTAGGTACACCCACAGCGCTGTTAGGGAGGGAGTTCCAAGATTTTGTCCCCGTGTGTGGTGTAGGTACACCCATAGCGCTGTTAGGGAGGGAGTTCCAGGATTTTGTCCATGTGGTGTAGGTACACCCACAGCGCTGTTAGGGAGGGAGTTCCAGGATTTTGTCCGTGTGGTGTAGGTACACCCACGGCGCTGCTAGAAACGGAGTTCCAGGATTGTGTCCCGTGTGTGGTGTAGGTACACCAATGGCGCTGTTAGGGAGGGCGTTCCAGGATTTTGTCCATGTGGTGTAGGTACACCCACAGCGCTGTTAGGGAGGGAGTTCCAAGATTTTGTCCCCGTGTGTGGTGTAGGTACACCCATAGCGCTGTTAGGGAGGGAGTTCCAGGATTTTGTCCATGTGGTGTAGGTACACCCACAGCGCTGTTAGGGAGGGAGTTCCAGGATTTTGTCCGTGTGGTGTAGGTACACCCACAGCGCTGGTAGGGAGAGAGTTCCAGGATTTTGTCCCCGTGTGGTGTAGGTACACACACGGCGCTGTTAGGGACGGTGTTTCAGGATTTCGTCCCTGTGGTGTAGGTACACCCACGGCGCTGTGAGGGAGAGAGTTCCAGGATTTTGTCCCTGTGTGGTGTAGGTACACCCATAGCGCTGTTAGGGAGGGAGTTCCAGGATTTCGTCCATGTGGTGTAGGTACACCCATGGCGCTGTTAGGGAGGTTGTTCCAGGTAAATGTCCGTGTGGTGTAGGTACACCCACGGCGCTGTTAGGGAGGGATTTCCAGGATTTTGTCACCGTGTGTGGTGTAGGTACACCCACAGCGCTGTTAGGGAGGGAGTTACAGGATTTTGTCCATGTGGTGTAGGTACACCCACAGCGCTGTTAGGGAGGGAGTTCCAGGATTTTGTACGTGTGGTGTTGGTACACCCAAGGCGCTGTTAGGGAGGGAGTTCCAGGATTTTGTCCCCATGTGATGTAGGTACACCCACGGCGCTGTTAGGGAGGGAGTTCCAGGATTTTGTCTGTGTGGTGTAGGTACACCCACAGCGCTGTTAGGGAGTTCCAGGATTTTGTCCCGTGTGGTGTAGGTACACCCACGTTGCTTTTAGGGAGGGAGCTCCAGGATTTTGTCCGTGTGGTGTAGGTACACCCACGACGCTGTTAGGGATGGTGATCCAGGATTTTGTCCCCGTGTGTGGTGTAGGTACACCCACGGCGCTGTTAGGGAGGGAGTTCCAGGATTTTGTCCGTGTGGTGTAGGTATACCCACTGCGCTGCGAGGGAGGGAGTTGCAGGATTTTGTCCGTGTAGTGTAGGTACACCCACGACGCTGTTAGGGATGGTGATCCAGGATTTTGTCCCCGTGTGTGGTGTAGGTACACCCACGGCGCTGTAAGGGAGGGAGTTCCAGGATTTTGTCCGTGTGGTGTAGGTATACCCACAGCGCTGTTAGGGAGGGAGTTCCAGGATTTTGTCCAGTGTGGAGTAGGTACACCTACGGCGCTGTTAGGGAGGGAGTTCCAGGATTTTGTCCATGTGGTGTAGGTGCACCCACAGTGCTGTTAGGGAGGGAGTTCCAAGATTTTGTCCCCGTGTGTGGTGTAGGTACACCCATAGCGCTGCTAGGGAGGGAGTTCCAGGATTTTGTCCATGTGGTGTAGGTACACCCACGGCGCTGTTAGGGAGGGAGTTCCAGGATTTTGTCCCGTGTGTGGTGTAGGTACACCCACAGCGCTGTTAGAGAGATAGTTCCAGGATTTTGACCGTGTGATGTAGGTACACCCACAGCGCTGTTAGAGAGGTAGTTCCAGGATTTTGTCCGTGTGGTGTAGGTATACCCACAGCGCTGGTAGGGAGAGAGTTCCAGGATTTTGTCCCCGTGTGGTGTAGGTACACACACGGCGCTGTTAGGGACGGTGTTTCAGGATTTCGTCCCTGTGGTGTAGGTACACCCACGGCGCTGTGAGGGAGAGAGTTCCAGGATTTTGTCCCCGTGTGGTGTAGGTACACCCATAGCGCTGTTAGGGAGGGAGTTCCAGGATTTTGTCCGTGTGGTGTAGGTACACACACGGCGCTGTTAGGGACGGTGTTTCAGGATTTTGTGCCGTGTGGTCTAGGTACACCCACAGCGCTGTTAGGGAGGGAGTTCCAGGATTTTGTCCGTGTGGTGTAGGTACACCCACGGCGCTGTTAGAAAGGGAGTTCCAGGATTGTGTCCCCGTGTGTGGTGTAGGTACACCAATGGCGCTGTTAGGGAGGGCGTTCCAGGATTTTGTCCATGTGGTGTAGGTACACCCACAGCGCTGTTAGGGAGGGAGTTCCAAGATTTTGTCCCCGTGTGTGGTGTAGGTACACCCATAGCGCTGTTAGGGAGGGAGTTCCAGGATTTTGTCCATGTGGTGTAGGTACACCCACAGCGCTGTTAGGGAGGGAGTTCCAGGATTTTGTCCGTGTGGTGTAGGTACACCCACAGCGCTGGTAGGGAGAGAGTTCCAGGATTTTGTCCCCGTGTGGTGTAGGTACACACACGGCGCTGTTAGGGACGGTGTTTCAGGATTTCGTCCCTGTGGTGTAGGTACACCCACGGCGCTGTGAGGGAGAGAGTTCCAGGATTTTGTCCCCGTGTGGTGTAGGTACACCCATAGCGCTGTTAGGGAGGGAGTTCCAGGATTTTGTCCGTGTGGTGTAGGTACACACACGGCGCTGTTAGGGAGGGTGTTTCAGGATTTTGTGCCGTGTGGTCTAGGTACACCCACAGCGCTGTTAGGGAGGGAGTTCCAGGATTTTGTCCGTGTGGTGTAGGTACACCCACGGCGCTGTTAGAAAGGGAGTTCCAGGATTGTGTCCCCGTGTGTGGTGTAGGTACACCAATGGCGCTGTTAGGGAGGGCGTTCCAGGATTTTGTCCATGTGGTGTAGGTACACCCACAGCGCTGTTAGGGAGGGAGTTCCAAGATTTTGTCCCCGTGTGTGGTGTAGGTACACCCATAGCGCTGTTAGGGAGGGAGTTCCAGGATTTTGTCCATGTGGTGTAGGTGCACCCACGGCGCTGTTAGAAAGGGAGTTCCAGGATTGTGTCCCCGTGTGTGGTGTAGGTACACCAATGGCGCTGTTACGGAGGGCGTTCCAGGATTTTGTCCATGTGGTGTAGGTACACCCACAGCGCTGTTAGGGAGGGAGTTCCAGGATTTTGTCCGTGTGGTGTAGGTACACCCACAGCGCTGTTAGGGAGGGAGTTCCAGGATTTTGTCCGTGTGGTGTAGGTACACCAACGGCACTGTTAGGGAGGGAGTTCCAGGATTTTGTCCACGTGTTGTGTAGGTACACCCACAGCGCTGTGAGGGAGGGAGTTCCTGGATTTTGTTCCCGTGTGTGATGTAGGTACACCCACCGCGCTGTTAGGCAGGGAGTTACTGGATTTTGACCATGTGGTGTAGGTACACCCACGGCGCTGTTAGGGAGGGAGTTCCAGGATTTTGTCCGTGTAGTGTAGGTACACCCACGACGCTGATAGGGAGGGAGTTCCAGGATTTTGTCCCCGTGTGTGGTGTAGGTACACCCATAGCGCTGTTAGGGAGGGAGTTCCAGGATTTTGTCCGTGTAGTGTAGGTACACCCACGACGCTGTTAGGGAGGGAGTTCCAGGATTTTGTCCAGTGTGGTGTAGGTACACCCACGTTGCTGTTAGGGAGGGACTTCCAGGATTTTGTCCGTGTAGTGTAGGTACACCCACGACGCTGTTAGGGATGGTGATCCAGGATTTTGTCCCCGTGTGGTGTAGGTACACCCACGGCGCTGTTAGGGAGGGAGTTCCAGGATTTTGTCCATGTGGTGTAGGTACACCCACGGCGCTGTTAGGGAGGGAGTTCCAGGATTTTGTCTCGTGTGGTGAAGGTAAACCCACGGCGCTTATGGGGAGGGAGCTCCAGGATTTTGTCCGTCTGGTGCAGGTACACCAATGGCGCTGTAAGGGAGGGAGTTCCAGGATTGTGTCCCTGTGGTGTAGGTACACCCACAGCGGTGTTTGGGAGGGAGTTCCAGGATTTTGTCCCCGTGTGTGGTGTAGGTACACCCACCGCGCTGTTAGGCAGGGAGTTCCAGGATTTTGTCCATGTGGTGTAGGTACACCCACAGCGCTGTTAGGGAGGGAGTTCCAGGATTTTGTACGTGTGGTGTAGGTACACCCACAGCGCTGTTAGGGAGTTCCATGATTTTGTCCGTGTGGTGTAGGTACACCCACAGCGCTGTTAGGGAGTTCCACGATTTTGTCCGTGTGGTGTAGGTACACACACAGTGCTGTTAGGGAGGGAGTTCCAGGATTTTGTCCGTGTGCTGTAGGTACACCCACGTTGCTGTTAGGGAGGGAGTTCCAGGATTTTGTTCCTCTGGTGTAGGTACACCACAGTGCTGTTAGGGAGGCAGGTCCAGGATTTCGTCCATGTGGTGTAGGTACACCCATGGCGCTGTTAGGGAGGTTGTTCCAGGTAAATGTCCGTGTGGTGTAGGTACACCCACGGCGCTGTTAGGGAGGGATTTCCAGGATTTTGTCACCGTGTGTGGTGTAGGTACACCCACAGCGCTGTTAGGGAGGGAGTTACAGGATTTTGTCCATGTGGTGTAGGTACACCCACAGCGCTGTTAGGGAGGGAGTTCCAGGATTTTGTACGTGTGGTGTTGGTACACCCAAGGCGCTGTTGGGGAGGGAGTTCCAGGATTTTGTCCCCATGTGATGTAGGTACACCCACGGCGCTGTTAGGGAGGGAGTTCCAGGATTTTGTCTGTGTGGTGTAGGTACACCCACAGCGCTGTTAGGGAGTTCCAGGATTTTGTCCCGTGTGGTGTAGGTACACCCACGTTGCTTTTAGGGAGGGAGCTCCAGGATTTTGTCCGTGTGGTGTAGGTACACCCACGACGCTGTTAGGGATGGTGATCCAGGATTTTGTCCCCGTGTGTGGTGTAGGTACACCCACGGCGCTGTTAGGGAGGGAGTTCCAGGATTTTGTCCGTGTGGTGTAGGTATACCCACTGCGCTGCGAGGGAGGGATTTGCAGGATTTTGTCCGTGTAGTGTAGGTACACCCACGACGCTGTTAGGGATGGTGATCCAGGATTTTGTCCCCGTGTGTGGTGTAGGTACACCCACGGCGCTGTAAGGGAGGGAGTTCCAGGATTTTGTCCGTGTGGTGTAGGTATACCCACAGCGCTGTTAGGGAGGGAGTTCCAGGATTTTGTCCAGTGTGGAGTAGGTACACCTACGGCGCTGTTAGGGAGGGAGTTCCAAAATTTTGTCCATGTGGTGTAGGTGCACCCACAGCGCTGTTAGGGAGGGAGTTCCAAGATTTTGTCCCCGTGTGTGGTGTAGGTACACCCATAGCGCTGCTAGGGAGGGAGTTCCAGGATTTTGTCCATGTGGTGTAGGTACACCCACGGCGCTGTTAGGGAGGGAGTTCCAGGATTTTGTCCAGTGTGGAGTAGGTACACCTACGGCGCTGTTAGGGAGGGAGTTCCAGGATTTTGTCCATGTGGTGTAGGTGCACCCACAGTGCTGTTAGGGAGGGAGTTCCAAGATTTTGTCCCCGTGTGTGGTGTAGGTACACCCATAGCGCTGCTAGGGAGGGAGTTCCAGGATTTTGTCCATGTGGTGTAGGTACACCCACGGCGCTGTTAGGGAGGGAGTTCCAGGATTTTGTCCCGTGTGTGGTGTAGGTACACCCACAGCGCTGTTAGAGAGATAGTTCCAGGATTTTGACCGTGTGATGTAGGTACACCCACAGCGCTGTTAGAGAGGTAGTTCCAGGATTTTGTCCGTGTGGTGTAGGTATACCCACAGCGCTGGTAGGGAGAGAGTTCCAGGATTTTGTCCCCGTGTGGTGTAGGTACACACACGGCGCTGTTAGGGACGGTGTTTCAGGATTTCGTCCCTGTGGTGTAGGTACACCCACGGCGCTGTGAGGGAGAGAGTTCCAGGATTTTGTCCCCGTGTGGTGTAGGTACACCCATAGCGCTGTTAGGGAGGGAGTTCCAGGATTTTGTCCGTGTGGTGTAGGTACACACACGGCGCTGTTAGGGACGGTGTTTCAGGATTTTGTGCCGTGTGGTCTAGGTACACCCACAGCGCTGTTAGGGAGGGAGTTCCAGGATTTTGTCCGTGTGGTGTAGGTACAACCACGGCGCTGTTAGGGAGGGAGTTCCAGGATTTTGTGCCGTGTGGTCTAGGTACACCCACAGCGCTGTTAGGGAGGGAGTTCCAGGATTTTGTCCGTGTGGTGTAGGTACACCCACGGCGCTGTTAGAAAGGGAGTTCCAGGATTGTGTCCCCGTGTGTGGTGTAGGTACACCAATGGCGCTGTTAGGGAGGGCGTTCCAGGATTTTGTCCATGTGGTGTAGGTACACCCACAGCGCTGTTAGGGAGGGAGTTCCAAGATTTTGTCCCCGTGTGTGGTGTAGGTACACCCATAGCGCTGTTAGGGAGGGAGTTCCAGGATTTTGTCCATGTGGTGTAGGTGCACCCACGGCGCTGTTAGAAAGGGAGTTCCAGGATTGTGTCCCCGTGTGTGGTGTAGGTACACCAATGGCGCTGTTACGGAGGGCGTTCCAGGATTTTGTCCATGTGGTGTAGGTACACCCACAGCGCTGTTAGGGAGGGAGTTCCAGGATTTTGTCCGTGTGGTGTAGGTACACCCACAGCGCTGTTAGGGAGGGAGTTCCAGGATTTTGTCCGTGTGGTGTAGGTACACCAACGGCACTGTTAGGGAGGGAGTTCCAGGATTTTGTCCACGTGTTGTGTAGGTACACCCACAGCGCTGTGAGGGAGGGAGTTCCTGGATTTTGTTCCCGTGTGTGATGTAGGTACACCCACCGCGCTGTTAGGCAGGGAGTTACTGGATTTTGACCATGTGGTGTAGGTACACCCACGGCGCTGTTAGGGAGGGAGTTCCAGGATTTTGTCCGTGTAGTGTAGGTACACCCACGACGCTGATAGGGAGGGAGTTCCAGGATTTTGTCCCCGTGTGTGGTGTAGGTACACCCATAGCGCTGTTAGGGAGGGAGTTCCAGGATTTTGTCCGTGTAGTGTAGGTACACCCACGACGCTGTTAGGGAGGGAGTTCCAGGATTTTGTCCCGTGTGGTGTAGGTACACCCACGTTGCTGTTAGGGAGGGACTTCCAGGATTTTGTCCGTGTAGTGTAGGTACACCCACGACGCTGTTAGGGATGGTGATCCAGGATTTTGTCCCCGTGTGGTGTAGGTACACCCACGGCGCTGTTAGGGAGGGAGTTCCAGGATTTTGTCCATGTGGTGTAGGTACACCCACGGCGCTGTTAGGGAGGGAGTTCCAGGATTTTGTCTCGTGTGGTGAAGGTAAACCCACGGCGCTTATGGGGAGGGAGCTCCAGGATTTTGTCCGTCTGGTGCAGGTACACCAATGGCGCTGTAAGGGAGGGAGTTCCAGGATTGTGTCCCTGTGGTGTAGGTACACCCACAGCGGTGTTTGGGAGGGAGTTCCAGGATTTTGTCCCCGTGTGTGGTGTAGGTACACCCACCGCGCTGTTAGGCAGGGAGTTCCAGGATTTTGTCCATGTGGTGTAGGTACACCCACAGCGCTGTTAGGGAGGGAGTTCCAGGATTTTGTACGTGTGGTGTAGGTACACCCACAGCGCTGTTAGGGAGTTCCATGATTTTGTCCGTGTGGTGTAGGTACACCCACAGCGCTGTTAGGGAGTTCCACGATTTTGTCCGTGTGGTGTAGGTACACACACAGTGCTGTTAGGGAGGGAGTTCCAGGATTTTGTCCGTGTGCTGTAGGTACACCCACGTTGCTGTTAGGGAGGGAGTTCCAGGATTTTGTCCCTGTGGTGTAGGTACACCACAGTGCTGTTAGGGAGGCAGGTCCAGGATTTCGTCCATGTGGTGTAGGTACACCCATGGCGCTGTTAGGGAGGTTGTTCCAGGTAAATGTCCGTGTGGTGTAGGTACACCCACGGCGCTGTTAGGGAGGGATTTCCAGGATTTTGTCACCGTGTGTGGTGTAGGTACACCCACAGCGCTGTTAGGGAGGGAGTTACAGGATTTTGTCCATGTGGTGTAGGTACACCCACAGCGCTGTTAGGGAGGGAGTTCCAGGATTTTGTACGTGTGGTGTTGGTACACCCAAGGCGCTGTTGGGGAGGGAGTTCCAGGATTTTGTCCCCATGTGATGTAGGTACACCCACGGCGCTGTTAGGGAGGGAGTTCCAGGATTTTGTCTGTGTGGTGTAGGTACACCCACAGCGCTGTTAGGGAGTTCCAGGATTTTGTCCCGTGTGGTGTAGGTACACCCACGTTGCTTTTAGGGAGGGAGCTCCAGGATTTTGTCCGTGTGGTGTAGGTACACCCACGACGCTGTTAGGGATGGTGATCCAGGATTTTGTCCCCGTGTGTGGTGTAGGTACACCCACGGCGCTGTTAGGGAGGGAGTTCCAGGATTTTGTCCGTGTGGTGTAGGTATACCCACTGCGCTGCGAGGGAGGGAGTTGCAGGATTTTGTCCGTGTAGTGTAGGTACACCCACGACGCTGTTAGGGATGGTGATCCAGGATTTTGTCCCCGTGTGTGGTGTAGGTACACCCACGGCGCTGTAAGGGAGGGAGTTCCAGGATTTTGTCCGTGTGGTGTAGGTATACCCACAGCGCTGTTAGGGAGGGAGTTCCAGGATTTTGTCCAGTGTGGAGTAGGTACACCTACGGCGCTGTTAGGGAGGGAGTTCCAAAATTTTGTCCATGTGGTGTAGGTGCACCCACAGCGCTGTTAGGGAGGGAGTTCCAAGATTTTGTCCCCGTGTGTGGTGTAGGTACACCCATAGCGCTGCTAGGGAGGGAGTTCCAGGATTTTGTCCATGTGGTGTAGGTACACCCACGGCGCTGTTAGGGAGGGAGTTCCAGGATTTTGTCCAGTGTGGAGTAGGTACACCTACGGCGCTGTTAGGGAGGGAGTTCCAGGATTTTGTCCATGTGGTGTAGGTGCACCCACAGTGCTGTTAGGGAGGGAGTTCCAAGATTTTGTCCCCGTGTGTGGTGTAGGTACACCCATAGCGCTGCTAGGGAGGGAGTTCCAGGATTTTGTCCATGTGGTGTAGGTACACCCACGGCGCTGTTAGGGAGGGAGTTCCAGGATTTTGTCCCGTGTGTGGTGTAGGTACACCCACAGCGCTGTTAGAAAGATAGTTCCAGGATTTTGACCGTGTGATGTAGGTACACCCACAGCGCTGTTAGAGAGGTAGTTCCAGGATTTTGTCCGTGTGGTGTAGGTATACCCACAGCGCTGGTAGGGAGAGAGTTCCAGGATTTTGTCCCCGTGTGGTGTAGGTACACACACGGCGCTGTTAGGGACGGTGTTTCAGGATTTCGTCCCTGTGGTGTAGGTACACCCACGGCGCTGTGAGGGAGAGAGTTCCAGGATTTTGTCCCCGTGTGGTGTAGGTACACCCATAGCGCTGTTAGGGAGGGAGTTCCAGGATTTTGTCCGTGTGGTGTAGGTACACACACGGCGCTGTTAGGGACGGTGTTTCAGGATTTTGTGCCGTGTGGTCTAGGTACACCCACAGCGCTGTTAGGGAGGGAGTTCCAGGATTTTGTCCGTGTGGTGTAGGTACACCCACGGCGCTGTTAGAAAGGGAGTTCCAGGATTGTGTCCCCGTGTGTGGTGTAGGTACACCAATGGCGCTGTTAGGGAGGGCGTTCCAGGATTTTGTCCATGTGGTGTAGGTACACCCACAGCGCTGTTAGGGAGGGAGTTCCAAGATTTTGTCCCCGTGTGTGGTGTAGGTACACCCATAGCGCTGTTAGGGAGGGAGTTCCAGGATTTTGTCCATGTGGTGTAGGTACACCCACAGCGCTGTTAGGGAGGGAGTTCCAGGATTTTGTCCGTGTGGTGTAGGTACACCCACAGCGCTGGTAGGGAGAGAGTTCCAGGATTTTGTCCCCGTGTGGTGTAGGTACACACACGGCGCTGTTAGGGACGGTGTTTCAGGATTTCGTCCCTGTGGTGTAGGTACACCCACGGCGCTGTGAGGGAGAGAGTTCCAGGATTTTGTCCCCGTGTGGTGTAGGTACACCCATAGCGCTGTTAGGGAGGGAGTTCCAGGATTTTGTCCGTGTGGTGTAGGTACACACACGGCGCTGTTAGGGAGGGTGTTTCAGGATTTTGTGCCGTGTGGTCTAGGTACACCCACAGCGCTGTTAGGGAGGGAGTTCCAGGATTTTGTCCGTGTGGTGTAGGTACACCCACGGCGCTGTTAGAAAGGGAGTTCCAGGATTGTGTCCCCGTGTGTGGTGTAGGTACACCAATGGCGCTGTTAGGGAGGGCGTTCCAGGATTTTGTCCATGTGGTGTAGGTACACCCACAGCGCTGTTAGGGAGGGAGTTCCAAGATTTTGTCCCCGTGTGTGGTGTAGGTACACCCATAGCGCTGTTAGGGAGGGAGTTCCAGGATTTTGTCCATGTGGTGTAGGTGCACCCACGGCGCTGTTAGAAAGGGAGTTCCAGGATTGTGTCCCCGTGTGTGGTGTAGGTACACCAATGGCGCTGTTACGGAGGGCGTTCCAGGATTTTGTCCATGTGGTGTAGGTACACCCACAGCGCTGTTAGGGAGGGAGTTCCAGGATTTTGTCCGTGTGGTGTAGGTACACCCACAGCGCTGTTAGGGAGGGAGTTCCAGGATTTTGTCCGTGTGGTGTAGGTACACCAACGGCACTGTTAGGGAGGGAGTTCCAGGATTTTGTCCACGTGTTGTGTAGGTACACCCACAGCGCTGTGAGGGAGGGAGTTCCTGGATTTTGTTCCCGTGTGTGATGTAGGTACACCCACCGCGCTGTTAGGCAGGGAGTTACTGGATTTTGACCATGTGGTGTAGGTACACCCACGGCGCTGTTAGGGAGGGAGTTCCAGGATTTTGTCTGTGTAGTGTAGGTACACCCACGACGCTGATAGGGAGGGAGTTCCAGGATTTTGTCCCCGTGTGTGGTGTAGGTACACCCATAGCGCTGTTAGGGAGGGAGTTCCAGGATTTTGTCCGTGTAGTGTAGGTACACCCACGACGCTGTTAGGGAGGGAGTTCCAGGATTTTGTCCCGTGTGGTGTAGGTACACCCACGTTGCTGTTAGGGAGGGACTTCCAGGATTTTGTCCGTGTAGTGTAGGTACACCCACGACGCTGTTAGGGATGGTGATCCAGGATTTTGTCCCCGTGTGGTGTAGGTACACCCACGGCGCTGTTAGGGAGGGAGTTCCAGGATTTTGTCCATGTGGTGTAGGTACACCCACGGCGCTGTTAGGGAGGGAGTTCCAGGATTTTGTCTCGTGTGGTGAAGGTAAACCCACGGCGCTTATGGGGAGGGAGCTCCAGGATTTTGTCCGTCTGGTGCAGGTACACCAATGGCGCTGTAAGGGAGGGAGTTCCAGGATTGTGTCCCTGTGGTGTAGGTACACCCACAGCGGTGTTTGGGAGGGAGTTCCAGGATTTTGTCCCCGTGTGTGGTGTAGGTACACCCACCGCGCTGTTAGGCAGGGAGTTCCAGGATTTTGTCCATGTGGTGTAGGTACACCCACAGCGCTGTTAGGGAGGGAGTTCCAGGATTTTGTACGTGTGGTGTAGGTACACCCACAGCGCTGTTAGGGAGTTCCATGATTTTGTCCGTGTGGTGTAGGTACACCCACAGCGCTGTTAGGGAGTTCCACGATTTTGTCCGTGTGGTGTAGGTACACACACAGTGCTGTTAGGGAGGGAGTTCCAGGATTTTGTCCGTGTGCTGTAGGTACACCCACGTTGCTGTTAGGGAGGGAGTTCCAGGATTTTGTTCCTCTGGTGTAGGTACACCACAGTGCTGTTAGGGAGGCAGGTCCAGGATTTCGTCCATGTGGTGTAGGTACACCCATGGCGCTGTTAGGGAGGTTGTTCCAGGTAAATGTCCGTGTGGTGTAGGTACACCCACGGCGCTGTTAGGGAGGGATTTCCAGGATTTTGTCACCGTGTGTGGTGTAGGTACACCCACAGCGCTGTTAGGGAGGGAGTTACAGGATTTTGTCCATGTGGTGTAGGTACACCCACAGCGCTGTTAGGGAGGGAGTTCCAGGATTTTGTACGTGTGGTGTTGGTACACCCAAGGCGCTGTTGGGGAGGGAGTTCCAGGATTTTGTCCCCATGTGATGTAGGTACACCCACGGCGCTGTTAGGGAGGGAGTTCCAGGATTTTGTCTGTGTGGTGTAGGTACACCCACAGCGCTGTTAGGGAGTTCCAGGATTTTGTCCCGTGTGGTGTAGGTACACCCACGTTGCTTTTAGGGAGGGAGCTCCAGGATTTTGTCCGTGTGGTGTAGGTACACCCACGACGCTGTTAGGGATGGTGATCCAGGATTTTGTCCCCGTGTGTGGTGTAGGTACACCCACGGCGCTGTTAGGGAGGGAGTTCCAGGATTTTGTCCGTGTGGTGTAGGTATACCCACTGCGCTGCGAGGGAGGGAGTTGCAGGATTTTGTCCGTGTAGTGTAGGTACACCCACGACGCTGTTAGGGATGGTGATCCAGGATTTTGTCCCCGTGTGTGGTGTAGGTACACCCACGGCGCTGTAAGGGAGGGAGTTCCAGGATTTTGTCCGTGTGGTGTAGGTATACCCACAGCGCTGTTAGGGAGGGAGTTCCAGGATTTTGTCCAGTGTGGAGTAGGTACACCTACGGCGCTGTTAGGGAGGGAGTTCCAGGATTTTGTCCATGTGGTGTAGGTGCACCCACAGCGCTGTTAGGGAGGGAGTTCCAAGATTTTGTCCCCGTGTGTGGTGTAGGTACACCCATAGCGCTGCTAGGGAGGGAGTTCCAGGATTTTGTCCATGTGGTGTAGGTACACCCACGGCGCTGTTAGGGAGGGAGTTCCAGGATTTTGTCCCGTGTGTGGTGTAGGTACACCCACAGCGCTGTTAGAGAGATAGTTCCAGGATTTTGACCGTGTGATGTAGGTACACCCACAGCGCTGTTAGAGAGGTAGTTCCAGGATTTTGTCCGTGTGGTGTAGGTATACCCACAGCGCTGGTAGGGAGAGAGTTCCAGGATTTTGTCCCCGTGTGGTGTAGGTACACACACGGCGCTGTTAGGGACGGTGTTTCAGGATTTCGTCCCTGTGGTGTAGGTACACCCACGGCGCTGTGAGGGAGAGAGTTCCAGGATTTTGTCCCCGTGTGGTGTAGGTACACCCATAGCGCTGTTAGGGAGGGAGTTCCAGGATTTTGTCCGTGTGGTGTAGGTACACACACGGCGCTGTTAGGGACGGTGTTTCAGGATTTTGTGCCGTGTGGTCTAGGTACACCCACAGCGCTGTTAGGGAGGGAGTTCCAGGATTTTGTCCGTGTGGTGTAGGTACACCCACGGCGCTGTTAGAAAGGGAGTTCCAGGATTGTGTCCCCGTGTGTGGTGTAGGTACACCAATGGCGCTGTTAGGGAGGGCGTTCCAGGATTTTGTCCATGTGGTGTAGGTACACCCACAGCGCTGTTAGGGAGGGAGTTCCAAGATTTTGTCCCCGTGTGTGGTGTAGGTACACCCATAGCGCTGTTAGGGAGGGAGTTCCAGGATTTTGTCCATGTGGTGTAGGTACACCCACAGCGCTGTTAGGGAGGGAGTTCCAGGATTTTGTCCGTGTGGTGTAGGTACACCCACAGCGCTGGTAGGGAGAGAGTTCCAGGATTTTGTCCCCGTGTGGTGTAGGTACACACACGGCGCTGTTAGGGACGGTGTTTCAGGATTTCGTCCCTGTGGTGTAGGTACACCCACGGCGCTGTGAGGGAGAGAGTTCCAGGATTTTGTCCCCGTGTGGTGTAGGTACACCCATAGCGCTGTTAGGGAGGGAGTTCCAGGATTTTGTCCGTGTGGTGTAGGTACACACACGGCGCTGTTAGGGAGGGTGTTTCAGGATTTTGTGCCGTGTGGTCTAGGTACACCCACAGCGCTGTTAGGGAGGGAGTTCCAGGATTTTGTCCGTGTGGTGTAGGTACACCCACGGCGCTGTTAGAAAGGGAGTTCCAGGATTGTGTCCCCGTGTGTGGTGTAGGTACACCAATGGCGCTGTTAGGGAGGGCGTTCCAGGATTTTGTCCATGTGGTGTAGGTACACCCACAGCGCTGTTAGGGAGGGAGTTCCAAGATTTTGTCCCCGTGTGTGGTGTAGGTACACCCATAGCGCTGTTAGGGAGGGAGTTCCAGGATTTTGTCCGTGTCGTGTAGGTACACCAACGGCACTGTTAGGGAGGGAGATCCAGGATTTTGTCCACGTGTTGTGTAGGTACACCCACAGCGCTGTGAGGGAGGGAGTTCCTGGATTTTGTTCCCGTGTGTGATGTAGGTACACCCACCGCGCTGTTAGGCAGGGAGTTACTGGATTTTGACCATGTGGTGTAGGTACACCCACGGCGCTGTTAGGGAGGGAGTTCCAGGATTTTGTCCGTGTAGTGTAGGTACACCCACGACGCTGATAGGGAGGGAGATCCAGGATTTTGTCCCCGTGTGTGGTGTAGGTACACCCATAGCGCTGTTAGGGAGGGAGTTCCAGGATTTTGTCCGTGTAGTGTAGGTACACCCACGACGCTGTTAGGGAGGGAGTTCCAGGATTTTGTCCCGTGTGGTGTAGGTACACCCACGTTGCTGTTAGGGAGGGACTTCCAGGATTTTGTCCGTGTAGTGTAGGTACACCCACGACGCTGTTAGGGATGGTGATCCAGGATTTTGTCCCCGTGTGGTGTAGGTACACCCACGGCGCTGTTAGGGAGGGAGTTCCAGGATTTTGTCCATGTGGTGTAGGTACACCCACGGCGCTGTTAGGGTGGGAGTTCCAGGATTCTGTCCGTGTGCTGTAAGTACACCCATGGTGCTGTTAGGGAGGGAGTTCCAGGATTTTGTCCATGTGGTGTAGGTACACCCACGGCGCTGTTAGGGAGGGAGTTCCAGGATTTTGTCTCGTGTGGTGAAGGTAAACCCACGGCGCTTATGGGGAGGGAGCTCCAGGATTTTGTCCGTCTGGTGCAGGTACACCAATGGCGCTGTAAGGGAGGGAGTTCCAGGATTGTGTCCCTGTGGTGTAGGTACACCCACAGCGGTGTTTGGGAGGGAGTTCCAGGATTTTGTCCCCGTGTGTGGTGTAGGTACACCCACAGCGCTGTTAGGGAGGGAGTTCCAAGATTTTGTCCCCGTGTGTGGTGTAGGTACACCCACAGCGCTGTTAGAGAGGTAGTTCCAGGATTTTGACCGTGTGATGTAGGTACACCCACAGCGCTGTTAGAGAGGTAGTTCCAGGATTTTGTCCGTGTGGTGTAGGTACACCCACAGCGCTGGTAGGGAGAGAGTTCCAGGATTTTGTCCCCGTGTGGTGTAGGTACACACACGGCGCTGTTAGGGACGGTGTTTCAGGATTTCGTCCCTGTGGTGTAGGTACACCCACGGCGCTGTGAGGGAGAGAGTTCCAGGATTTTGTCCCCGTGTGGTGTAGGTACACCCATAGCGCTGTTAGGGAGGGAGTTCCAGGATTTTGTCCGTGTGGTGTAGGTACACCCACGGCGCTGTTAGAAAGGGAGTTCCAGGATTGTGTCCCCGTGTGTGGTGTAGGTACACCAATGGCGCTGTTAGGGAGGGCGTTCCAGGATTTTGTCCATGTGGTGTAGGTACACCCACAGCGCTGTTAGGGAGGGAGTTCCAAGATTTTGTCCCCGTGTGTGGTGTAGGTACACCCATAGCGCTGTTAGGGAGGGAGTTCCAGGATTTTGTCCATGTGGTGTAGGTACACCCACAGCGCTGTTAGGGAGGGAGTTCCAGGATTTTGTCCGTGTGGTGTAGGTACACCCACGGCGCTGTTAGAAAGGGAGTTCCAGGATTGTGTCCCCGTGTGTGGTGTAGGTACACCAATGGCGCTGTTAGGGAGGGCGTTCCAGGATTTTGTCCATGTGGTGTAGGTACACCCACAGCGCTGTTAGGGAGGGAGTTCCAAGATTTTGTCCCCGTGTGTGGTGTAGGTACACCCATAGCGCTGTTAGGGAGGGAGTTCCAGGATTTTGTCCATGTGGTGTAGGTACACCCACAGCGCTGTTAGGGAGGGAGTTCCAGGATTTTGTCCGTGTGGTGTAGGTACACCCACGTTGCTGTTAGGGAGGGAGTTCCAGGATTTTGTTCCTCTGGTGTAGGTACACCACAGTGCTGTTAGGGAGGCAGGTCCAGGATTTCGTCCATGTGGTGTAGGTACACCCATGGCGCTGTTAGGGAGGTTGTTCCAGGAAAATGTCCGTGTGGTGTAGGTACACCCATGGCGCTGTTAGGGAGGGATTTCCAGGATTTTGTCACCGTGAGGTGTAGGTACACCCACAGTGCTGTTAGGGAGGGTGTTCCAGGATTTTGTCCCCGTGTGTGGTGTAGGTACACCCACAGCGCTGTTAGGGAGGGAGTTACAGGATTTTGTCCATGTGGTGTAGGTACACCCACAGCGCTGTTAGGGAGGGAGTTCCAGGATTTTGTCCGTGTGGTGTAGGTACACCCACGGCGCTGTTAGAAAGGGAGTTCCAGGATTGTGTCCCCGTGTGTGGTGTAGGTACACCAATGGCGCTGTTAGGGAGGGCGTTCCAGGATTTTGTTCATGTGGTGTAGGTACACCCACAGCGCTGTTAGGGAGGGAGTTCCAAGATTTTGTCCCCGTGTGTGGTGTAGGTACACCCATAGCGCTGTTAGGGAGGGAGTTCCAGGATTTTGTCCATGTGGTGTAGGTACACCCACAGCGCTGTTAGGGAGGGAGTTCCAGGATTTTGTCCGTGTGGTGTAGGTACACCCACAGCGCTGGTAGGGAGAGAGTTCCAGGATTTTGTCCCCGTGTGGTGTAGGTACACACACGGCGCTGTTAGGGACGGTGTTTCAGGATTTCGTCCCTGTGGTGTAGGTACACCCAGGGCGCTGTGAGGGAGAGAGTTCCAGGATTTTGTCCCCGTGTGGTGTAGGTACACCCATAGCGCTGTTAGGGAGGGAGTTCCAGGATTTTGTCCGTGTGGTGTAGGTACACACACGGCGCTGTTAGGGAGGGTGTTTCAGGATTTTGTGCCGTGTGGTCTAGGTACACCCACAGCCATGTTAGGGAGGGAGTTCCAGGATTTTGTCCGTGTGGTGTAGGTACACCCACGGCGCTGTTAGAAAGGGAGTTCCAGGATTGTGTCCCCGTGTGTGGTGTAGGTACACCAATGGCGCTGTTAGGGAGGGCGTTCCAGGATTTTGTCCATGTGGTGTAGGTACACCCACAGCGCTGTTAGGGAGGGAGTTCCAAGATTTTGTCCACGTGTGTGGTGTAGGTACACCCATAGCGCTGTTAGGGAGGGAGTTCCAGGATTTTGTCCATGTGGTGTAGGTACACCCACAGCGCTGTTAGGGAGGGAGTTCCAGGATTTTGTCCGTGTGGTGTAGGTACACCCACAGCGCTGTTAGGGAGGGAGTTCCAGGATTTTGTCCGTGTGGTGTAGGTACACCAACGGCACTGTTAGGGAGGGAGTTGCAGGATTTTGTCCACGTGTTGTGTAGGTACACCCACAGCGCTGTGAGGGAGGGAGTTCCTGGATTTTGTCCCCGTGTGTGGTGTAGGTACACCCACCGCGCTGTTAGGCAGGGAGTTACTGGATTTTGTCCATGTGGTGTAGGTACACCCACGGCGCTGTTAGGGAGGGAGTTCCAGGATTTTGTCCGTGTGGTGTAGGTACACCCACGACGCTGATAGGGAGGGTGTTCCAGGATTTTGTCCCCGTGTGTGGTGTAGGTACACCCATAGCGCTGTTAGGGAGGGAGTTCCAGGATTTTGTCCGTGTAGTGTAGGTACACCCACAACGCTGTTAGGGATGGTGATCCAGGATTTTGTCCCCGTGTGGTGTAGGTACACCCACGGCGCTGTTAGGGAGAGAGTTCCAGGATTTTGTCTCGTGTGGTGAAGGTAAACCCACGGCGCTTAAGGGGAGGGAGCTCCAGGATTTTGTCCGTCTGGTGCAGGTACACCAATGGCGCTGTAAGGGAGGGAGTTCCAGGATTGTGTCCCTGTGGTGTAGGTACACCCACAGCGGTGTTTGGGAGGGAGTTCCAGGATTTTGTCCCCGTGTGTGGTGTAGGTACACCCACCGCGCTGTTAGGCAGGGAGTTCCAGGATTTTGTCCATGTGGTGTAGGTACATTCACAGCGCAGTTAGGGAGGGAGTTCCAGGATTTTGTCCGTGTGGTGTAGGTACACCCACAGCGCTGTTAGGGAGGGAGTTCCAGGATTTTGTACGTGTGGTGTAGGTACACCCACAACGCTGTTAGGGAGGGAGTTCCAGGATTTTGTACGTGTGGTGTAGGTACACCCACAGCGCTGTTAGGGAGTTCCATGATTTTGTCCGTGTGGTGTAGGTACACCCACAGCGCTGTTAGGGAGTTCCAGGATTTTGTCCGTGTGGTGTAGGTACACACACAGTGCTGTTAGGGAGGGAGTTCCAGGATTTTGTCCGTGTGCTGTAGGTACACCCACGTTGCTGTTAGGGAGGGAGTTCCAGGATTTTGTTCCTCTGGTGTAGGTACACCACAGTGCTGTTAGGGAGGCAGGTCCAGGATTTCGTCCATGTGGTGTAGGTACACCCATGGCGCTGTTAGGGAGGTTGTTCCAGGAAAATGTCCGTGTGGTGTAGGTACACCCACGGCGCTGTTAGGGAGGGATTTCCAGGATTTTGTCACCGTGAGGTGTAGGTACACCCACAGTGCTGTTAGGGAGGGTGTTCCAGGATTTTGTCCCCGTGTGTGGTGTAGGTACACCCACAGCGCTGTTAGGGAGGGAGTTACAGGATTTTGTCCATGTGGTGTAGGTACACCCACAGCGCTGTTAGGGAGGGAGTTCCAGGATTTTGTACGTGTGGTGTAGGTACACCCACAGCGCTGTTAGGGAGGGAGTTCCAGGATTTTGTCCGTGTGGTGTAGGTACACCCACAGCGCTGGTAGGGAGAGAGTTCCAGGATTTTGTCCCCGTGTGGTGTAGGTACACACACGGCGCTGTTAGGGACGGTGTTTCAGGATTTCGTCCCTGTGGTGTAGGTACACCCAGGGCGCTGTGAGGGAGAGAGTTCCAGGATTTTGTCCCCGTGTGGTGTAGGTACACCCATAGCGCTGTTAGGGAGGGAGTTCCAGGATTTTGTCCGTGTGGTGTAGGTACACACACGGCGCTGTTAGGGAGGGTGTTTCAGGATTTTGTGCCGTGTGGTCTAGGTACACCCACAGCCATGTTAGGGAGGGAGTTCCAGGATTTTGTCCGTGTGGTGTAGGTACACCCACGGCGCTGTTAGAAAGGGAGTTCCAGGATTGTGTCCCCGTGTGTGGTGTAGGTACACCAATGGCGCTGTTAGGGAGGGCGTTCCAGGATTTTGTCCATGTGGTGTAGGTACACCCACAGCGCTGTTAGGGAGGGAGTTCCAAGATTTTGTCCACGTGTGTGGTGTAGGTACACCCATAGCGCTGTTAGGGAGGGAGTTCCAGGATTTTGTCCATGTGGTGTAGGTACACCCACAGCGCTGTTAGGGAGGGAGTTCCAGGATTTTGTCCGTGTGGTGTAGGTACACCCACAGCGCTGTTAGGGAGGGAGTTCCAGGATTTTGTCCGTGTGGTGTAGGTACACCAACGGCACTGTTAGGGAGGGAGTTGCAGGATTTTGTCCACGTGTTGTGTAGGTACACCCACAGCGCTGTGAGGGAGGGAGTTCCTGGATTTTGTCCCCGTGTGTGGTGTAGGTACACCCACCGCGCTGTTAGGCAGGGAGTTACTGGATTTTGTCCATGTGGTGTAGGTACACCCACGGCGCTGTTAGGGAGGGAGTTCCAGGATTTTGTCCGTGTGGTGTAGGTACACCCACGACGCTGATAGGGAGGGTGTTCCAGGATTTTGTCCCCGTGTGTGGTGTAGGTACACCCATAGCGCTGTTAGGGAGGGAGTTCCAGGATTTTGTCCGTGTAGTGTAGGTACACCCACAACGCTGTTAGGGATGGTGATCCAGGATTTTGTCCCCGTGTGGTGTAGGTACACCCACGGCGCTGTTAGGGAGAGAGTTCCAGGATTTTGTCTCGTGTGGTGAAGGTAAACCCACGGCGCTTAAGGGGAGGGAGCTCCAGGATTTTGTCCGTCTGGTGCAGGTACACCAATGGCGCTGTAAGGGAGGGAGTTCCAGGATTGTGTCCCTGTGGTGTAGGTACACCCACAGCGGTGTTTGGGAGGGAGTTCCAGGATTTTGTCCCCGTGTGTGGTGTAGGTACACCCACCGCGCTGTTAGGCAGGGAGTTCCAGGATTTTGTCCATGTGGTGTAGGTACATTCACAGCGCAGTTAGGGAGGGAGTTCCAGGATTTTGTCCGTGTGGTGTAGGTACACCCACAGCGCTGTTAGGGAGGGAGTTCCAGGATTTTGTACGTGTGGTGTAGGTACACCCACAACGCTGTTAGGGAGGGAGTTCCAGGATTTTGTACGTGTGGTGTAGGTACACCCACAGCGCTGTTAGGGAGTTCCATGATTTTGTCCGTGTGGTGTAGGTACACCCACAGCGCTGTTAGGGAGTTCCAGGATTTTGTCCGTGTGGTGTAGGTACACACACAGTGCTGTTAGGGAGGGAGTTCCAGGATTTTGTCCGTGTGCTGTAGGTACACCCACGTTGCTGTTAGGGAGGGAGTTCCAGGATTTTGTTCCTCTGGTGTAGGTACACCACAGTGCTGTTAGGGAGGCAGGTCCAGGATTTCGTCCATGTGGTGTAGGTACACCCATGGCGCTGTTAGGGAGGTTGTTCCAGGAAAATGTCCGTGTGGTGTAGGTACACCCACGGCGCTGTTAGGGAGGGATTTCCAGGATTTTGTCACCGTGAGGTGTAGGTACACCCACAGTGCTGTTAGGGAGGGTGTTCCAGGATTTTGTCCCCGTGTGTGGTGTAGGTACACCCACAGCGCTGTTAGGGAGGGAGTTACAGGATTTTGTCCATGTGGTGTAGGTACACCCACAGCGCTGTTAGGGAGGGAGTTCCAGGATTTTGTACGTGTGGTGTAGGTACACCCAAGGCGCTGTTAGGGAGGGAGTTCCAGGATTTTGTCCCCATGTGATGTAGGTACACCCACGGCGCTGTTAGGGAGGGAGTTCCAGGATTTTGTCCGTGTGGTGTAGGTACACCCACAGCGCTGTTAGGGAGTTCCAGGATTTTGTCCCGTGTGGTGTAGGTACACCCACGTTGCTCTTAGGGAGGGTGCTCCAGGATTTTGTCCGTGTGGTGTAGGTACACCCACGACGCTGTTAGGGATGGTGATCCAGGATTTTGTCCCCGTGTGTGGTGTACGTACACCCACGGCGCTGTTAGGGAGGGAGTTCCAGGATTTTGTCCGTGTTGTGTAGGTATACCCACTGCGCTGCGAGGGAGGGAGTTGCAGGATTTTGTCCGTGTAGTGTAGGTACACCCACGACGCTGTTAGGGATGGTGATCCAGGATTTTGTCCCCGTGTGTGGTGTAGGTACACCCACGGCGCTGTTAGGGAGGGAGTTCCAGGATTTTGTCCGTGTGGTGTAGGTATACCCACAGCGCAGTTAGGGAGGGAGTTCCAGGATTTTGTCCAGTGTGGAGTAGGTACACCTACGGCGCTGTTAGGGAGGGAGTTCCAGGATTTTGTCCATGTGGTGTAGGTACACCCACAGCGCTGTTAGGGAGGGAGTTCCAAGATTTTGTCCCCGTGTGTGGTGTAGGTACACCCATAGCGCTGCTAGGGAGGGAGTTCCAGGATTTTGTCCATGTGGTGTAGGTACACCCACGGCGCTGTTAGGGAGGGAGTTCCAGGATTTTGTCCCGTGTGTGGTGTAGGTACACCCACAGCGCTGTTAGAGAGGTAGTTCCAGGATTTTGACCGTTTGATGTAGGTACACCCACAGCGCTGTTAGAGAGGTAGTTCCAGGATTTTGTCCGTGTGGTGTAGGTACACCCACAGCGCTGGTAGGGAGAGAGTTCCAGGATTTTGTCCCCGTGTGGTGTAGGTACACACACGGCGCTGTTAGGGACGGTGTTTCAGGATTTCGTCCCTGTGGTGTAAGTACACCCACGGCGCTGTGAGGGAGAGAGTTCCAGGATTTTGTCCCCGTGTGGTGTAGGTACACCCATAGCGCTGTTAGGGAGGGAGTTCCAGGATTTTGTCCGTGTGGTGTAGGTACACCCATAGCGCTGTTAGGGAGGGAGTTCCAGGATTTTGTCCGTGTGGTGTAGGTACACACACGGCGCTGTTAGGGAGGGTGTTTCAGGATTTTGTGCCGTGTGGTCTAGGTACACCCACAGCGCTGTTAGGGAGGGAGTTCCAGGATTTTGTCCGTGTGTTGTAGGTACACCCACGGCGCTGTAAGAAAGGGAGTTCCAGGATTGTGTCCCCGTGTGTGGTGTAGGTACACCAATGGCGCTGTTAGGGAGGGCGTTCCAGGATTTTGTCCATGTGGTGTAGGTACACCCACAGCGCTGTTAGGGAGGGAGTTCCAAGATTTTGTCCCCGTGTGTGGTGTAGGTACACCCATAGCGCTGTTAGGGAGGGAGTTCCAGGATTTTGTCCATGTGGTGTAGGTACACCCACAGCGCTGTTAGGGAGGGAGTTCCAGGATTTTGTCCGTGTGGTGTAGGTACACCCACAGCGCTGTAGGGAGGGAGTTCCAGGATTTTGTCCGTGTGGTGTAGGTACACCAACGGCACTGTTAGGGAGGGAGTTCCAGGATTTTGTCCACGTGTTGTGTAGGTACACCCACAGCGCTGTGAGGGAGGGAGTTCCTGGATTTTGTCCCCGTGTGTGGTGTAGGTACACCCACCGCGCTGTTAGGCAGGGAGTTACTGGATTTTGTCCATGTGGTGTAGGTACACCCACGGCGCTGTTAGGGAGGGAGTTCCAGGATTTTGTCCGTGTAGTGTAGGTACACCCACGACGCTGATAGGGAGGGAGTTCCAGGATTTTGTCCCCGTGTGTGGTGTAGGTACACCCATAGCGCTGTTAGGGAGGCAGTTCCAGGATTTTGTCCGTGTAGTGTAGGTACACCCACGACGCTGTTAGGGAGGGAGTTCCAGGATTTTGTCCCGTGTGGTGTAGGTACACCCACGTTGCTGTTAGGGAGGGACTTCCAGGATTTTGTCCGTGTAGTGTAGGTACACCCACGACGCTGTTAGGGATGGTGATCCAGGATTTTTTCCCCGTGTGGTGTAGGTACACCCACGGCGCTGTAAGGGAGGGAGTTCCAGGATTTTGTCCATGTGGTGTAGGTACACCCACAGCGCTGTTAGGGAGTTCCAGGATTTTGTCCCGTGTGGTGTAGGTACACCCACGTTGCTTTTAGGGAGGGAGCTCCAGGATTTTGTCCGTGTGGTGTAGGTACACCCACGACGCTGTTAGGGATGGTGATCCAGGATTTTGTCCCCGTGTGTGGTGTAGGTACACCCACGGCGCTGTTAGGGAGGGAGTTCCAGGATTTTGTCCGTGTGGTGTAGGTATACCCACTGCGCTGCGAGGGAGGGAGTTGCAGGATTTTGTCCGTGTAGTGTAGGTACACCCACGACGCTGTTAGGGATGGTGATCCAGGATTTTGTCCCCGTGTGTGGTGTAGGTACACCCACGGCGCTGTAAGGGAGGGAGTTCCAGGATTTTGTCCGTGTGGTGTAGGTATACCCACAGCGCTGTTAGGGAGGGAGTTCCAGGATTTTGTCCAGTGTGGAGTAGGTACACCTACGGCGCTGTTAGGGAGGGAGTTCCAGGATTTTGTCCATGTGGTGTAGGTGCACCCACAGCGCTGTTAGGGAGGGAGTTCCAAGATTTTGTCCCCGTGTGTGGTGTAGGTACACCCATAGCGCTGCTAGGGAGGGAGTTCCAGGATTTTGTCCATGTGGTGTAGGTACACCCACGGCGCTGTTAGGGAGGGAGTTCCAGGATTTTGTCCCGTGTGTGGTGTAGGTACACCCACAGCGCTGTTAGAGAGATAGTTCCAGGATTTTGACCGTGTGATGTAGGTACACCCACAGCGCTGTTAGAGAGGTAGTTCCAGGATTTTGTCCGTGTGGTGTAGGTATACCCACAGCGCTGGTAGGGAGAGAGTTCCAGGATTTTGTCCCCGTGTGGTGTAGGTACACACACGGCGCTGTTAGGGACGGTGTTTCAGGATTTCGTCCCTGTGGTGTAGGTACACCCACGGCGCTGTGAGGGAGAGAGTTCCAGGATTTTGTCCCCGTGTGGTGTAGGTACACCCATAGCGCTGTTAGGGAGGGAGTTCCAGGATTTTGTCCGTGTGGTGTAGGTACACACACGGCGCTGTTAGGGACGGTGTTTCAGGATTTTGTGCCGTGTGGTCTAGGTACACCCACAGCGCTGTTAGGGAGGGAGTTCCAGGATTTTGTCCGTGTGGTGTAGGTACACCCACGGCGCTGTTAGAAAGGGAGTTCCAGGATTGTGTCCCCGTGTGTGGTGTAGGTACACCAATGGCGCTGTTAGGGAGGGCGTTCCAGGATTTTGTCCATGTGGTGTAGGTACACCCACAGCGCTGTTAGGGAGGGAGTTCCAAGATTTTGTCCCCGTGTGTGGTGTAGGTACACCCATAGCGCTGTTAGGGAGGGAGTTCCAGGATTTTGTCCATGTGGTGTAGGTACACCCACAGCGCTGTTAGGGAGGGAGTTCCAGGATTTTGTCCGTGTGGTGTAGGTATACCCACAGCGCTGGTAGGGAGAGAGTTCCAGGATTTTGTCCCCGTGTGGTGTAGGTACACACACGGCGCTGTTAGGGACGGTGTTTCAGGATTTCGTCCCTGTGGTGTAGGTACACCCACGGCGCTGTGAGGGAGAGAGTTCCAGGATTTTGTCCCCGTGTGGTGTAGGTACACCCATAGCGCTGTTAGGGAGGGAGTTCCAGGATTTTGTCCGTGTGGTGTAGGTACACACACGGCGCTGTTAGGGAGGGTGTTTCAGGATTTTGTGCCGTGTGGTCTAGGTACACCCACAGCGCTGTTAGGGAGGGAGTTCCAGGATTTTGTCCGTGTGGTGTAGGTACACCCACGGCGCTGTTAGAAAGGGAGTTCCAGGATTGTGTCCCCGTGTGTGGTGTAGGTACACCAATGGCGCTGTTAGGGAGGGCGTTCCAGGATTTTGTCCATGTGGTGTAGGTACACCCACAGCGCTGTTAGGGAGGGAGTTCCAAGATTTTGTCCCCGTGTGTGGTGTAGGTACACCCATAGCGCTGTTAGGGAGGGAGTTCCAGGATTTTGTCCGTGTCGTGTAGGTACACCAACGGCACTGTTAGGGAGGGAGTTCCAGGATTTTGTCCACGTGTTGTGTAGGTACACCCACAGCGCTGTGAGGGAGGGAGTTCCTGGATTTTGTTCCCGTGTGTGATGTAGGTACACCCACCGCGCTGTTAGGCAGGGAGTTACTGGATTTTGACCATGTGGTGTAGGTACACCCACGGCGCTGTTAGGGAGGGAGTTCCAGGATTTTGTCCGTGTAGTGTAGGTACACCCACGACGCTGATAGGGAGGGAGATCCAGGATTTTGTCCCCGTGTGTGGTGTAGGTACACCCATAGCGCTGTTAGGGAGGGAGTTCCAGGATTTTGTCCGTGTAGTGTAGGTACACCCACGACGCTGTTAGGGAGGGAGTTCCAGGATTTTGTCCCGTGTGGTGTAGGTACACCCACGTTGCTGTTAGGGAGGGACTTCCAGGATTTTGTCCGTGTAGTGTAGGTACACCCACGACGCTGTTAGGGATGGTGATCCAGGATTTTGTCCCCGTGTGGTGTAGGTACACCCACGGCGCTGTTAGGGAGGGAGTTCCAGGATTTTGTCCATGTGGTGTAGGTACACCCACGGCGCTGTTAGGGTGGGAGTTCCAGGATTCTGTCCGTGTGCTGTAAGTACACCCATGGTGCTGTTAGGGAGGGAGTTCCAGGATTTTGTCCATGTGGTGTAGGTACACCCACGGCGCTGTTAGGGAGGGAGTTCCAGGATTTTGTCTCGTGTGGTGAAGGTAAACCCACGGCGCTTATGGGGAGGGAGCTCCAGGATTTTGTCCGTCTGGTGCAGGTACACCAATGGCGCTGTAAGGGAGGGAGTTCCAGGATTGTGTCCCTGTGGTGTAGGTACACCCACAGCGGTGTTTGGGAGGGAGTTCCAGGATTTTGTCCCCGTGTGTGGTGTAGGTACACCCACAGCGCTGTTAGGGAGGGAGTTCCAAGATTTTGTCCCCGTGTGTGGTGTAGGTACACCCACAGCGCTGTTAGAGAGGTAGTTCCAGGATTTTGACCGTGTGATGTAGGTACACCCACAGCGCTGTTAGAGAGGTAGTTCCAGGATTTTGTCCGTGTGGTGTAGGTACACCCACAGCGCTGGTAGGGAGAGAGTTCCAGGATTTTGTCCCCGTGTGGTGTAGGTACACACACGGCGCTGTTAGGGACGGTGTTTCAGGATTTCGTCCCTGTGGTGTAGGTACACCCACGGCGCTGTGAGGGAGAGAGTTCCAGGATTTTGTCCCCGTGTGGTGTAGGTACACCCATAGCGCTGTTAGGGAGGGAGTTCCAGGATTTTGTCCGTGTGGTGTAGGTACACCCACGGCGCTGTTAGAAAGGGAGTTCCAGGATTGTGTCCCCGTGTGTGGTGTAGGTACACCAATGGCGCTGTTAGGGAGGGCGTTCCAGGATTTTGTCCATGTGGTGTAGGTACACCCACAGCGCTGTTAGGGAGGGAGTTCCAAGATTTTGTCCCCGTGTGTGGTGTAGGTACACCCATAGCGCTGTTAGGGAGGGAGTTCCAGGATTTTGTCCATGTGGTGTAGGTACACCCACAGCGCTGTTAGGGAGGGAGTTCCAGGATTTTGTCCGTGTGGTGTAGGTACACCCACGGCGCTGTTAGAAAGGGAGTTCCAGGATTGTGTCCCCGTGTGTGGTGTAGGTACACCAATGGCGCTGTTAGGGAGGGCGTTCCAGGATTTTGTCCATGTGGTGTAGGTACACCCACAGCGCTGTTAGGGAGGGAGTTCCAAGATTTTGTCCCCGTGTGTGGTGTAGGTACACCCATAGCGCTGTTAGGGAGGGAGTTCCAGGATTTTGTCCATGTGGTGTAGGTACACCCACAGCGCTGTTAGGGAGGGAGTTCCAGGATTTTGTCCGTGTGGTGTAGGTACACCCACGTTGCTGTTAGGGAGGGAGTTCCAGGATTTTGTTCCTCTGGTGTAGGTACACCACAGTGCTGTTAGGGAGGCAGGTCCAGGATTTCGTCCATGTGGTGTAGGTACACCCATGGCGCTGTTAGGGAGGTTGTTCCAGGAAAATGTCCGTGTGGTGTAGGTACACCCATGGCGCTGTTAGGGAGGGATTTCCAGGATTTTGTCACCGTGAGGTGTAGGTACACCCACAGTGCTGTTAGGGAGGGTGTTCCAGGATTTTGTCCCCGTGTGTGGTGTAGGTACACCCACAGCGCTGTTAGGGAGGGAGTTACAGGATTTTGTCCATGTGGTGTAGGTACACCCACAGCGCTGTTAGGGAGGGAGTTCCAGGATTTTGTCCGTGTGGTGTAGGTACACCCACGGCGCTGTTAGAAAGGGAGTTCCAGGATTGTGTCCCCGTGTGTGGTGTAGGTACACCAATGGCGCTGTTAGGGAGGGCGTTCCAGGATTTTGTTCATGTGGTGTAGGTACACCCACAGCGCTGTTAGGGAGGGAGTTCCAAGATTTTGTCCCCGTGTGTGGTGTAGGTACACCCATAGCGCTGTTAGGGAGGGAGTTCCAGGATTTTGTCCATGTGGTGTAGGTACACCCACAGCGCTGTTAGGGAGGGAGTTCCAGGATTTTGTCCGTGTGGTGTAGGTACACCCACAGCGCTGGTAGGGAGAGAGTTCCAGGATTTTGTCCCCGTGTGGTGTAGGTACACACACGGCGCTGTTAGGGACGGTGTTTCAGGATTTCGTCCCTGTGGTGTAGGTACACCCAGGGCGCTGTGAGGGAGAGAGTTCCAGGATTTTGTCCCCGTGTGGTGTAGGTACACCCATAGCGCTGTTAGGGAGGGAGTTCCAGGATTTTGTCCGTGTGGTGTAGGTACACACACGGCGCTGTTAGGGAGGGTGTTTCAGGATTTTGTGCCGTGTGGTCTAGGTACACCCACAGCCATGTTAGGGAGGGAGTTCCAGGATTTTGTCCGTGTGGTGTAGGTACACCCACGGCGCTGTTAGAAAGGGAGTTCCAGGATTGTGTCCCCGTGTGTGGTGTAGGTACACCAATGGCGCTGTTAGGGAGGGCGTTCCAGGATTTTGTCCATGTGGTGTAGGTACACCCACAGCGCTGTTAGGGAGGGAGTTCCAAGATTTTGTCCACGTGTGTGGTGTAGGTACACCCATAGCGCTGTTAGGGAGGGAGTTCCAGGATTTTGTCCATGTGGTGTAGGTACACCCACAGCGCTGTTAGGGAGGGAGTTCCAGGATTTTGTCCGTGTGGTGTAGGTACACCCACAGCGCTGTTAGGGAGGGAGTTCCAGGATTTTGTCCGTGTGGTGTAGGTACACCAACGGCACTGTTAGGGAGGGAGTTGCAGGATTTTGTCCACGTGTTGTGTAGGTACACCCACAGCGCTGTGAGGGAGGGAGTTCCTGGATTTTGTCCCCGTGTGTGGTGTAGGTACACCCACCGCGCTGTTAGGCAGGGAGTTACTGGATTTTGTCCATGTGGTGTAGGTACACCCACGGCGCTGTTAGGGAGGGAGTTCCAGGATTTTGTCCGTGTGGTGTAGGTACACCCACGACGCTGATAGGGAGGGTGTTCCAGGATTTTGTCCCCGTGTGTGGTGTAGGTACACCCATAGCGCTGTTAGGGAGGGAGTTCCAGGATTTTGTCCGTGTAGTGTAGGTACACCCACAACGCTGTTAGGGATGGTGATCCAGGATTTTGTCCCCGTGTGGTGTAGGTACACCCACGGCGCTGTTAGGGAGAGAGTTCCAGGATTTTGTCTCGTGTGGTGAAGGTAAACCCACGGCGCTTAAGGGGAGGGAGCTCCAGGATTTTGTCCGTCTGGTGCAGGTACACCAATGGCGCTGTAAGGGAGGGAGTTCCAGGATTGTGTCCCTGTGGTGTAGGTACACCCACAGCGGTGTTTGGGAGGGAGTTCCAGGATTTTGTCCCCGTGTGTGGTGTAGGTACACCCACCGCGCTGTTAGGCAGGGAGTTCCAGGATTTTGTCCATGTGGTGTAGGTACATTCACAGCGCAGTTAGGGAGGGAGTTCCAGGATTTTGTCCGTGTGGTGTAGGTACACCCACAGCGCTGTTAGGGAGGGAGTTCCAGGATTTTGTACGTGTGGTGTAGGTACACCCACAACGCTGTTAGGGAGGGAGTTCCAGGATTTTGTACGTGTGGTGTAGGTACACCCACAGCGCTGTTAGGGAGTTCCATGATTTTGTCCGTGTGGTGTAGGTACACCCACAGCGCTGTTAGGGAGTTCCAGGATTTTGTCCGTGTGGTGTAGGTACACACACAGTGCTGTTAGGGAGGGAGTTCCAGGATTTTGTCCGTGTTCTGTAGGTACACCCACGTTGCTGTTAGGGAGGGAGTTCCAGGATTTTGTTCCTCTGGTGTAGGTACACCACAGTGCTGTTAGGGAGGCAGGTCCAGGATTTCGTCCATGTGGTGTAGGTACACCCATGGCGCTGTTAGGGAGGTTGTTCCAGGAAAATGTCCGTGTGGTGTAGGTACACCCACGGCGCTGTTAGGGAGGGATTTCCAGGATTTTGTCACCGTGAGGTGTAGGTACACCCACAGTGCTGTTAGGGAGGGTGTTCCAGGATTTTGTCCCCGTGTGTGGTGTAGGTACACCCACAGCGCTGTTAGGGAGGGAGTTACAGGATTTTGTCCATGTGGTGTAGGTACACCCACAGCGCTGTTAGGGAGGGAGTTCCAGGATTTTGTACGTGTGGTGTAGGTACACCCAAGGCGCTGTTAGGGAGGGAGTTCCAGGATTTTGTCCCCATGTGATGTAGGTACACCCACGGCGCTGTTAGGGAGGGAGTTCCAGGATTTTGTCCGTGTGGTGTAGGTACACCCACAGCGCTGTTAGGGAGTTCCAGGATTTTGTCCCGTGTGGTGTAGGTACACCCACGTTGCTCTTAGGGAGGGTGCTCCAGGATTTTGTCCGTGTGGTGTAGGTACACCCACGACGCTGTTAGGGATGGTGATCCAGGATTTTGTCCCCGTGTGTGGTGTACGTACACCCACGGCGCTGTTAGGGAGGGAGTTCCAGGATTTTGTCCGTGTTGTGTAGGTATACCCACTGCGCTGCGAGGGAGGGAGTTGCAGGATTTTGTCCGTGTAGTGTAGGTACACCCACGACGCTGTTAGGGATGGTGATCCAGGATTTTGTCCCCGTGTGTGGTGTAGGTACACCCACGGCGCTGTTAGGGAGGGAGTTCCAGGATTTTGTCCGTGTGGTGTAGGTATACCCACAGCGCAGTTAGGGAGGGAGTTCCAGGATTTTGTCCAGTGTGGAGTAGGTACACCTACGGCGCTGTTAGGGAGGGAGTTCCAGGATTTTGTCCATGTGGTGTAGGTACACCCACAGCGCTGTTAGGGAGGGAGTTCCAAGATTTTGTCCCCGTGTGTGGTGTAGGTACACCCATAGCGCTGCTAGGGAGGGAGTTCCAGGATTTTGTCCATGTGGTGTAGGTACACCCACGGCGCTGTTAGGGAGGGAGTTCCAGGATTTTGTCCCGTGTGTGGTGTAGGTACACCCACAGCGCTGTTAGAGAGGTAGTTCCAGGATTTTGACCGTTTGATGTAGGTACACCCACAGCGCTGTTAGAGAGGTAGTTCCAGGATTTTGTCCGTGTGGTGTAGGTACACCCACAGCGCTGGTAGGGAGAGAGTTCCAGGATTTTGTCCCCGTGTGGTGTAGGTACACACACGGCGCTGTTAGGGACGGTGTTTCAGGATTTCGTCCCTGTGGTGTAAGTACACCCACGGCGCTGTGAGGGAGAGAGTTCCAGGATTTTGTCCCCGTGTGGTGTAGGTACACCCATAGCGCTGTTAGGGAGGGAGTTCCAGGATTTTGTCCGTGTGGTGTAGGTACACCCA
Organism: Isurus oxyrinchus; assembly: GCA_026770705.1. NCBI lineage: Eukaryota > Metazoa > Chordata > Chondrichthyes > Lamniformes > Lamnidae > Isurus > Isurus oxyrinchus. The sequence goes on from JANJGN010000639.1 coordinate 149,048, forward strand.
TAGCGCTGTTAGGGAGGGAGTTCCAGGATTTTGTCCGTGTGGTGTAGGTACACACACGGCGCTGTTAGGGAGGGTGTTTCAGGATTTTGTGCCGTGTGGTCTAGGTACACCCACAGCGCTGTTAGGGAGGGAGTTCCAGGATTTTGTCCGTGTGTTGTAGGTACACCCACGGCGCTGTAAGAAAGGGAGTTCCAGGATTGTGTCCCCGTGTGTGGTGTAGGTACACCAATGGCGCTGTTAGGGAGGGCGTTCCAGGATTTTGTCCATGTGGTGTAGGTACACCCACAGCGCTGTTAGGGAGGGAGTTCCAAGATTTTGTCCCCGTGTGTGGTGTAGGTACACCCATAGCGCTGTTAGGGAGGGAGTTCCAGGATTTTGTCCATGTGGTGTAGGTACACCCACAGCGCTGTTAGGGAGGGAGTTCCAGGATTTTGTCCGTGTGGTGTAGGTACACCCACAGCGCTGTAGGGAGGGAGTTCCAGGATTTTGTCCGTGTGGTGTAGGTACACCAACGGCACTGTTAGGGAGGGAGTTCCAGGATTTTGTCCACGTGTTGTGTAGGTACACCCACAGCGCTGTGAGGGAGGGAGTTCCTGGATTTTGTCCCCGTGTGTGGTGTAGGTACACCCACCGCGCTGTTAGGCAGGGAGTTACTGGATTTTGTCCATGTGGTGTAGGTACACCCACGGCGCTGTTAGGGAGGGAGTTCCAGGATTTTGTCCGTGTAGTGTAGGTACACCCACGACGCTGATAGGGAGGGAGTTCCAGGATTTTGTCCCCGTGTGTGGTGTAGGTACACCCATAGCGCTGTTAGGGAGGCAGTTCCAGGATTTTGTCCGTGTAGTGTAGGTACACCCACGACGCTGTTAGGGAGGGAGTTCCAGGATTTTGTCCCGTGTGGTGTAGGTACACCCACGTTGCTGTTAGGGAGGGACTTCCAGGATTTTGTCCGTGTAGTGTAGGTACACCCACGACGCTGTTAGGGATGGTGATCCAGGATTTTTTCCCCGTGTGGTGTAGGTACACCCACGGCGCTGTAAGGGAGGGAGTTCCAGGATTTTGTCCATGTGGTGTAGGTACACCCACGGCGCTGTTAGGGTGGGAGTTCCAGGATTCTGTCCGTGTGCTGTAAGAACACCCATGGTGCTGTTAGGGAGGGAGTTCCAGGATTTTGTCCATGTGGTGTAGGTACACCCACGGCGCTGTTAGGGAGGGAGTTCCAGGATTTTGTCTCGTGTGGTGAAGGTAAACCCACGGCGCTTATGGGGAGGGAGCTCCAGGATTTTGTCCGTCTGGTGCAGGTACACCAATGGCGCTCTAAGGGAGGGAGTTCCAGGATTGTGTCCCTGTGGTGTAGGTACACCCACAGCGGTGTTTGGGAGGGAGTTCCAGGATTTTGTCCCCGTGTGTGGTGTAGGTACACCCACAGCGCTGTTAGGGAGGGAGTTCCAAGATTTTGTCCCCGTGTGTGGTGTAGGTACACCCATAGCGCTGCTAGGGAGGGAGTTCCAGGATTTTGTCCATGTGGTGTAGGTACACCCACGGCGCTGTTAGGGAGGGAGTTCCAGGATTTTGTCCCGTGTGTGGTGTAGGTACACCCACAGCGCTGTTAGAGAGGTAGTTCCAGGATTTTGACCGTGTGATGTAGGTACACCCACAGCGCTGTTAGAGAGGTAGTTCCAGGATTTTGTCCGTGTGGTGTAGGTACACCCACAGCGCTGGTAGGGAGAGAGTTCCAGGATTTTGTCCCCGTGTGGTGTAGGTACACACACGGCGCTGTTAGGGACGGTGTTTCAGGATTTCGTCCCTGTGGTGTAGGTACACCCACGGCGCTGTGAGGGAGAGAGTTCCAGGATTTTGTTCCCGTGTGGTGTAGGTACACCCATAGCGCTGTTAGGGAGGGAGTTCCAGGATTTTGTCCGTGTGGTGTAGGTACACCCACAGCGCTGTTAGGGAGGGAGTTCCAGGATTTTGTCCGTGTGGTGTAGGTACACCCACGGCGCTGTTAGAAAGGGAGTTCCAGGATTGTGTCCCCGTGTGTGGTGTAGGTACACCAATGGCGCTGTTAGGGAGGGAGTTCCAGGATTATGTCCATGTGGTGTAGGTACACCCACAGCGCTGTTAGGGAGGGAGTTCCAAGATTTTGTCCCCGTGTGTGGTGTAGGTACACCCATAGCGCTGTTAGGGAGGGAGTTCCAGGATTGTGTCCATGTGGTGTAGGTACACCCACAGCGCTGTTAGGGAGGGAGTTCCAGGATTTTGTCCGTGTGGTGTAGGTACACCCACAGCGCTGGTAGGGAGAGAGTTCCAGGATTTTGTCCCCGTGTGGTGTAGGTACACACACGGCGCTGTTAGGGACGGTGTTTCAGGATTTCGTCCCTGTGGTGTAGGTACACCCACGGCGCTGTGAAGGAGAGAGTTCCAGGATTTTGTCCCCGTGTGGTGTAGGTACACCCATAGCGCTGTTAGGGAGGGAGTTCCAGGATTTTGTCCGTGTGGTGTAGGTACACACACGGCGCTGTTAGGGAGGGTGTTTCAGGATTTTGTGCCGTGTGGTCTAGGTACACCCACAGCGCTGTTAGGGAGGGAGTTCCAGGATTTTGTCCGTGTGGTGTAGGTACACCCACGGCGCTGTTAGAAAGGGAGTTCCAGGATTGTGTCCCCGTGTGTGGTGTAGGTACACCAATGGCGCTGTTAGGGAGGGCGTTCCAGGATTTTGTCCATGTGGTGTAGGTACACCCACAGCGCTGTTAGGGAGGGAGTTCCAAGATTTTGTCCCCGTGTGTGGTGTAGGTACACCCATAGCGCTGTTAGGGAGGGAGTTCCAGGATTTTGTCCATGTGGTGTAGGTACACCCACAGCGCTGTTAGGGAGGGAGTTCCAGGATTTTGTCCGTGTGGTGTAGGTACACCCACAGCGCTGTTAGGGAGGGAGTTCCAGGATTTTGTCCGTGTGGTGTAGGTACACCAACGGCACTGTTAGGGAGGGAGTTGCAGGATTTTGTCCACGTGTTGTGTAGGTACACCCACAGCGCTGTGAGGGAGGGAGTTCCTGGATTTTGTCCCCGTGTGTGGTGTAGGTACACCCACCGCGCTGTTAGGCAGGGAGTTACTGGATTTTGTCCATGTGGTGTAGGTACACCCACGGCGCTGTTAGGGAGGGAGTTCCAGGATTTTGTCCGTGTAGTGTAGGTACACCCACGACGCTGATAGGGAGGGAGTTCCAGGATTTTGTCCCCGTGTGTGGTGTAGGTACACCCATAGCGCTGTTAGGGAGGGAGTTCCAGGATTTTGTCCGTGTAGTGTAGGTACACCCACGACGCTGTTAGGGATGGTGATCCAGGATTTTGTCCCCGTGTGGTGTAGGTACACCCACGTTGCTGTTAGGGAGGGAGTTCCAGGATTTTGTCCATGTGGTGTAGGTACACCCACGGCGCTGTTAGGGAGGGAGTTCCAGGATTTTGTCCATGTGGTGTAGGTACACCCACGGCGCTGTTAGGGTGGGAGTTCCAGGATTCTGTCCGTGTGCTGTAAGTACACCCATGGTGCTGTTAGGGAGGGAGTTCCAGGATTTTGTCCATGTGGTGTAGGTACACCCACGGCGCTGTTAGGGAGGGAGTTCCAGGATTTTGTCTCGTGTGGTGAAGGTAAACCCACGGCGCTTATGGGGAGGGAGCTCCAGGATTTTGTCCGTCTGGTGCAGGTACACCAATGGCGCTGTAAGGGAGGGAGTTCCAGGATTGTGTCCCTGTGGTGTAGGTACACCCACAGCGGTGTTTGGGAGGGAGTTCCAGGATTTTGTCCCCGTGTGTGGTGTAGGTACACCCACCGTGCTGTTAGGCAGGGAGTTCCAGGATTTTGTCCATGTGGTGTAGGTACACCCACAGCGCTGTTAGGGAGGGAGTTCCAGGATTTTGTACGTGTGGTGTAGGTACACCCACAGCGCTGTTAGGGAGTTCCATGATTTTGTCCGTGTGGTGTAGGTACACCCACAGCGCTGTTAGGGAGTTCCAGGATTTTGTCCGTGTGCTGTAGGTACACCCACGTTGCTGTTAGGGAGGGAGTTCCAGGATTTTGTTCCTCTGGTGTAGGTACACCACAGTGCTGTTAGGGAGGCAGGTCCAGGATTTCGTCCATGTGGTGTAGGTACACCCATGGCGCTGTTAGGGAGGGATTTCCAGGATTTTGTCACCGTGAGGTGTAGGTACACCCACAGTGCTGTTAGGGAGGGTGTTCCAGGATTTTGTCCCCGTGTGTGGTGTAGGTACACCCACAGCGCTGTTAGGGAGGGAGTTACAGGATTTTGTCCATGTGGTGTAGGTACACCCACAGCGCTGTTAGGGAGGGAGTTCCAGGATTTTGTACGTGTGGTGTAGGTACACCCAAGGCGCTGTTAGGGAGGGATTTCCAGGATTTTGTCCCCATGTGATGTAGGTACACCCACGGCGCTGTTAGGGAGGGAGTTCCAGGATTTTGTCCGTGTGGTGTAGGTACACCCACAGCGCTGTTAGGGAGTTCCAGGATTTTGTCCCGTGTGGTGTAGGTACACCCACGTTGCTTTTAGGGAGGGAGCTCCAGGATTTTGTCCGTGTGGTGTAGGTACACCCACGACGCTGTTAGGGATGGTGATCCAGGATTTTGTCCCCGTGTGTGGTGTAGGTACACCCACGGCGCTGTTAGGGAGGGAGTTCCAGGATTTTGTCCGTGTGGTGTAGGTATACCCACTGCGCTGCGAGGGAGGGAGTTCCAGGATTTTGTCCGTGTAGTGTAGGTACACCCACGACGCTGTTAGGGATGGTGATCCAGGGTTTTGTCCGTGTGGTGTAGGTATACCCACAGCGCTGTTAGGGAGGGAGTTCCAGGATTTTGTCCAGTGTGGTGTAGGTACACCCACGGCGCTGTTAGGGAGGGAGTTCCAGGATTTTGTCCGTGTGGTGTAGGTATACCCACAGCGCAGTTAGGGAGGGAGTTCCAGGATTTTGTCCAGTGTGGAGTAGGTACACCTACGGCGCTGTTAGGGAGGGAGTTCCAGGATTTTGTCCATGTGGTGTAGGTACACCCACAGCGCTGTTAGGGAGGGAGTTCCAAGATTTTGTCCCCGTGTGTGGTGTAGGTACACCCATAGCGCTGCTCGGGAGGGAGTTCCAGGATTTTGTCCATGTGGTGTAGGTACACCCACGGCGCTGTTAGGGAGGGAGTTCCAGGATTTTGTCCCGTGTGTGGTGTAGGTACACCCACAGCGCTGTTAGAGAGGTAGTTCCAGGATTTTGACCGTGTGATGTAGGTACACCCACAGCGCTGTTAGAGAGGTAGTTCCAGGATTTTGTCCGTGTGGTGTAGGTACACCCACAGCGCTGGTAGGGAGAGAGTTCCAGGATTTTGTCCCCGTGTGGTGTAGGTACACACACGGCGCTGTTAGGGACGGTGTTTCAGGATTTCGTCCCTGTGGTGTAGGTACACCCACGGCGCTGTGAGGGAGAGAGTTCCAGGATTTTGTCCCCGTGTGGTGTAGGTACACCCATAGCGCTGTTAGGGAGGGAGTTCCAGGATTTTGTCCGTGTGGTGTAGGTACACCCACGGCGCTGTTAGAAAGGGAGTTCCAGGATTGTGTCCCCGTGTGTGGTGTAGGTACACCAATGGCGCTGTTAGGGAGGGCGTTCCAGGATTTTGTCCATGTGGTGTAGGTACACCCACAGCGCTGTTAGGGAGGGAGTTCCAAGATTTTGTCCCCGTGTGTGGTGTAGGTACACCCATAGCGCTGTTAGGGAGGGAGTTCCAGGATTTTGTCCATGTGGTGTAGGTACACCCACAGCGCTGTTAGGGAGGGAGTTCCTGGATTTTGTCCCCGTGTGTGGTGTAGGTACACCCACCGCGCTGTTAGGCAGGGAGTTACTGGATTTTGTCCATGTGGTGTAGGTACACCCACGGCGCTGTTAGGGAGGGAGTTCCAGGATTTTGTCCGTGTAGTGTAGGTACACCCACGACGCTGATAGGGAGGGAGTTCCAGGATTTTGTCCCCGTGTGTGGTGTAGGTACACCCACGGCGCTGTGAGGGAGGGAGTTCCAGGATTTTGTCCGTGTGGTGTAGGTACACCCACAGCGCTGTGAGGGAGGGAGTTCCTGGATTTTGTCCCCGTGTGTGGTGTAGGTACACCCACCGCGCTGTTAGGCAGGGAGTTACTGGATTTTGTCCATGTGGTGTAGGTACACCCACGGCGCTGTTAGGGAGGGAGTTCCAGGATTTTGTCCGTGTAGTGTAGGTACACCCACGACGCTGATAGGGAGGGAGTTCCAGGATTTTGACCCCGTGTGTGGTGTAGGTACACCCATAGCGCTGTTAGGGAGGGAGTTCCAGGATTTTGTCCGTGTAGTGTAGGTACACCCACGACGCTGTTAGTGAGGGAGTTCCAGGATTTTGTCCCGTGTGGTGTAGGTACACCCACGTTGCTGTTAGGGAGGGACTTCCAGGATATTGTCCGTGTAGTGTAGGTACACCCACGACGCTGTTAGGGATGGTGATCCAGGATTTTGTCCCCGTGTGGTGTAGGTACACCCACGGCGCTGTTAAGGAGGGAGTTCCAGGATTTTGTCCATGTGGTGTAGGTACACCCACGGCGCTGTTAGGGTGGGAGTTCCAGGATTCTGTCCGTGTGCTGTAAGTACACCCATGGTGCTGTTAGGGAGGGAGTTCCAGGATTTTGTCCATGTGGTGTAGGTACACCCACGGCGCTGGTAGGGAGGGAGTTCCAGGACTTTGTCTCGTGTGGTGAAGGTAAACCCACGGCGCTTATGGGGAGGGAGCTCCAGGATTTTGTCCGTCTGGTGCAGGTACACCAATGGCGCTGTAAGGGAGGGAGTTCCAGGATTGTGTCCCTGTGGTGTAGGTATACCCACCGCGCTGTTAGGCAGGGAGTTCCAGGATTTTGTCCATGTGGTGTAGGTACACCCACAGCGCTGTTAGGGAGGGAGTTCCAGGATTTTGTACGTGTGGTGTAGGTACACCCACAGCGCTGTTAGGGAGTTCCATGATTTTGTCCGTGTGGTGTAGGTACACCCACAGCGCTGTTAGGGAGTTCCAGGATTTTGTCCGTGTGGTGTAGGTACACACACAGTGCTGTTAGGGAGGGAGTTCCAGGATTTTGTCCGTGTGCTGTAGGTACACCCACGTTGCTGTTAGGGAGGGAGTTCCAGGATTTTGTTCCTCTGGTGTAGGTACACCACAGTGCTGTTAGGGAGGCAGGTCCAGGATTTCGTCCATGTGGTGTAGGTACACCCATGGCGCTGTTAGGGAGGTTGTTCCAGGAAAATGTCCGTGTGGTGTAGGTACACCCACGGCGCTGTTATGGAGGGATTTCCAGGATTTTGTCACCGTGAGGTGTAGGTACACCCACAGCGCTGTTAGGGAGGGAGTTCCAGGATTTTGTCCAGTGTGGAGTAGGTACACCTACGGCGCTGTTAGGGAGGGAGTTCCAGGATTTTGTCCATGTGGTGTAGGTACACCCACGACGCTGTTAGGGATGGTGATCCAGGATTTTGTCCCCGTGTGTGGTGTAGGTACACCCATGGCGCTGACAGTGAGGGAGATCCAGGATTTTGTCCGTCTGGTGTAGGTACACCCACAGCGCTGTTAGGGAGGGATTTCAAGGATTTTGTCCATGTGGTGTAGGTACACCCAAGGCGCTGTTAGGGAGGGAGTTCCAGGATTTTGTCCCCATGTGATGTAGGTACACCCACGGCGCTGTTAGGGAGGGAGTTCCAGGATTTTGTCCCGTGTGGTGTAGGTACACCCACGTTGCTTTTAGGGAGGGAGCTCCAGGATTTTGTCCGTGTGGTGTAGGTACACCCACGACGCTGTTAGGGATGGTGATCCAGGATTTTGTCCCCGTGTGTGGTGTAGGTACACCCACGGCGCTGTTAGGGAGGGAGTTCCAGGATTTTGTCCGTGTGGTGTAGGTATACCCACTGCGCTGCGAGGGAGGGAGTTGCAGGATTTTGTCCATGTAGTGTAGGTACACCCACGACGCTGTTAGGGATGGTGATCCAGGATTTTGTCCCCGTGTGTGGTGTAGGTACACCCACGGCGCTGTTAGGGAGGGAGTTCCAGGATTTTGTCCGTGTGGTGTAGGTATACCCACAGCGCTGTTAGGGAGGGAGTTCCAGGATTTTGTCCAGTGTGGAGTAGGTACACCTACGGCGCTGTTAGGGAGGGAGTTCCAGGATTTTGTCCATGTGGTGTAGGTACACCCACAGCGCTGTTAGGGAGGGAGTTCCAAGATTTTGTCCCCGTGTGTGGTGTAGGTACACCCATAGCGCTGCTAGGGAGGGAGTTCCAGGATTTTGTCCATGTGGTGTAGGTACACCCACGGCGCTGTTAGGGAGGGAGTTCCAGGATTTTGTCCCGTGTGGTGTAGGTACACCCACAGCGCTGTTAGGGAGGGAGTTCCAGGATTTTGTCCATGTGGTGTAGGTACACCCCCGGTGCTGTTAGGGAGGGTGTTCCAGGATTTTGTCCGTGTGGTGTAGGTACACCCACGGCGCTGTTAGGGAGGGAGTTCCAGGATTTTGTCCATGTGGTGTAGGTACACCCACGGTGCTGTTAGGGAGGGAGTTCCAGGATTTTGTACGTGTGGTGTAGGTACACCCACAGCGCTGTTAGGCAGGGAGTTACAGGATTTTGTCCCCGTGTGGTGTAGGTACATCCACAGCGCTGTTAGGGAGGGAGTTCCAGGATTTTGTACGTCTGGTGTAGGTACACCCACAACGCTGTTAGGGAGTTCCATGATTTTGTCCGTGTGGTGTAGGCACACCCACATCGCTGATAGGGAGTTCCAGGATTTTGTCCCGTGTGGTGTAGGTACACCCACGTTGCTGTTAGGGAGGGAGTTCCAGGATTTTGCCCCTTGTGGTGTAGGTACACCCACGGCGCTGTTAGGGAGGGAGTTCCAGGATTTTGTTCCTGTGGTGTAGGTACACCCACAGTGCAGTTAGGGAGGGAGGTCCAGGATTTCGTCCATGTGGTGCAGGTACACCCATGGCGCTGTTAGGGAGGGAGTTCCAGGATTTTGTCACCGTGAGGTGTAGGTACACCCACAGTGCTGTTAGGGAGGGAGTTCCAGGATTTTGTCCCCGTGTGTGGTGTAGGTACACCCACAGCGCTGTTAGGGAGGGAGTTCCAGGATTTTGTCCCGTGTGGTGTAGGTACACCCACGGCGCTGTTAGGGAGGGGGTTCCAGGATTTTGTCTGTGTGGTGTAGGTACACCCACAGCGCTGTTCGGCAGGGAGTTCCAGGACTTTGTCCGTGTTGTGTAGGTACACCCACGACGCTGTTAGGGATGGTGATCCAGGATTTTGTCCCCGTGTGTGGTGTAGGTACACCCATGGCGCTGACAGTGAGGGAGATCCAGGATTTTGTCCGTCTGGTGTAGGTACACCCACAGCGCTGTTAGGGAGGGATTTCCAGGATTTTGTCCATGTGGTGTAGGTACACCCACAGCGCTGTTAGGGAGGGAGTTCCAGGAGTTTGTCCTGTGTGGTGTAGGTACACCCAAGGCGCTGTTAGGGAGTGATTTCCAGGATTTTGTCCATGTGGTGTAGGTACACCCACAGCGCTGTTAGGGAGGGAGTTCCAAGATTTTGTCCCCGTGTGTGGTGTAGGTACACCCACGGCGCTGTTAGGCAGGAAGTTCCAGGATTTTGTCCATGTGGTGTAGGTACACCCACGGCGCTGTTAGGATGGGAGTTCCAGGATTTTGTCCGTGTGCTGTAGGTACACCCATGGTGCTGTTAAGGGAGGAAGTTCCAGGATTCAGTCCGTGTGGTGTAAGTACACCCACAGCGCTGTAAGGGAGGGAGTTCCAGGATTTTGTCCCCGTGTGTGGTGTAGGTAAACCCACGGCGCTGTTGGGGAGGGAGCTCCAGGATTTTGTCCTTCTGGTGTACGTACACCCACAGTACTTTTAGAGAGGGAGCTCCAGGATTTTGTCCGTCTGGTGTACGTACACCCACAGTGCTGTTAGGGAGGGAGTTCCAGGATTTTGTCCCGTGTGGTGTAGGTACACCCAGAGTGCTGTTAGGGAGGGAGTTCCAGGATTTTGTACGTGTGGTGTAGGTACACCCACGGCGCTGTTAGGGAGGGAGTTCCAGGATTTTGTCCGTGTGGTGTAAGTACACCCACGGCGCTGGTAGGGAGGGAGTTCCAGGATTTTGGCTGTGTGGTATAGGGACACCCACGGCGCTGTTAGGGAGAGAGTTCCAGGATTTTGTCCCGTGTGTGGTGTAGGTACACCCACAGAGCTGTTAGAGAGGTAGTTCCAGGATTTTGTGCGTGTGGTGTAGGTACACCCACGGCGCTGTCAGGGAGGGAGTTACAGGATTTTGTCCCATGTGGTGTAGGTACACCCACGGCGCTGTTAGGGAGCGAGTTCCAGGATTTTGTCCCCGTGTGGTGTAGGTACACCCATGGTGCTGTTAGGGAGGAAGTTCCAGGATTCAGTCCGTGTGGTGTAAGTACACCCACAGCGCTGTAAGGGAGGGAGTTCCAGGATTTTGTCCCCGTGTGTGGTGTAGGTAAACCCACGGCGCTGTTGGGGAGGGAGCTCCAGGATTTTGTCCTTCTGGTGTACGTACACCCACAGTACTTTTAGAGAGGGAGCTCCAGGATTTTGTCCGTCTGGTGTACGTACACCCACAGTGCTGTTAGGGAGGGAGTTTCAGGATTTTGTCCCGTGTGGTGTAGGTACACCCAGAGTGCTGTTAGGGAGGGAGTTCCAGGATTTTGTACGTATGGTGTAGGTACAACCACAGCGCTGTTAGGGAGGGAGTTCCAGGATTTTGTCCGTGTAGTGTAGGTACACCCACGGCGCTGTTAGGGAGGGAGTTTCAGGATTTTGTCCGTGTGGTGTAAGTACACCCACGGCGCTGGTAGGGAGGGAGTTCCAGGATTTTGTCCCGTGTGTGGTGTAGGTACACCCACAGCGCTGTTAGAGAGGTAGTTCCAGGATTTTGTGCGTGTGGTGTAGGTACACCCACGGCGCTGTCAGGGAGGGAGTTCCAGGATTTTGTCCCATGTGGTGTAGGTACACCCACGGCGCTGTTAGGGAGAGAGTTCCAGGATTTTGTCCGTGTGGTGTAGGTACACCCAAGGCGCTGTTAGGGTGGGAGTTCCAGGATTTTGACCGTGTGGTGTAGGTAAACCCACGGCGCTGTTAGGGAGGGAGTTGCAGGATTTTTTCCTGTAGTGTAGGTACACCCACAGCGCTGTTCGGGAGGGAATTCTAGGATTTTGTCTGTGTGGTGTAGGTACACCCACGGCGCTGTCAGGGATGGAGTTCCAGGATTTTGTCCCCGTGTGGTGTAGGTACACCCATAGCGCTGTTAGGGAGGGAGCTCCAGGATTTTGTGCCGTGTGGTCTAGGTACACCCACAGCGCTGTTAGGGAGGGAGTTCCAGGATTTCGTCCCGTGTGGTGTAGGTACACCCACGGCGCTGTTAGGGAGGCAGTTCCAGGATTTTGTCCGTGTGGTGTAGGTACACCCACAGTGCTGTTAGGGAGTTGCAGGATTTTGTCCGTGTGCTGTAGGTACACTCACAGCGCTTAAAGGAAGTTCCAGGATTTCGTCCCATGTGGTGTAGGTACACCCACGTTGCTGTTAGGGAGGGAGTTCCAGGATTTTGTCCATGTGGTGTAGGTACACCCACGGCACTGTTAGGGAGGGAGGTCCAGGATTTTGTCCATGTGGTTTAGGGACACCCACGGTGCTGTTAGGGAGGGAGTTCCAGGATTTTTTCAATGTGGTGTAGGGACACCCACGGTGCTGTTGGGAAGGGAGTTCCAGGATGTTGTCCCGTGAGGTGCAGGTACACCCACAGTGCTGTTAGGGAGGGAGTTCCAGGATTTTGTTCCGTGCGGTGTAGGTACACCCACGACGCTGTTAGTGAGGGAGTTCCAGGATTTTGTCCCGTGTGGTGTAGGTACACCCACGTTGCTGTTAGGGAGGGACTTCCAGGATATTGTCCGTGTAGTGTAGGTACACCCACGACGCTGTTAGGGATGGTGATCCAGGATTTTGTCCCCGTGTGGTGTAGGTACACCCACGGCGCTGTTAAGGAGGGAGTTCCAGGATTTTGTCCATGTGGTGTAGGTACACCCACGGCGCTGTTAGGGTGGGAGTTCCAGGATTCTGTCCGTGTGCTGTAAGTACACCCATGGTGCTGTTAGGGAGGGAGTTCCAGGATTTTGTCCATGTGGTGTAGGTACACCCACGGCGCTGGTAGGGAGGGAGTTCCAGGACTTTGTCTCGTGTGGTGAAGGTAAACCCACGGCGCTTATGGGGAGGGAGCTCCAGGATTTTGTCCGTCTGGTGCAGGTACACCAATGGCGCTGTAAGGGAGGGAGTTCCAGGATTGTGTCCCTGTGGTGTAGGTATACCCACCGCGCTGTTAGGCAGGGAGTTCCAGGATTTTGTCCATGTGGTGTAGGTACACCCACAGCGCTGTTAGGGAGGGAGTTCCAGGATTTTGTACGTGTGGTGTAGGTACACCCACAGCGCTGTTAGGGAGTTCCATGATTTTGTCCGTGTGGTGTAGGTACACCCACAGCGCTGTTAGGGAGTTCCAGGATTTTGTCCGTGTGGTGTAGGTACACACACAGTGCTGTTAGGGAGGGAGTTCCAGGATTTTGTCCGTGTGCTGTAGGTACACCCACGTTGCTGTTAGGGAGGGAGTTCCAGGATTTTGTTCCTCTGGTGTAGGTACACCACAGTGCTGTTAGGGAGGCAGGTCCAGGATTTCGTCCATGTGGTGTAGGTACACCCATGGCGCTGTTAGGGAGGTTGTTCCAGGAAAATGTCCGTGTGGTGTAGGTACACCCACGGCGCTGTTATGGAGGGATTTCCAGGATTTTGTCACCGTGAGGTGTAGGTACACCCACAGCGCTGTTAGGGAGGGAGTTCCAGGATTTTGTCCAGTGTGGAGTAGGTACACCTACGGCGCTGTTAGGGAGGGAGTTCCAGGATTTTGTCCATGTGGTGTAGGTACACCCACGACGCTGTTAGGGATGGTGATCCAGGATTTTGTCCCCGTGTGTGGTGTAGGTACACCCATGGCGCTGACAGTGAGGGAGATCCAGGATTTTGTCCGTCTGGTGTAGGTACACCCACAGCGCTGTTAGGGAGGGATTTCAAGGATTTTGTCCATGTGGTGTAGGTACACCCAAGGCGCTGTTAGGGAGGGAGTTCCAGGATTTTGTCCCCATGTGATGTAGGTACACCCACGGCGCTGTTAGGGAGGGAGTTCCAGGATTTTGTCCCGTGTGGTGTAGGTACACCCACGTTGCTTTTAGGGAGGGAGCTCCAGGATTTTGTCCGTGTGGTGTAGGTACACCCACGACGCTGTTAGGGATGGTGATCCAGGATTTTGTCCCCGTGTGTGGTGTAGGTACACCCACGGCGCTGTTAGGGAGGGAGTTCCAGGATTTTGTCCGTGTGGTGTAGGTATACCCACTGCGCTGCGAGGGAGGGAGTTGCAGGATTTTGTCCATGTAGTGTAGGTACACCCACGACGCTGTTAGGGATGGTGATCCAGGATTTTGTCCCCGTGTGTGGTGTAGGTACACCCACGGCGCTGTTAGGGAGGGAGTTCCAGGATTTTGTCCGTGTGGTGTAGGTATACCCACAGCGCTGTTAGGGAGGGAGTTCCAGGATTTTGTCCAGTGTGGAGTAGGTACACCTACGGCGCTGTTAGGGAGGGAGTTCCAGGATTTTGTCCATGTGGTGTAGGTACACCCACAGCGCTGTTAGGGAGGGAGTTCCAAGATTTTGTCCCCGTGTGTGGTGTAGGTACACCCATAGCGCTGCTAGGGAGGGAGTTCCAGGATTTTGTCCATGTGGTGTAGGTACACCCACGGCGCTGTTAGGGAGGGAGTTCCAGGATTTTGTCCCGTGTGGTGTAGGTACACCCACAGCGCTGTTAGGGAGGGAGTTCCAGGATTTTGTCCATGTGGTGTAGGTACACCCCCGGTGCTGTTAGGGAGGGTGTTCCAGGATTTTGTCCGTGTGGTGTAGGTACACCCACGGCGCTGTTAGGGAGGGAGTTCCAGGATTTTGTCCATGTGGTGTAGGTACACCCACGGTGCTGTTAGGGAGGGAGTTCCAGGATTTTGTACGTGTGGTGTAGGTACACCCACAGCGCTGTTAGGCAGGGAGTTACAGGATTTTGTCCCCGTGTGGTGTAGGTACATCCACAGCGCTGTTAGGGAGGGAGTTCCAGGATTTTGTACGTCTGGTGTAGGTACACCCACAACGCTGTTAGGGAGTTCCATGATTTTGTCCGTGTGGTGTAGGCACACCCACATCGCTGATAGGGAGTTCCAGGATTTTGTCCCGTGTGGTGTAGGTACACCCACGTTGCTGTTAGGGAGGGAGTTCCAGGATTTTGCCCCTTGTGGTGTAGGTACACCCACGGCGCTGTTAGGGAGGGAGTTCCAGGATTTTGTTCCTGTGGTGTAGGTACACCCACAGTGCAGTTAGGGAGGGAGGTCCAGGATTTCGTCCATGTGGTGCAGGTACACCCATGGCGCTGTTAGGGAGGGAGTTCCAGGATTTTGTCACCGTGAGGTGTAGGTACACCCACAGTGCTGTTAGGGAGGGAGTTCCAGGATTTTGTCCCCGTGTGTGGTGTAGGTACACCCACAGCGCTGTTAGGGAGGGAGTTCCAGGATTTTGTCCCGTGTGGTGTAGGTACACCCACGGCGCTGTTAGGGAGGGGGTTCCAGGATTTTGTCTGTGTGGTGTAGGTACACCCACAGCGCTGTTCGGCAGGGAGTTCCAGGACTTTGTCCGTGTTGTGTAGGTACACCCACGACGCTGTTAGGGATGGTGATCCAGGATTTTGTCCCCGTGTGTGGTGTAGGTACACCCATGGCGCTGACAGTGAGGGAGATCCAGGATTTTGTCCGTCTGGTGTAGGTACACCCACAGCGCTGTTAGGGAGGGATTTCCAGGATTTTGTCCATGTGGTGTAGGTACACCCACAGCGCTGTTAGGGAGGGAGTTCCAGGAGTTTGTCCTGTGTGGTGTAGGTACACCCAAGGCGCTGTTAGGGAGTGATTTCCAGGATTTTGTCCATGTGGTGTAGGTACACCCACAGCGCTGTTAGGGAGGGAGTTCCAAGATTTTGTCCCCGTGTGTGGTGTAGGTACACCCACGGCGCTGTTAGGCAGGAAGTTCCAGGATTTTGTCCATGTGGTGTAGGTACACCCACGGCGCTGTTAGGATGGGAGTTCCAGGATTTTGTCCGTGTGCTGTAGGTACACCCATGGTGCTGTTAAGGGAGGAAGTTCCAGGATTCAGTCCGTGTGGTGTAAGTACACCCACAGCGCTGTAAGGGAGGGAGTTCCAGGATTTTGTCCCCGTGTGTGGTGTAGGTAAACCCACGGCGCTGTTGGGGAGGGAGCTCCAGGATTTTGTCCTTCTGGTGTACGTACACCCACAGTACTTTTAGAGAGGGAGCTCCAGGATTTTGTCCGTCTGGTGTACGTACACCCACAGTGCTGTTAGGGAGGGAGTTCCAGGATTTTGTCCCGTGTGGTGTAGGTACACCCAGAGTGCTGTTAGGGAGGGAGTTCCAGGATTTTGTACGTGTGGTGTAGGTACACCCACGGCGCTGTTAGGGAGGGAGTTCCAGGATTTTGTCCGTGTGGTGTAAGTACACCCACGGCGCTGGTAGGGAGGGAGTTCCAGGATTTTGGCTGTGTGGTATAGGGACACCCACGGCGCTGTTAGGGAGAGAGTTCCAGGATTTTGTCCCGTGTGTGGTGTAGGTACACCCACAGAGCTGTTAGAGAGGTAGTTCCAGGATTTTGTGCGTGTGGTGTAGGTACACCCACGGCGCTGTCAGGGAGGGAGTTACAGGATTTTGTCCCATGTGGTGTAGGTACACCCACGGCGCTGTTAGGGAGCGAGTTCCAGGATTTTGTCCCCGTGTGGTGTAGGTACACCCATGGTGCTGTTAGGGAGGAAGTTCCAGGATTCAGTCCGTGTGGTGTAAGTACACCCACAGCGCTGTAAGGGAGGGAGTTCCAGGATTTTGTCCCCGTGTGTGGTGTAGGTAAACCCACGGCGCTGTTGGGGAGGGAGCTCCAGGATTTTGTCCTTCTGGTGTACGTACACCCACAGTACTTTTAGAGAGGGAGCTCCAGGATTTTGTCCGTCTGGTGTACGTACACCCACAGTGCTGTTAGGGAGGGAGTTTCAGGATTTTGTCCCGTGTGGTGTAGGTACACCCAGAGTGCTGTTAGGGAGGGAGTTCCAGGATTTTGTACGTGTGGTGTAGGTACAACCACAGCGCTGTTAGGGAGGGAGTTCCAGGATTTTGTCCGTGTAGTGTAGGTACACCCACGGCGCTGTTAGGGAGGGAGTTTCAGGATTTTGTCCGTGTGGTGTAAGTACACCCACGGCGCTGGTAGGGAGGGAGTTCCAGGATTTTGTCCCGTGTGTGGTGTAGGTACACCCACAGCGCTGTTAGAGAGGTAGTTCCAGGATTTTGTGCGTGTGGTGTAGGTACACCCACGGCGCTGTCAGGGAGGGAGTTCCAGGATTTTGTCCCATGTGGTGTAGGTACACCCACGGCGCTGTTAGGGAGAGAGTTCCAGGATTTTGTCCGTGTGGTGTAGGTACACCCAAGGCGCTGTTAGGGTGGGAGTTCCAGGATTTTGACCGTGTGGTGTAGGTAAACCCACGGCGCTGTTAGGGAGGGAGTTGCAGGATTTTTTCCTGTAGTGTAGGTACACCCACAGCGCTGTTCGGGAGGGAATTCTAGGATTTTGTCTGTGTGGTGTAGGTACACCCACGGCGCTGTCAGGGATGGAGTTCCAGGATTTTGTCCCCGTGTGGTGTAGGTACACCCATAGCGCTGTTAGGGAGGGAGCTCCAGGATTTTGTGCCGTGTGGTCTAGGTACACCCACAGCGCTGTTAGGGAGGGAGTTCCAGGATTTCGTCCCGTGTGGTGTAGGTACACCCACGGCGCTGTTAGGGAGGCAGTTCCAGGATTTTGTCCGTGTGGTGTAGGTACACCCACAGTGCTGTTAGGGAGTTGCAGGATTTTGTCCGTGTGCTGTAGGTACACTCACAGCGCTTAAAGGAAGTTCCAGGATTTCGTCCCATGTGGTGTAGGTACACCCACGTTGCTGTTAGGGAGGGAGTTCCAGGATTTTGTCCATGTGGTGTAGGTACACCCACGGCACTGTTAGGGAGGGAGGTCCAGGATTTTGTCCATGTGGTTTAGGGACACCCACGGTGCTGTTAGGGAGGGAGTTCCAGGATTTTTTCAATGTGGTGTAGGGACACCCACGGTGCTGTTGGGAAGGGAGTTCCAGGATGTTGTCCCGTGAGGTGCAGGTACACCCACAGTGCTGTTAGGGAGGGAGTTCCAGGATTTTGTTCCGTGCGGTGTAGGTACACCCACGGCGCTGTTAGGGAGGGAGTTCCAGGATTTTGTCCCGTGTGTGGTGTAGGTACACCCACAGCGCTGTTAGAGAGGTAGTTCCAGGATTTTGACCGTGTGATGTAGGTACACCCACAGCGCTGTTAGAGAGGTAGTTCCAGGATTTTGTCCGTGTGGTGTAGGTACACCCACAGCGCTGTTAGGGAGAGAGTTCCAGGATTTTGTCCGTGTGGTGTAGGTACACCCACAGCGCTGGTAGGGAGAGAGTTCCAGGATTTTGTCCCCGTGTGGTGTAGGTACACACACGGCGCTGTTAGGGACGGTGTTTAAGGATTTCGTCCCTGTGGTGTAGGTACACCCACGGCGCTGTGAGGGAGAGAGTTCCAGGATTTTGTCCCCGTGTGGTGTAGGTACACCCATAGCGCTGTTAGGGAGGGAGTTCCAGGATTTTGTCCGTGTGGTGTAGGTACACACACGGCGCTGTTAGGGAGGGTGTTTCAGGATTTTGTGCCGTGTGGTCTAGGTACACCCACAGCGCTGTTAGGGAGGGAGTTCCAGGATTTCGTCCCGTGTGGTGTAGGTACACCCACGGCACTGTTAGGGAGGGAGTCCCAGGATTTTGTCCGTGTGGTGTAGGTACACCAACAGCGCTGTTAGGGAGGGAGTTCCAGGATTTTGTCCATGTGGTGTAGGTACATCCACGACGATGTTAGGGAGGGAATTCCAGGATTTTGTCCATGTGGTGTAGGTAAACCCACGGCGCTGTTAGGGAGGGAGTTCCAGGATTTTGTCCGTGTGGTGTAGGTATACCCACAGCGCAGTTAGGGAGGGAGTTCCAGGATTTTGTCCATGTGGTGTAGGTACACCCACAGCGCTGTTAGGGAGGGAGTTCCAAGATTTTGTCCCCGTGTGTGGTGTAGGTACACCCATAGCGCTGCTAGGGAGGGACTTCCAGGATTTTGTCCATGTGGTGTAGGTACACCCACGGCGCTGTTAGGGAGGGAGTTCCAGGATTTTGTCCCGTGTGTGGTGTAGGTACACCCACAGCGCTGTTAGAGAGGTAGTTCCAGGATTTTGACCGTGTGATGTAGTTACACCCACAGCGCTGTTAGAGAGGTAGTTGCAGGATTTTGTCCGTGTGGTGTAGGTACACCCACAGCGCTGGTAGGGAGAGAGTTCCAGGATTTTGTCCCCGTGTGGTGTAGGTACACACACGGCGCTGTTAGGG
Organism: Isurus oxyrinchus; assembly: GCA_026770705.1. NCBI lineage: Eukaryota > Metazoa > Chordata > Chondrichthyes > Lamniformes > Lamnidae > Isurus > Isurus oxyrinchus. The sequence continues at coordinate 167,716 of JANJGN010000639.1, forward strand.
ACGGTGTTTCAGGATTTCGTCCCTGTGGTGTAGGTACACCCACGGCGCTGTGAGGGAGAGAGTTCCAGGATTTTGTCCCCGTGTGGTGTAGGTACACCCATAGCGCTGTTAGGGAGGGAGTTCCAGGATTTTGTCTGTGTGGTGTAGGTACACCCACGGCGCTGTTAGAAAGGGAGTTCCAGGATTGTGTCCCCGTGTGTGGTGTAGGTACACCAATGGCGCTGTTAGGGAGGGCGTTCCAGGATTTTGTCCATGTGGTGTAGGTACACCCACAGCGCTGTTAGGGAGGGAGTTCCTGGATTTTGTCCCCGTGTGTGGTGTAGGTACACCCACCGCGCTGTTAGGCAGGGAGTTACTGGATTTTGTCCATGTGGTGTAGGTACACCCACGGCGCTGTTAGGGAGGGAGTTCCAGGATTTTGTCCGTGTAGTGTAGGTACACCCACGACGCTGATAGGGAGGGAGTTCCAGGATTTTGTCCCCGTGTGTGGTGTAGGTACACCCACGGCGCTGTGAGGGAGGGAGTTCCAGGATTTTGTCCGTGTGGTGTAGGTACACCCACAGCGCTGTGAGGGAAGGAGTTCCTGGATTTTGTCCCCGTGTGTGGTGTAGGTACACCCACCGCGCTGTTAGGCAGGGAGTTCCAGGATTTTGTCTGTGTGGTGTAGGTACACCCACGGCACTGTTAGGGAGGGAGTTCCAGGATTTTGTCCGTGTAGTGTAGGTACACCCACGACGCTGATAGGGAGGGAGTTCCAGGATTTTGTCCCCGTGTGTGGTGTAGGTACACCCATAGCGCTGTTAGGGAGGGAGTTCCAGGATTTTGTCCGTGTAGTGTAGGTACACCCACGACGCTGTTAGTGAGGGAGTTCCAGGATTTTGTCCCGTGTGGTGTAGGTACACCCACGTTGCTGTTAGGAAGGGACTTCCAGGATTTTGTCCGTGTAGTGTAGGTACACCCACGACGCTGTTAGGGATGGTGATCCAGGATTTTGTCCCCGTGTGTGGTGTAGGTACACCCACGGCGCTGTTAAGGAGGGAGTTCCAGGATTTTGTCCATGTGGTGTAGGTACACCCACGGCGCTGTTAGGGTGGGAGTTCCAGGATTCTGTCCGTGTGCTGTAAGTACACCCATGGTGCTGTTAGGGAGGGAGTTCCAGGATTTTGTCCATGTGGTGTAGGTACACCCACGGCGCTGGTAGGGAGGGAGTTCCAGGACTTTGTCTCGTGTGGTGAAGGTAAACCCACGGCGCTTATGGGGAGGGAGCTCCAGGATTTTGTCCGTCTGCTGCAGGTACACCAATGGCGCTGTAAGGGAGGGAGTTCCAGGATTGTGTCCCTGTGGTGTAGGTATACCCACCGCGCTGTTAGGCAGGGAGTTCCAGGATTTTGTCCATGTGGTGTAGGTACACCCACAGCGCTGTTAGGGAGGGAGTTCCAGGATTTTGTACGTGTGGTGTAGGTACACCCACAGCGCTGTTAGGGAGTTCCATGATTTTGTCCGTGTGGTGTAGGTACACCCACAGCGCTGTTAGGGAGTTCCAGGATTTTGTCCGTGTGGTGTAGGTACACACACAGTGCTGTTAGGGAGGGAGTTCCAGGATTTTGTCCGTGTGCTGTAGGTACACCCACGTTGCTGTTAGGGAGGGAGTTCCAGGATTTTGTTCCTCTGGTGTAGGTACACCACAGTGCTGTTAGGGAGGCAGGTCCAGGATTTCGTCCATGTGGTGTAGGTACACCCATGGCGCTGTTAGGGAGGTTGTTCCAGGAAAATGTCCGTGTGGTGTAGGTACACCCACGGCGCTGTTATGGAGGGATTTCCAGGATTTTGTCACCGTGAGGTGTAGGTACACCCACAGTGCTGTTAGGTAGGGTGTTCCAGGATTTTGTCTCCGTGTGTGGTGTAGGTACACCCACAGCGCTGTTAGGGAGGGAGTTCCAGGATTTTGTCGATGTGGTGTAGGTACACCCACAGCGCTGTTAGGGAGGGAGTTCCAAGATTTTGTCCCCGTGTGTGGTGTAGGTACACCCATAGCGCTGCTAGGGAGGGAGTTCCAGGATTTTGTCCATGTGGTGTAGGTACACCCACGGCGCTGTTAGGGAGGGAGTTCCAGGATTTTGTCCCGTGTGGTGTAGGTACACCCACAGCGCTGTTAGGGAGGGAGTTCCAGGATTTTGTCCATGTGGTGTAGGTACACCCCCGGTGCTGTTAGGGAGGGTGTTCCAGGATTTTGTCCGTGTGGTGTAGGTACACCCACGGCGCTGTTAGAGAGGTAGTTCCAGGATTTTGTCCGTGTGGTGTAGGTACACCCACAGCGCTGTTAGGGAGAGAGTTCCAGGATTTTGTCCGTGTGGTGTAGGTACACCCACAGCGCTGGTAGGGAGAGAGTTCCAGGATTTTGTCCCCGTGTGGTGTAGGTACACACACGGCGCTGTTAGGGACGGTGTTTCAGGATTTCGTCCCTGTGGTGTAGGTACACCCACGGCGCTGTGAGGGAGAGAGTTCCAGGATTTTGCTCCCCGTGTGGTGTAGGTACACCCATAGCGCTGTTAGGGAGGGAGTTCCAGGATATTGTCCGTGTGGTGTAGGTACACACACGGCGCTGTTAGGGAGGGTGTTTCAGGATTTTGTGCCGTGTGGTCTAGGTACACCCACAGCGCTGTTAGGGAGGGAGTTCCAGGATTTCGTCCCGTGTGGTGTAGGTACACCCACGGCACTGTTAGGGAGGGAGTCCCAGGATTTTGTCCGTGTGGTGTAGGTACACCAACAGCGCTGTTAGGGAGGGAGTTCCAGGATTTTGTCCATGTGGTGTAGGTACATCCACGACGATGTTAGGGAGGGAATTCCAGGATTTTGTCCATGTGGTGTAGGTAAACCCACGGCGCTGTTAGGGAGGGAGTTCCAGGATTTTGTCCGTGTGGTGTAGGTATACCCACAGCGCAGTTAGGGAGGGAGTTCCAGGATTTTGTCCAGTGTGGAGTAGGTACACCTACGGCGCTGTTAGGGAGGGAGTTCCAGGATTTTGTCCATGTGGTGTAGGTACACCCACAGCGCTGTTAGGGAGGGAGTTCCAAGATTTTGTCCCCGTGTGTGGTGTAGGTACACCCATAGCGCTGCTAGGGAGGGAGTTCCAGGATTTTGTCCATGTGGTGTAGGTACACCCACGGCGCTGTTAGGGAGGGAGTTCCAGGATTTTGTCCCGTGTGTGGTGTAGGTACACCCACAGCGCTGTTAGAGAGGTAGTTCCAGGATTTTGACCGTGTGATGTAGTTACACCCACAGCGCTGTTAGAGAGGTAGTTCCAGGATTTTGTCCGTGTGGTGTAGGTACACCCACAGCGCTGGTAGGGAGAGAGTTCCAGGATTTTGTCCCCGTGTGGTGTAGGTACACACACGGCGCTGTTAGGGACGGTGTTTCAGGATTTCGTCCCTGTGGTGTAGGTACACCCACGGCGCTGTTAGAAAGGGAGTTCCAGGATTGTGTCCCCGTGTGTGGTGTAGGTACACCAATGGCCCTGTTAGGGAGGGCGTTCCAGGATTTTGTCCATGTGGTGTAGGTACACCCACAGCGCTGTTAGGGAGGGAGTTCCAAGATTTTGTCACCGTGTGTGGTGTAGGTACACCCATAGCGCTGTTAGGGAGGGAGTTCCAGGATTTTGTCCATGTGGTGTAGGTACACCCACAGCGCTGTTAGGGAGGGAGTTCCTGGATTTTGTCCCAGTGTGTGGTGTAGGTACACCCACCGCGCTGTTAGGCAGGGAGTTACTGGATTATGTCCATGTGGTGTAGGTACACCCACGGCGCTGTTAGGGAGGGAGTTCCAGGATTTTGTCCGTGTAGTGTAGGTACACCCACGACGCTGATAGGGAGGGAGTTCCAGGATTTTGTCCCCGTGTGTGGTGTAGGTACACCCACGGCGCTGTGAGGGAGGGAGTTCCAGGATTTTGTCCGTGTGGTGTAGGTACACCCACAGCGCTGTGAGGGAAGGAGTTCCTGGATTTTGTCCCCGTGTGTGGTGTAGGTACACCCACCGCGCTGTTAGGCAGGCAGTTACTGGATTTTGTCCATGTGGTGTAGGTACACCCACGGCGCTGTTAGGGAGGGAGTTCCAGGATTTTGTCCGTGTAGTGTAGGTACACCCACGACGCTGATAGGGAGGGAGTTCCAGGATTTTGTCCCCGTGTGTGGTGTAGGTACACCCATAGCGCTGTTAGGGAGGGAGTTCCAGGATTTTGTCCGTGTAGTGTAGGTACACCCACGACGCTGTTAGTGAGGGAGTTCCAGGATTTTGTCCCGTGTGGTGTAGGTACACCCACGTTGCTGTTAGGGAGGGACTTCCAGGATTTTGTCCGTGTAGTGTAGGTACACCCACGACGCTGTTAGGGATGGTGATCCAGGATTTTGTCCCCGTGTGGTGTAGGTACACCCACGGCGCTGTTAAGGAGGGAGTTCCAGGATTTTGTCCATGTGGTGTAGGTACACCCACGGCGCTGCTAGGGTGGGAGTTCCAGGATTCTGTCCGTGTGCTGTAAGTACACCCATGGTGCTGTTAGGGAGGGAGTTCCAGGATTTTGTCCATGTGGTGTAGGTACACCCACGGCGCTGGTAGCGAGGGAGTTCCAGGACTTTGTCTCGTGTGGTGAAGGTAAACCCACGGCGCTTATGGGGAGGGAGCTCCAGGATTTTGTCCGTCTGGGGCAGGTACACCAATGGCGCTGTAAGGGAGGGAGTTCCAGGATTGTGTCCCTGTGGTGTAGGTATACCCACCGCGCTGTTAGGCAGGGAGTTCCAGGATTTTGTCCATGTGGTGTAGGTACACCCACAGCGCTGTTAGGGAGGGAGTTCCAGGATTTTGTACGTGTGGTGTAGGTACACCCACAGCGCTGTTAGGGAGTTCCATGATTTTGTCCGTGTGGGGTAGGTACAACCACAGCGCTGTTAGGGAGTTCCACGATTTTGTCCGTGTGGTGTAGGTACACACACAGTGCTGTTAGGGAGGGAGTTCCAGGATTTTGTCCGTGTGCTGTAGGTACACCCACGTTGCTGTTAGGGAGGGAGTTCCAGGATTTTGTTCCTCTGGTGTAGGTACACCACAGTGCTGTTAGGGAGGCAGGTCCAGGATTTCGTCCATGTGGTGTAGGTACACCCATGGCGCTGTTAGGGAGGTTGTTCCAGGAAAATGTCCGTGTGGTGTAGGTACACCCATGGCGCTGTTAGGGAGGTTGTTCCAGGAAAATGTCCGTGTGGTGTAGGTACACCCACGGCGCTGTTATGGAGGGATTTCCAGGATTTTGTCACCGTGAGGTGTAGGTACACCCACAGTGCTGTTAGGTAGGGTGTTCCAGGATTTTGTCTCCGTGTGTGGTGTAGGTACACCCACAGCGCTGTTAGGGAGGGAGTTCCAGGATTTTGTCCAGTGTGGAGTAGGTACACCTACGGCGCTGTTAGGGAGGGAGTTCCAGGATTTTGTCCATGTGGTGTAGGTACACCCACAGCGCTGTTAGGGAGGGAGTTCCAAGATTTTGTCCCCGTGTGTGGTGTAGGTACACCCACAGCGCTGTTAGGGAGGGAGTTCCAAGATTTTGTCCCCGTGTGTGGTGTAGGTACACCCATAGCGCTGCTAGGGAGGGAGTTCCAGGATTTTGTCCATGTGGTGTAGGTACACCCACGGCGCTGTTAGGGAGGGAGTTCCAGGATTTTGTCCGTGTGGTGTAGGTACGCCCACGGCGCTGTTAGGGAGGGAGTTCCAGGATTTTGTCCATGTGGTGTAGGTACACCCACGGTGCTGTTAGGGAGGGAGTTCCAGGATTTTGTACGTGTGGTGTAGGTACACCCACAGCGCTGTTAGGCAGGGAGTTACAGGATTTTGTCCCCGTGTGGTGTAGGTACATCCACAGCGCTGTTAGGGAGGGAGTTCCAGGATTTTGTCCATGTGGTGTAGGTACACCCACAGCGCTGTTAGGGAGGGAGTTCCAGGATTTTGTCCCCGTGTGGTGTAGGTACACCCACGTTGCTGTTAGGGAGGGAGTTCCAGGATTTTGCCCCTTGTGGTGTAGGTACACCCACGGCGCTATTAGGGAGGGAGTTCCAGGATTTTGTTCCTGTGGTGTAGGTACACCCACAGTGCAGTTAGGGAGGGAGGTCCAGGATTTCGTCCATGTGGTGCAGGTACACCCATGGCGCTGTTAGGGAGGGAGTTCCAGGATTTTGTCACCGTGAGGTGTAGGTACACCCACAGTGCTGTTAGGGAGGGAGTTCCAGGATTTTGTCCCCGTGTGTGGTGTAGGTACACCCACAGCGCTGTTAGGGAGGGAGTTCCAGGATTTTGTCCCGTGTGGTGTAGGTACACCCACGGCGCTGTTAGGGAGGGGGTTCCAGGATTTTGTCCGTGTGGTGTAGGTACACCCACAGCGCTGTTCGGCAGGGAGTTCCAGGACTTTGTCCGTGTTGTGTAGGTACACCCACGACGCTGTTAGGGATGGTGATCCAGGATTTTGTCCCCGTGTGTGGTGTAGGTACACCCATGGCGCTGTTGGGGAGGGAGCTCCAGGATTTTGTCCTTCTGGTGTACGTACACCCACAGTACTTTTAGAGAGGGAGCTGCAGGATTTTGTCCGTCTGGTGTACGTACACCCACAGTGCTGTTAGGGAGGGAGCTCCAGGATTTTGTCCCGTGTGGTGTAGGTACACCCAGAGTGCTGTTAGGGAGGGAGTTCCAGGATTTTGTACGTGTGGTGTAGGTACACCCACGGCGCTGTTAGGGAGGGAGTTCCAGGATTTTGTCTGTGTGGTGTAAGTACACCCACGGCGCTGGTAGGGAGGGAGTTCCAGGATTTTGGCTGTGTGGTATAGGGACACCCACGGCGCTGTTAGGGAGAGAGTTCCAGGATTTTGTCCCGTGTGTGGTGTAGGTACACCCACAGCGCTGTTAGAGAGGTAGTTCCAGGATTTTGTGCGTGTGGTGTAGGTACACCCACGGCGCTGTCAGGGAGGGAGTTCCAGGATTTTGTCCCATGTGGTGTAGGTACACCCACAGCGCTGTTAGGGAGCGAGTTCCAGGATTTTGTCCCCGTGTGGTGTAGGTACACCCAAGGCGCTGTTAGGGTGGGAGTTCCAGGATTTTGACCGTGTGGTGTAGGTACACCCATGGTGCTGTTAGGGAGGAAGTTCCAGGATTCAGTCCGTGTGGTGTAAGTACACCCACAGCGCTGTAAGGGAGGGAGTTCCAGGATTTTGTCCCCGTGTGTGGTGTAGGTAAACCCACGGCGCTGTTGGGGAGGGAGCTCCAGGATTTTGTCCTTCTGGTGTACGTACACCCACAGTACTTTTAGAGAGGGAGTTCCAGGATTTTGTCCGTGTAGTGTAGGTACACCCACGGCGCTGTTAGGGAGGGAGTTCCAGGATTTTGTCCGTGTGGTGTAAGTACACCCACGGCGCTGGTAGGGAGGGAGTTCCAGGATTTTGTCCCGTTTGTGGTGTAGATACACCCACAGCGCTGTTAGAGAGGTAGTTCCAGGATTTTGTGCGTGTGGTGTAGGTACACCCACGGCGCTGTCAGGGAGGGAGTTCCAGGATTTTGTCCCATGTGGTGTAGGTACACCCACGGCGCTGTAAGGGAGAGAGTTCCAGGATTTTGTCCGTGTGGTGTAGGTACACCCAAGGCGCTGTTAGGGTGGGAGTTCCAGGATTTTGACCGTGTGGTGTAGCTACACCCACAGCGCTGTTAGGGAGAGTGTTCCAGGATTTCGTCCCGTGTGGTGTAGGTACACCCACGGCGCTGTTAGGGAGGGAGTTCCAGGATTTCGTCCCGTGTGGTGTAGGTACACCCACGGCGCTGTTAGGGAGGGAGTTCCAGGATTTTGTCCGTGTGGTGTAGGTACACCCACAGTGCTGTTAGGGAGTTCCAGGATTTTGTCCGTGTGCTGTAGGTACACCAACAGCGCTGTTAGGGAGGGAGTTCCAGGATTTGGTCCGTGTGGTGTAGGTACACTCACAGCGCTTAAAGGAAGTTCCAGGATTTCGTCCCATGTGGTGTAGGTACACCTACGGCGCTGTTAGGGCGGGAGTTCCAGGATTTTGTCCATGTGGTGTAGGGACACCCACGGTGCTGTTAGGGAGGGAGTTCCAGGATTTTGTCCCCGTGTGGTGTAGGTACACCCACAGTGCTGTTAGGGAGGGATTTCCAGGATTTTGTCCCGTGAGGTGCAGGTACACCCACGGCGCTGTTAGGGAGGGAGTTCCAGGATTTTGTCCCGTGTGTGGTGTAGGTACACCCACAGTGCTGTTAGGGAGGGTTCCAGGATTTTGTCCCGTGTGTGGTGTAGGTACACCCACAGTGCTGTTAGGGAGGGAGTTCCAGGATTTTGTCCGTGTGGTGTAGGTACACCCACAGCGCAGTTAGGGAGGGAGTTCCAGGATTTTGTCCGTGTGGTGTAGGTACATCCATGACGCTGTTAGGGAGGGAATTCCAGGATTTTGTCCATGTGGTGTAGGTAAACCCACGGCGCTGTTAGGGAGGGAGCTGCAGGATTTTTTCCTGTAGTGTAGGTACACCCACAGCGCTGTTCGGGAGGGAATTCTAGGATTTTGTCTGTGTGGTGTAGGTACACCCACGGCGCTGTCAGGGATGGAGTTCCAGGATTTTGACCCCGTGTGGTGTAGGTACACCCATAGCGCTGTTAGGGAGGGAGCTCCAGGATTTTGTGATGTGTGGTCTAGGTACACCCACAGCGCTGTTAGGGAGGCAGTTCCAGGATTTTGTCCGTGTGGTGTAGGTACACCCACAGTGCTGTTAGGGAGTTGCAGGATTTTGTCCGTGTGGTGTAGGTACACTCACAGCGCTTAAAGGAAGTTCCAGGATTTCGTCCCATGTGGTGTAGGTACACCCACGTTGCTGTTAGGGAGGGAGTTCCAGGATTTTTTCCATGTGGTGTAGGGACACCCACGGTGCTGTTAGGGAGGGAGTTCCAGGATTTTGTCCCGTGAGGTGCAGGTACACCCACAGTGCTGTTAGGGAGGGAGTTCCAGGATTTTGTTCCGTGCGGTGTAGGTACACCCACGGCGCTGTTAGGGAGGGAGTTCCAGGATTTTGTCCCGTGTGTGGTGTAGGTACACCCACAGCGCTGTTAGAGAGGTAGTTCCAGGATTTTGACCGTGTGATGTAGGTACACCCACAGCGCTGTTAGAGAGGTAGTTCCAGGATTTTGTCCGTGTGGTGTAGGTACACCCACAGCGCTGGTAGGGAGAGAGTTCCAGGATTTTGTCCCCGTGTGGTGTAGGTACACACACGGCGCTGTTAGGGACGGTGTTTCAGGATTTCGTCCCTGTGGTGTAGGTACACCCACGGCGCTGTGAGGGAGAGAGTTCCAGGATTTTGTCCCCGTGTGGTGTAGGTACACCCATAGCGCTGTTAGGGAGGGAGTTCCAGGATTTTGTCCGTGTGGTGTAGGTACACACACGGCGCTGTTAGGGAGGGTGTTTCAGGATTTTGTGCCGTGTGGTCTAGGTACACCCACAGCGCTGTTAGGGAGGGAGTTCCAGGATTTCGTCCCGTGTGGTGTAGGTACACCCACGGCACTGTTAGGGAGGGTGTCCCAGGATTTTGTCCATGTGGTGTAGGTACACCAACAGCGCTGTTAGGGAGGGAGTTCCAGGATTTTGTCCATGTGGTGTAGGTACATCCACAACGATGTTAGGGAGGGAATTCCAGGATTTTGTCCATGTGGTGTAGGTAAACCCACGGCGCTGTTAGGGAGGGAGTTCCAGGATTTTGTCCGTGCAGTGTAGGTACACCCACAGCGCTGTTCGGGAGGGAATTCTAGGATTTTGTCTGTGTGGTGTAGGCACACCCACGGCGCTGTCAGGGATGGAGTTCCAGGATTTTGTCCCCGTGTGGTGTAGGTACACCCATGGCGCTGTTAGGGAGGGAGTTCCAGGAAATTGTCCGTGTGGTGTAGCTACACCCACGGCGCTGTTAGGGAGGGAGTTCCAGGATTTTGTCCCCGTGAGGTGTAGGTACACCCACGGCACTGTTAGGGAGGGATTTCCAGGATTTTGTCCATGTGGTGTAGGTACACCCACGGCGCTGTTAGGGAGGGAGTTCCAGGATTTTGTACGTGTGGTGTAGGTACACCCACGGCGCTGTTAGGGAGGGAGTTCCAGGATTTTGTCCCGTATGGTGTAGGTACACCCACGGCGCTGTTAGGGAGGGAGTTCCAGGATTTTGTCCCCGGGAGGTGAAGGTAAACCCACGGCGCTGTTAGGGAGGTAGTTCCAGGATTTTGTCCGTGTGGTGTAGGTACACCCACAGCGCTGTTAGAGAGGAAGTTCCAGGATTTTGTCCCCGTGTGTGGTGTAGGTACACCCACGGCGCTGTTAGGGAGGGAGTTCCAGGATTTTGTCCGTGTGGTGTAGGTACACCCACAGCGCTGTTAGAGAGGAAGTTCCAGGATTTTGTCCGTGTGGTGTAGGTACACCCACAGAGCTGTTAGGGAGAGAGTTCCAGGATTTTGTCCCCGTGTGGTGTAGGTACACCCACGGCGCTGTTAGGGAGAGAGTTCCAGGATTTTGTCCCGTGTGTGGTGTAGGTACATCCACGGCGCAGTTAGGCAAGGAGTTCCAGGAATTATTCCATGTGGTGTAGGTACACCCACAGCGCTGTTAGGGAGGGAGTTCCAAGATTTTGTCCCCGTGTGTGGTGTAAGTACACCCACAGCGCTGTTAGGGAGGGAGATCCAGGATTTTGTCCGTGTGGTGTAGGTACACCCACGGCGCTGTTAGGGAGGGAGTTCCAGGATTTTGTCCGTGTGGTGTAGGTACACCTACAGCGCTGTAAGGGAGTTCCAGGATTTTGTCCGTGTGGTGTAGGTACACCCACAGCGCTGTTAGGGAGGGAGTTCCAGGATTTTGTCCCGTGTGTGGCGTAGGTACACCCACAGCGCTGTTAGAGAGGTAGTTCCAGGATTTTGTCCGTGTGGTGTAGGTACACCAACGGCACTGTTAGGGAGGGAGTTCCAGGATTTTGTCCCCGTGTGGTGTAGGTACACCCACGGCACTGTTCGGGAGAGAGGTCCAGGATTTTGTCCCCGTCTGATGTAGGTACATCCACGGCGCAGTTAGGGAGGGAGTTCAAAGATATTGTCCCCGAGTGGTGTAGGTACACACACGGCGCTGTTAGTGAGGGTGTTTCAGGATTTTGTGCCGTGTGGTCTAGGTACACCCACAGCGCTGTTAGGGCGGGAGGTCCAGGATTTCGTCCCGTGTGGTGTAGGTACACCCACGGCGCTGTTAGGGAGGGAGTTCCAGGATTTTGTCCGTGTGGTGTAGGTACACCTACAGCGCTGTTAGGGAGTTCCAGGATTTTGTCCGTGTGGTGTAGGTACACCCACGTTGCTGTTAGGGAGGGAGTTCCAGGATTTTGTCCATGTGGTGTAGGTACACCCACGGCATAGTTAGGGAGGGAGTTCCAGGATTTTGTCCCGTGTGGTGTAGGTACACCCACAGCGCTGTTAGAGAGGTAGTTCCAGGATTTTGTCCGTGTGATGTAGGTTCACCCACAGCGCTGTTAGAGAGGTAGTTCCAGGATTTTGTCCGTGTGGTGTAGGTACACCCACAGCGCTGTTAGGGAGAGAGTTCCAGGAAATTGTCCGTGTGGTGTAGGTACACCCATGGCGCTGTGAGGGAGAGAGTTCCAGGATTTTGTCCCCGTGTGGTGTAGGTACACCCACAGCGCTGTTAGGGAGAGAGTTCCAGGATTTTGTCCGTGTGGTGTACGTACACCCACGGCGCTGTTAGGGAGAGAGTTCCAGGATTTTGTCCGTGTGGTGTAGGTACACCAACAGTGCTGTTAGGGAGGGAGTTCCAGGATTTTGTCCATGTGGTGTAGGTACATCCACGACGATGTTAGGGAGGGAATTCCAGGATTTTGTCCATGTGGTGTAGGTAAACCCACGGCGCTGTTAGGGAGGGAGTTCCAGGATTTTGTCCGTGTGGTGTAGGTACACCCACAGCGCTGTTCGGGAGGGAATTCTAGGATTTTGTCTGTGTGGTGTAGGTACACCCACGGCGCTGTCAGGGATGGAGTTCCAGGATTTTGTCCCCGTGTGGTGTAGGTACACCCATGGCGCTGTTAGGGAGGGAGTTCCAGGAAATTGTCCGTGTGGTGTAGCTACACCCACGGCGCTGTTAGGGAGGGAGTTCCAGGATTTTGTCCCCGTGAGGTGTAGGTACACCCACGGCACTGTTAGGGAGGGATTTCCAGGATTTTGTCCATGTGGTGTAGGTACACCCACGGCGCTGTTAGGGAGGGAGTTCCAGGATTTTGTACGTGTGGTGTAGGTACACCCACGGCGCTGTTAGGGAGGGAGTTCCAGGATTTTGTCCCGTATGGTGTAGGTACACCCACGGCGCTGTTAGGGAGGGAGTTCCAGGATTTTGTCCCCGGGAGGTGAAGGTAAACCCACGGCGCTGTTAGGGAGGTAGTTCCAGGATTTTGTCCGTGTGGTGTAGGTACACCCACAGCGCTGTTAGAGAGGAAGTTCCAGGATTTTGTCCCCGTGTGTGGTGTAGGTACACCCACGGCGCTGTTAGGGAGGTAGTTCCAGGATTTTGTCCGTGTGGTGTAGGTACACCCACAGCGCTGTTAGAGAGGAAGTTCCAGGATTTTGTCCGTGTGGTGTAGGTACACCCACAGAGCTGTTAGGGAGAGAGTTCCAGGATTTTGTCCCCGTGTGGTGTAGGTACATCCACGGCGCAGTTAGGCAAGGAGTTCCAGGAATTATTCCATGTGGTGTAGGTACACCCACAGCGCTGTTAGGGAGGGAGTTCCAAGATTTTGTCCCCGTGTGTGGTGTAAGTACACCCACAGCGCTGTTAGGGAGGGAGATCCAGGATTTTGTCCGTGTGGTGTAGGTACACCCACGGCGCTGTTAGGGAGGGAGTTCCAGGATTTTGTCCGTGTGGTGTAGGTACACCTACAGCGCTGTAAGGGAGTTCCAGGATTTTGTCCGTGTGGTGTAGGTACACCCACAGCGCTGTTAGGGAGGGAGTTCCAGGATTTTGTCCCGTGTGTGGTGTAGGTACACCCACAGCGCTGTTAGAGAGGTAGTTCCAGGATTTTGTCCGTGTGGTGTAGGTACACCAACGGCACTGTTAGGGAGGGAGTTCCAGGATTTTGTCCCCGTGTGGTGTAGGTACACCCACGGCACTGTTCGGGAGAGAGGTCCAGGATTTTGTCCCCGTCTGATGTAGGTACATCCACGGCGCAGTTAGGGAGGGAGTTCAAAGATATTGTCCCCGAGTGGTGTAGGTACACACACGGCGCTGTTAGTGAGGGTGTTTCAGGATTTTGTGCCGTGTGGTCTAGGTACACCCACAGCGCTGTTAGGGCGGGAGGTCCAGGATTTCGTCCCGTGTGGTGTAGGCACACCCACGGCGCTGTTAGGGAGGGAGTTCCAGGATTTTGTCCGTGTGGTGTAGGTACACCTACAGCGCTGTTAGGGAGTTCCAGGATTTTGTCCGTGTGGTGTAGGTACACCCACGTTGCTGTTAGGGAGGGAGTTCCAGGATTTTGTCCATGTGGTGTAGGTACACCCACGGCATAGTTAGGGAGGGAGTTCCAGGATTTTGTCCCGTGTGGTGTAGGTACACCCACAGCGCTGTTAGAGAGGTAGTTCCAGGATTTTGTCCGTGTGATGTAGGTTCACCCACAGCGCTGTTAGAGAGGTAGTTCCAGGATTTTGTCCGTGTGGTGTAGGTACACCCACAGCGCTGTTAGGGAGAGAGTTCCAGGAAATTGTCCGTGTGGTGTAGGTACACCCATGGCGCTGTGAGGGAGAGAGTTCCAGGATTTTGTCCCCGTGTGGTGTAGGTACACCCACAGCGCTGTTAGGGAGAGAGTTCCAGGATTTTGTCCGTGTGGTGTACGTACACCCACGGCGCTGTTAGGGAGAGAGTTCCAGGATTTTGTCCGTGTGGTGTAGGTACACCAACAGTGCTGTTAGGGAGGGAGTTCCAGGATTTTGTCCATGTGGTGTAGGTACACCTACAGTGCTGTTAGGGAGGGAGTTCCAGGGTTTTGTCCATGTGGTGTAGGTACACCCACGGCACTGTTAGGGAGTTCCAGGATTTTGTCCGTGTGGTGTAGGTACACTCACAGCGCTTAAAGGGAGTTCCAGGATTTTGTCCATGTGGTGGAGGTACACCCACGGCGCTGTTAGGGAGAGAGTTCCAGGATTTTGTCCCGTGTGGTGTAGGATCACCCACGGCGCTGTTAGGGAGGGAGTTCCAGGATTTTGTCCCGTGTGTGGTGTAGGTACACCCACAGCGCTGTTAGAGAGGTAGTTCCAGGATTTTGTCCGTGTGGTGTAGGTACACCCAAGGCGCTGTTAGGGTGGGAGTTCCAGGATTTTGACCATGTGGTGTAGCTACACCCACAGCGCTGTTAGGGAGAGAGTTCCAGGTTTTCGTCCCGTGTGGTGTAGGTACACCCACGGCGCTGTTAGGGAGGCAGTTCCAGGATTTCGTCCCGTGTGGTGTAGGTACACCCACGGCGCTGTTAGGGAGGGAGTTCCAGGATTTTGTCCGTGTGGTGTAGGTACACCCACAGTGCTGTTAGGGAGTTCCAGGATTTTGTCCGTGTGGTGTAGGTACACCCACAGCGCTGTTAGGGAGGGAGTTCCAGGATTTAGTCCGTGTGGTGTAGGTACACTCACAGCGCTTAAAGGAAGTTCCAGGATTTCGACCCCTGTGGTGTAGGTACACCTACGGCGCTGTTAGGGAGGGAGTTCCTGGATTTTGTCCATGTGGTGTAGGTACACCTACGGCACTGTTAGGGAGGGAGTTCCAGGATTTTGTCCATGTGGTGTAGGGACACCCACGGTGCTGTTAGGGAGGGAGTTCCAGGATTTTGTCCCCGTGTGGTGTAGGTACACCCACAGTGCTGTTAGGGAGGGATTTCCAGGATTTTGTCCCGTGAGGTGCAGGTACACCCACGGCGCTGTTAGGTAGGGAGTTCCAGGATTTTGTCCCGTGTGTGGTGTAGGTACACCCACAGTGCTGTTAGGGAGGGTTCCAGGATTTTGTCCCGTGTGTGGTGTAGGTACACCCACAGTGCTGTTAGGGAGGGAGTTCCAGGATTTTGTCCGTGTGGTGTAGGTACACCCACAGCGCAGTTAGGGAGGGAGTTCCAGGATTTTGTCCGTGTGGTGTAGGTACATCCACGACGCTGTTAGGGAGGGAATTCCAGGATTTTGTCCATGTGGTGTAGGTAAACCCACGGCGCTGTTAGGGAGGGAGTTGCAGGATTGTTTCCTGTAGTGTAGGTACACCCACAGCGCTGTTCGGGAGGGAATTCTAGGATTTTGTCTGTGTGGTGTAGGTACACCCACGGCGCTGTCAGGGATGGAGTTCCAGGATTTTGTCCCCGTGTGGTGTAGGTACACCCATAGCGCTGTTAGGGAGGGAGTTCCAGGATTTTGTCCATGTGGTGTAGGTACACCCACGGCGCTGTTAGGGAGGGAGTTCCAGGATTTTGTCCTGTGCGGTGTAGGTACACCCACAGCGCTGTTAGGGAGGGAGTTCCAGGATTTTGTCCATGTGGTGTAGGTACACCCCCGGTGCTGTTAGGGAGGGAGTTCCAGGATTTTGTCTGTGTGGTGTAGGTACACCCACGGCGCTGTTAGGGAGGGAGTTCCAGGATTTTGTCCATGTGGTGTAGGTACACCCACGGTGCTGTTAGGGAGGGAGTTCCAGGATTTTGTACGTGTGGTGTAGGTACACCCACAGCGCTGTTAGGCAGGGAGTTACAGGATTTTGTCCCCGTGTGGTGTAGGTACATCCACAGCGCTGTTAGGGAGGGAGTTCCAGGATTTTGTACGTCTGGTGTAGGTACACCCACAACGCTATTAGGGAGTTCCATGATTTTGTCCGTGTGGTGTAGGTACACCCACATCGCTGATAGGGAGTTCCAGGATTTTGTCCCGTGTGGTGTAGGTACACCCACGTTGCTGTTAGGGAGGGAGTTCCAGGATTTTGCCCCTTGTGGTGTAGGTACACCCATGGCGCTGTTAGGGAGGGAGTTCCAGGATTTTGTCACCGTGAGGTGTAGGTACACCCACAGTGTTGTTAGGGAGGGAGTTCCAGGATTTTGTCCCCGTGTGTGGTGTAGGTACACCCACAGCGCTGTTAGGGAGGGAGTTCCAGGATTTTGTCCCGTGTGGTGTAGGTACACCCACGGCGCTGTTAGGGAGGGAGTTCCAGGATTTTGTCCGTGTGGTGTAGGTACACCCACAGCGCTGTTCGGCAGGGAGTTCCAGGACTTTGTCCGTGTTGTGTAGGTACACCCACGACGCTGTTAGGGATGGTGATCCAGGATTTTGTCCCCGTGTGTGGTGTAGGTACACCCATGGCGCTGACAGTGAGGGAGATCCAGGATTTTGTCCGTCTGGTGTAGGTACACCCACAGCGCTGTTAGGGAGGGATTTCCAGGATTTTGTCCATGTGGTGTAGGTACACCCACAGCGCTGTTAGGGAGGGAGTTCCAGGAATTTGTCCCGTGTGGTGTAGGTACACCCAAGGCGCTGTTAGGGAGTGATTTCCAGGATTTTGTCCATGTGGTGTAGGTACACCCACAGCGCTGTTAGGGAGGGAGTTCCAAGATTTTGTCCCCGTGTGTGGTGTAGGTACACCCACGGCGCTGTTAGGCAGGAAGTTCCAGGATTTTGTCCGTGTGCTGTAGGTACACCCATGGTGCTGTTAGGGAGGAAGTTCCAGGATTCAGTCCGTGTGGTGTAAGTACACCCACGGCGCTGTTAGGGAGGAAGTTCCAGGATTCAGTCCGTGTGGTGTAAGTACACCCACAGCGCTGTTAGGGAGGGAGTTCCAGGATTTTGTCCCCGTGTGTGGTGTAGGTAAACCCACGGCGCTGTTGGGGAGGGAGCTCCAGGATTTTGTCCTTCTGGTGTACGTACACCCACAGTACTTTTAGAGAGGGAGCTCCAGGATTTTGTCCGTCTGGTGTACTACACCCACAGTGCTGTTAGGGAGGGAGTTCCAGGATTTTGTCCCGTGTGGTGTAGGTACACCCAGAGTGCTGTTAGGGAGGGAGTTCAAGGATTTTGTCCCGTGTGGTGTAGGTACACCCACAGCGCTGTTAGGGAGGGAGTTCCAGGATTTTGTCCGTGTAGTGTAGGTACACCCACGGCGCTGTTAGGGAGGGAGTTCCAGGATTTTGTCCGTGTGGTGTAAGTACACCCACGGCGCTGGTAGGGAGGGAGTTCCAGGATTTTGGCTGTGTGGTATAGGGACACCCACGGCGCTGTTAGGGAGAGAGTTCCAGGATTTTGTCCCGTGTGTGGTGTAGGTACACCCACAGCGCTGTTAGAGAGGTAGTTCCAGGATTTTGTGCGTGTGGTGTAGGTACACCCAAGGCGCTGTCAGGGAGGGAGTTCCAGGATTTTGTCCCATGTGGTGTAGGTACACCCACGGCGCTGTTAGGGAGAGAGTTCCAGGATTTTGTCCGTGTGGTGTAGGTACACCCAAGGCGCTGTTAGGGTGGGAGTTCCAGGATTTTGACCGTGTGGTGTAGCTACACCCACAGCGCTGTTAGGGAGAGTGTTCCAGGATTTCGTCCCGTGTGGTGTAGGTACACCCACGGCGCTGTTAGGGAGGGAGTTCCAGGATTTCGTCCCGTGTGGTGTAGGTACACCCACGGCGCTGTTAGGGAGGGAGTTCCAGGATTTTGTCCGTGTGGTGTAGGTACACCCACAGTGCTGTTAGGGAGTTCCAGGATTTTGTCCGTGTGGTGTAGGTACACCAACAGCGCTGTTAGGGAGGGAGTTCCAGGATTTTGTCCGTGTGGTGTAGGTACACTCACAGCGCTTAAAGGAAGTTCCAGGATTTCGTCCCATGTGGTGTAGGTACACCTACGGCGCTGTTAGGGAGGGAGTTCCTGGATTTTGTCCATGTGGTGTAGGTACACCTACGGCACTGTTAGGGCGGGAGTTCCAGGATTTTGTCCATGTGGTGTAGGGACACCCACGGTGCTGTTAGGGAGAGAGTTCCAGGATTTTGTCCCCATGTGGTGTAGGTACACCCACAGTGCTGTTAGGGAGGGATTTCCAGGATTTTGTCCCGTGAGGTGCAGGTACACCCACGGCGCTGTTAGGGAGGGAGTTCCAGGATTTTGTCCCGTGTGTGGTGTAGGTACACCCACAGTGCTGTTAGGGAGGGTTCCAGGATTTTGTCCCGTGTGTGGTGTAGGTACACCCACAGTGCTGTTAGGGAGGGAGTTCCAGGATTTTGTCCGTGTGGTGTAGGTACACCCACAGCGCAGTTAGGGAGGGAGTTCCAGGATTTTGTCCGTGTGGTGTAGGTACATCCATGACGCTGTTAGGGAGGGAATTCCAGGATTTTGTCCATGTGGTGTAGGTAAACCCACGGCGCTGTTAGGGAGGGAGTTGCAGGATTTTTTCCTGTAGTGTAGGTACACCCACAGCGCTGTTCGGGAGGGAATTCTAGGATTTTGTCTGTGTGGTGTAGGTACACCCACGGCGCTGTCAGGGATGGAGTTCCAGGATTTTGTCCCCGTGTGGTGTAGGTACACCCATAGCGCTGTTAGGGAGGGAGCTCCAGGATTTTGTGCCGTGTGGTCTAGGTACACCCACAGCGCTGTTAGGGAGGGAGTTCCAGGATTTCGTCCCGTGTGGTGTAGGTACACCCACGGCGCTGTTAGGGAGGCAGTTCCAACATTTTGTCCGTGTGGTGTAGGTACACCCACAGTGCTGTTAGGGAGTTCCAGGATTTTGTCCGTGTGGTGTAGGTACACTCACAGCGCTTAAAGGAAGTTCCAGGATTTCGTCCCATGTGGTGTAGGTACACCCACGTTGCTGTTAGGGAGGGAGTTCCAGGATTTTATCCATGTGGTGTAGGTACACCCACGGCAATGTTAGGGAGGGAGGTCCAGGATTTTATCCATGTGGTGTAGGGACACCCACGGTGCTGTTAGGGAGGGAGTTCCAGGATTTTTTCCATGTGGTGTAGGGACACCCACGGTGCTGTTAGGGAGGGAGTTCCAGGATTTTGTCCCGTGAGGTGCAGGTACACCCACAGTGCTGTTAGGGAGGGAGTTCCAGGATTTTGTTCCGTGCGGTGTAGGTACACCCACGGCGCTGTTAGGGAGGGAGTTCCAGGATTTTGTCCCGTGTGTGGTGTAGGTACACCCACAGCGCTGATAGAGAGGTAGTTCCAGGATTTTGACCGTGTGATGTAGGTACACCCACAGCGCTGTTAGAGAGGTAGTTCCAGGATTTTGTCCGTGTGGTGTAGCTACACCCACAGCGCTGGTAGGGAGAGAGTTCCAGGATTTTGTCCCCGTGTGGTGTAGGTACACACACGGCGCTGTTAGGGACGGTGTTTCAGGATTTCATCCCTGTGGTGTAGGTACACCCACGGCGCTGTGAGGGAGAGAGTTCCAGGATTTTGTCCCCGTGTGGTGTAGGTACACCCATAGCGCTGTTAGGGAGGGAGTTCCAGGATTTTGTCCGTGCGGTGTAGGTACACACACGGCGCTGTTAGGGAGGGTGTTTCAGGATTTTGTGCCGTGTGGTCTAGGTACACCCACAGCGCTGTTAGGGAGGGAGTTCCAGGATTTCGTCCCCTGTGGTGTAGGTACACCCACAGTGCTGTTAGGGAGGGAGTTCCAGGATTTCGTCCCGTGTGGTGTAGGTACACCCACGGCACTGTTAGGGAGGGAGTCCCAGGATTTTGTCCGTGTGGTGTAGGTACACCAACAGCGCTGTTAGGGAGGGAGTTCCAGGATTTTGTCCATGTGGTGTAGGTACACCCACGGCATAGTTAGGGAGGGAGTTCCAGGATTTTGTCCCATGTGGTGTAGGTACACCCACAGCGCTGTTAGAGAGGTAGTTCCAGGATTTTGTCCGTGTGCTGTAGGTACACCCACAGCGCTGTTAGGGAGAGAGTTCCAGGAAATTGTCCGTGTGGTGTAGGTACACCCATGGCGCTGTGAGGGAGAGAGTTCGAGGATTTTGTCCCCGTGTGGTGTAGGTACACCAACAGTGCTGTTAGGGATAGTGTTCCAGGATTTTGTCCATGTGGTGTAGGTACACCTACAGTGCTGTTAGGGAGGGAGTTCCAGGGTTTTGTCCATGTGGTGTAGGTACACCCACGGCACTGTTAGGGAGTTCCAGGATTTTGTCCGTGTGGTGTAGGTACACTCACAGCGCTGTTAGGGAGGGAGTTCCAGGATTTTGTCCCATGTGGTGTAGGTACACCCACGTTGCTGTTAGGGAGGGAGTTCCAGGATTTTGTCCATGTGGTGGAGGTACACCCACGGCGCTGTTAGGGAGAGAGTTCCAGGAAATTGTCCGTGTGGTGTAGGTACACCCATGGCGCTGTGAGGGAGAGAGTTCGAGGATTTTGTCCCCGTGTGGTGTAGGTACACCAACAGTGCTGTTAGGGATAGAGTTCCAGGATTTTGTCCATGTGGTGTAGGTACACCTACAGTGCTGTTAGGGAGGGAGTTCCAGGGTTTTGTCCATGTGGTGTAGGTACACCCACGGCACTGTTAGGGAGTACCAGGATTTTGTCCGTGTGGTGTAGGTACACTCACAGCGCTGTTAGGGAGGGAGTTCCAGGATTTTGTCCCATGTGGTGTAGGTACACCCACGTTGCTGTTAGGGAGGGAGTTCCAGGATTTTGTCCATGTGGTGGAGGTACACCCACGGCGCTGTTAGGGAGGGAGTTCCAGGATTTTGTCCCGTGTGGTGTAGGAACACCCACGGCGCTGTTAGGGAGGGAGTTCCAGGATTTTGTCCCGTGTGTGGTGTAGGTACACCCACAGCGCTGTTAGAGAGGTAGTTCCAGGATTTTGTCCGTGTGCTGTAGGTACACCCACGGCGCTGTCAGGGAGGGAGTTCCAGGATTTTGTCCCATGTTGTGTAGGTACACCCACGGCGCTGTTAGGGAGAGAGTTCCAGGATTTTGTCCGTGTGGTGTAGGTACACCCAAGGCGCTGTTAGGGTGGGAGTTCCAGGATTTTGACCGTGTGGTGTAGCTACACCCACAGCGCTGTTAGGGAGAGAGTTCCAGGATTTCGTCCCGTGTGGTGTAGGTACACCCACGGCGCTGTTAGGGAGCGAGTTCCAGGATTTCGTCCCGTGTGGTGTAGGTACACCCACGGCGCTGTTAGGGAGGGAGTTCCAGGATTTTGTCCGTGTGGTGTAGGTACACCCACAGTGCTGTTAGGGAGTTCCAGGATTTTGTCCGTGTGGTGTAGGTACACCCACAGCGCTGTTAGGGAGGTAGTTCCAGGATTTTGTCCGTGTGGTGTAGGTACACTCACAGCGCTTAAAGCAAGTTCCAGGATTTCGTCCCATGTGGTGTAGGTACACCTACGGCGCTGTTAGGGAGGGAGTTCCTGGATTTTGTCCATGTGGTGTAGGTACACCTACGGCACTGTTAGGGAGGGAGTTCCAGGATTTTGTCCATGTGGTGTAGGGACACCCACGGTGCTGTTAGGGAGGGAGTTCCAGGATTTTGTCCCCGTGTGGTGTAGGTACACCCACAGTGCTGTTAGGGAGGGATTTCCAGGATTTTGTCCCGTGAGGTGCAGGTACACCCACGGCGCTGTTAGGGAGGGAGTTCCAGGATTTTGTCCCGTGTGTGGTGTAGGTACACCCACAGTGCTGTTAGGGATGGTTCCAGGATTTTGTCCCGTGTGTGGTGTAGGTACACCCACAGTGCTGTTAGGGAGGGAGTTCCAGGATTTTGTCCGTGTGGTGTAGGTACACCCACAGCGCAGTTAGGGAGGGAGTTCCAGGATTTTGTCCGTGTGGTGTAGGTACATCCACGACGCTGTTAGGGAGGGAATTCCAGGATTTTGTCCATGTGGTGTAGGTAAACCCACGGCGCTGTTAGGGAGGGAGTTGCAGGATTTTTTCCTGTAGTGTAGGTACACCCACAGCGCTGTTCGGGAGGGAATTCTAGGATTTTGTCTGTGTGGTGTAGGTACACCCACGGCGCTGTCAGGGATGGAGTTAGAGGATTTTGTCCCCGTGTGGTGTAGGTACACCCATAGCGCTGTTAGGGAGGGAGCTCCAGGATTTTGTGCCATGTGGTCTAGGTACACCCACAGCGCTGTTAGGGAGGGAGTTCCAGGATTTCGTCCCGTGTGGTGTAGGTACACCCACGGCGCTGTTAGGGAGGCAGTTCCAGGATTTTGTCCGTGTGGTGTAGGTACACCCACAGTGCTGTTAGGGAGTTCCAGGATTTTGTCCGTGTGGTGTAGGTACACTCACAGCGCTTAAAGGAAGTTCCAGGATTTCGTCCCATGTGTTGCAGGTACACCCACGTTGCTGTTAGGGAGGGAGTTCCAGGATTTTGTCCATGTGGTGTAGGTACACCCACGGCACTGTTAGGGAGGGAGGTCCAGGATTTTGTCCATGTGGTGTAGGGACACCCACGGTGCTGTTAGGGAGGGAGTTCCAGGATTTTTTCCATGTGGTGTAGGGACACCCACGGTGCTGTTAGGGAGGGAGTTCCAGGATTTTGTCCCGTGAGGTGCAGGTACACCCACAGTGCTGTTAGGGAGGGAGATCCAGGATTTTGCTCCGTGCGGTGTAGGTACACCCAGGGCGCTGTTAGGGAGGGAGTTCCAGGATTTTGTCCCGTGTGTGGTGTAGGTACACCCACAGCGCTGTTAGGGAGAGAGTTCCAGGATTTTGTCCCCGTGTGGTGTAGGTACACACACGGCGCTGTTAGGGACGGTGTTTCAGGATTTCGTCCCTGTGGTGTAGGTACACCCACGGCGCTGTGAGGGAGAGAGTTCCAGGATTTTGTCCCCGTGTGGTGTAGGTACACCCATAGCGCTGTTAGGGAGGGAGTTCCAGGATTTTGTCCGTGTGGTGTAGGTACACACACGGCGCTGTTAGGGAGGGTGTTTCAGGATTTTGTGCCGTGTGGTCTAGGTACACCCACAGCGCTGTTAGGGAGGGAGTTCCAGGATTTCGTCCCGTGTGGTGTAGGTACACCCACGGCACTGTTAGGGAGGGAGTTCCAGGATTTTGTCCGTGTGGTGTAGGTACACCAACAGCGCTGTTAGGGAGGGAGTTCCAGGATTTTGTCCATGTGGTGTAGGTACATCCACGACGATGTTAGGGAGGGAATTCCAGGATTTTGTCCATGTGGTGTAGGTAAACCCACGGCGCTGTTAGGGAGGGAGTTCCAGGATTTTGTCCGTGTAGTGTAGGTACACCCACAGCGCTGTTCGGGAGGGAATTCTAGGATTTTGTCTGTGTGGTGTAGGTACACCCACGGCGCTGTCAGGGATGGAGTTCCAGGATTTTGTCCCCGTGTGGTGTAGGTACACCCATGGCGCTGTTAGGGAGTGAGTTCCAGGAAAATGTCCGTGTGGTGTAGCATCACCCACGGCGCTGTTAGGGAGGGAGTTCCAGGATTTTGTCCCCGTGAGGAGTAGGTACACCCACGGCACTGTTAGGGAGGGATTTCCAGGATTTTGTCCATGTGGTGTAGGTACACCCACGGCGCTGTTAGGGAGGGAGTTCCAGGAATATGTCCGTGTGGTGTAGGTACATCCACAGCGCTGTTAGGGAGGGAGTTCCTGGATTTTGTCCATGTGGTGTAGGTACACCTACGGCACTGTTAGGGCGGGAGTTCCAGGATTTTGTCCATGTGGTGTAGGGACACCCACGGTGCTGTTAGGGAGGGAGTTCCAGGATTTTGTCCCCATGTGGTGTAGGTACACCCACAGTGCTGTTAGGGAGGGATTTCCAGGATTTTGTCCCGTGAGGTGCAGGTACACCCACGGCGCTGTTAGGGAGGGAGTTCCAGGATTTTGTCCCGTGTGTGGTGTAGGTACACCCACAGTGCTGTTAGGGAGGGTTCCAGGATTTTGTCCCGTGTGTGGTGTAGGTACACCCACAGTGCTGTTAGGGAGGGAGTTCCAGGATTTTGTCCGTGTGCTGTAGGTACACCCACGGCGCTGTCAGGGAGGGAGTTCCAGGATTTTGTCCCATGTTGTGTAGGTACACCCACGGCGCTGTTAGGGAGAGAGTTCCAGGATTTTGTCCGTGTGGTGTAGGTACACCCAAGGCGCTGTTAGGGTGGGAGTTCCAGGATTTTGACCGTGTGGTGTAGCTACACCCACAGCGCTGTTAGGGAGAGAGTTCCAGGATTTCGTCCCGTGTGGTGTAGGTACACCCACGGCGCTGTTAGGGAGCGAGTTCCAGGATTTCGTCCCGTGTGGTGTAGGTACACCCACGGCGCTGTTAGGGAGGGAGTTCCAGGATTTTGTCCGTGTGGTGTAGGTACACCCACAGTGCTGTTAGGGAGTTCCAGGATTTTGTCCGTGTGGTGTAGGTACACCCACAGCGCTGTTAGGGAGGTAGTTCCAGGATTTTGTCCGTGTGGTGTAGGTACACTCACAGCGCTTAAAGCAAGTTCCAGGATTTCGTCCCATGTGGTGTAGGTACACCTACGGCGCTGTTAGGGAGGGAGTTCCTGGATTTTGTCCATGTGGTGTAGGTACACCTACGGCACTGTTAGGGAGGGAGTTCCAGGATTTTGTCCATGTGGTGTAGGGACACCCACGGTGCTGTTAGGGAGGGAGTTCCAGGATTTTGTCCCCGTGTGGTGTAGGTACACCCACAGTGCTGTTAGGGAGGGATTTCCAGGATTTTGTCCCGTGAGGTGCAGGTACACCCACGGCGCTGTTAGGGAGGGAGTTCCAGGATTTTGTCCCGTGTGTGGTGTAGGTACACCCACAGTGCTGTTAGGGATGGTTCCAGGATTTTGTCCCGTGTGTGGTGTAGGTACACCCACAGTGCTGTTAGGGAGGGAGTTCCAGGATTTTGTCCGTGTGGTGTAGGTACACCCACAGCGCAGTTAGGGAGGGAGTTCCAGGATTTTGTCCGTGTGGTGTAGGTACATCCACGACGCTGTTAGGGAGGGAATTCCAGGATTTTGTCCATGTGGTGTAGGTAAACCCACGGCGCTGTTAGGGAGGGAGTTGCAGGATTTTTTCCTGTAGTGTAGGTACACCCACAGCGCTGTTCGGGAGGGAATTCTAGGATTTTGTCTGTGTGGTGTAGGTACACCCACGGCGCTGTCAGGGATGGAGTTAGAGGATTTTGTCCCCGTGTGGTGTAGGTACACCCATAGCGCTGTTAGGGAGGGAGCTCCAGGATTTTGTGCCATGTGGTCTAGGTACACCCACAGCGCTGTTAGGGAGGGAGTTCCAGGATTTCGTCCCGTGTGGTGTAGGTACACCCACGGCGCTGTTAGGGAGGCAGTTCCAGGATTTTGTCCGTGTGGTGTAGGTACACCCACAGTGCTGTTAGGGAGTTCCAGGATTTTGTCCGTGTGGTGTAGGTACACTCACAGCGCTTAAAGGAAGTTCCAGGATTTCGTCCCATGTGTTGCAGGTACACCCACGTTGCTGTTAGGGAGGGAGTTCCAGGATTTTGTCCATGTGGTGTAGGTACACCCACGGCACTGTTAGGGAGGGAGGTCCAGGATTTTGTCCATGTGGTGTAGGGACACCCACGGTGCTGTTAGGGAGGGAGTTCCAGGATTTTTTCCATGTGGTGTAGGGACACCCACGGTGCTGTTAGGGAGGGAGTTCCAGGATTTTGTCCCGTGAGGTGCAGGTACACCCACAGTGCTGTTAGGGAGGGAGATCCAGGATTTTGCTCCGTGCGGTGTAGGTACACCCAGGGCGCTGTTAGGGAGGGAGTTCCAGGATTTTGTCCCGTGTGTGGTGTAGGTACACCCACAGCGCTGTTAGGGAGAGAGTTCCAGGATTTTGTCCCCGTGTGGTGTAGGTACACACACGGCGCTGTTAGGGACGGTGTTTCAGGATTTCGTCCCTGTGGTGTAGGTACACCCACGGCGCTGTGAGGGAGAGAGTTCCAGGATTTTGTCCCCGTGTGGTGTAGGTACACCCATAGCGCTGTTAGGGAGGGAGTTCCAGGATTTTGTCCGTGTGGTGTAGGTACACACACGGCGCTGTTAGGGAGGGTGTTTCAGGATTTTGTGCCGTGTGGTCTAGGTACACCCACAGCGCTGTTAGGGAGGGAGTTCCAGGATTTCGTCCCGTGTGGTGTAGGTACACCCACGGCACTGTTAGGGAGGGAGTTCCAGGATTTTGTCCGTGTGGTGTAGGTACACCAACAGCGCTGTTAGGGAGGGAGTTCCAGGATTTTGTCCATGTGGTGTAGGTACATCCACGACGATGTTAGGGAGGGAATTCCAGGATTTTGTCCATGTGGTGTAGGTAAACCCACGGCGCTGTTAGGGAGGGAGTTCCAGGATTTTGTCCGTGTAGTGTAGGTACACCCACAGCGCTGTTCGGGAGGGAATTCTAGGATTTTGTCTGTGTGGTGTAGGTACACCCACGGCGCTGTCAGGGATGGAGTTCCAGGATTTTGTCCCCGTGTGGTGTAGGTACACCCATGGCGCTGTTAGGGAGTGAGTTCCAGGAAAATGTCCGTGTGGTGTAGCATCACCCACGGCGCTGTTAGGGAGGGAGTTCCAGGATTTTGTCCGTGTGGTGTAGGTACACCCACAGTGCTGTTAGGGAGTTCCAGGATTTTGTCCGTGTGGTGTAGGTACACTCACAGCGCTTAAAGGAAGTTCCAGGATTTCGTCCCATGTGTTGCAGGTACACCCACGTTGCTGTTAGGGAGGGAGTTCCAGGATTTTGTCCATGTGGTGTAGGTACACCCACGGCACTGTTAGGGAGGGAGGTCCAGGATTTTGTCCATGTGGTGTAGGGACACCCACGGTGCTGTTAGGGAGGGAGTTCCAGGATTTTTTCCATGTGGTGTAGGGACACCCACGGTGCTGTTAGGGAGGGAGTTCCAGGATTTTGTCCCGTGAGGTGCAGGTACACCCACAGTGCTGTTAGGGAGGGAGATCCAGGATTTTGCTCCGTGCGGTGTAGGTACACCCAGGGCGCTGTTAGGGAGGGAGTTCCAGGATTTTGTCCCGTGTGTGGTGTAGGTACACCCACAGCGCTGTTAGGGAGAGAGTTCCAGGATTTTGTCCCCGTGTGGTGTAGGTACACACACGGCGCTGTTAGGGACGGTGTTTCAGGATTTCGTCCCTGTGGTGTAGGTACACCCACGGCGCTGTGAGGGAGAGAGTTCCAGGATTTTGTCCCCGTGTGGTGTAGGTACACCCATAGCGCTGTTAGGGAGGGAGTTCCAGGATTTTGTCCGTGTGGTGTAGGTACACACACGGCGCTGTTAGGGAGGGTGTTTCAGGATTTTGTGCCGTGTGGTCTAGGTACACCCACAGCGCTGTTAGGGAGGGAGTTCCAGGATTTCGTCCCGTGTGGTGTAGGTACACCCACGGCACTGTTAGGGAGGGAGTTCCAGGATTTTGTCCGTGTGGTGTAGGTACACCAACAGCGCTGTTAGGGAGGGAGTTCCAGGATTTTGTCCATGTGGTGTAGGTACATCCACGACGATGTTAGGGAGGGAATTCCAGGATTTTGTCCATGTGGTGTAGGTAAACCCACGGCGCTGTTAGGGAGGGAGTTCCAGGATTTTGTCCGTGTAGTGTAGGTACACCCACAGCGCTGTTCGGGAGGGAATTCTAGGATTTTGTCTGTGTGGTGTAGGTACACCCACGGCGCTGTCAGGGATGGAGTTCCAGGATTTTGTCCCCGTGTGGTGTAGGTACACCCATGGCGCTGTTAGGGAGTGAGTTCCAGGAAAATGTCCGTGTGGTGTAGCATCACCCACGGCGCTGTTAGGGAGGGAGTTCCAGGATTTTGTCCCCGTGAGGAGTAGGTACACCCACGGCACTGTTAGGGAGGGATTTCCAGGATTTTGTCCATGTGGTGTAGGTACACCCACGGCGCTGTTAGGGAGGGAGTTCCAGGAATATGTCCGTGTGGTGTAGGTACATCCACAGCGCTGTTAGGGAGGGAGTTCCTGGATTTTGTCCATGTGGTGTAGGTACACCTACGGCACTGTTAGGGCGGGAGTTCCAGGATTTTGTCCATGTGGTGTAGGGACACCCACGGTGCTGTTAGGGAGGGAGTTCCAGGATTTTGTCCCCATGTGGTGTAGGTACACCCACAGTGCTGTTAGGGAGGGATTTCCAGGATTTTGTCCCGTGAGGTGCAGGTACACCCACGGCGCTGTTAGGGAGGGAGTTCCAGGATTTTGTCCCGTGTGTGGTGTAGGTACACCCACAGTGCTGTTAGGGAGGGTTCCAGGATTTTGTCCCGTGTGTGGTGTAGGTACACCCACAGTGCTGTTAGGGAGGGAGTTCCAGGATTTTGTCCGTGTGGTGTAGGTACACCCACAGCGCAGTTAGGGAGGGAGTTCCAGGATTTTGTCCGTGTGGTGTAGGTACATCCATGACGCTGTTAGGGAGGGAATTCCAGGATTTTGTCCATGTGGTGTAGGTAAACCCACGGCGCTGTTAGGGAGGGAGTTGCAGGATTTTTTCCTGTAGTGTAGGTACACCCACAGCGCTGTTCGGGAGGGAATTCTAGGATTTTGTCTGTGTGGTGTAGGTACACCCACGGCGCTGTCAGGGATGGAGTTCCAGGATTTTGTCCCCGTGTGGTGTAGGTACACCCATAGCGCTGTTAGGGAGGGAGCTCCAGGATTTTGTGCCGTGTGGTCTAGGTACACCCACAGCGCTGTTAGGGAGGGAGTTCCAGGATTTCGTCCCGTGTGGTGTAGGTACACCCACGGCGCTGTTAGGGAGGCAGTTCCAACATTTTGTCCGTGTGGTGTAGGTACACCCACAGTGCTGTTAGGGAGTTCCAGGATTTTGTCCGTGTGGTGTAGGTACACTCACAGCGCTTAAAGGAAGTTCCAGGATTTCGTCCCATGTGGTGTAGGTACACCCACGTTGCTGTTAGGGAGGGAGTTCCAGGATTTTATCCATGTGGTGTAGGTACACCCACGGCAATGTTAGGGAGGGAGGTCCAGGATTTTATCCATGTGGTGTAGGGACACCCACGGTGCTGTTAGGGAGGGAGTTCCAGGATTTTTTCCATGTGGTGTAGGGACACCCACGGTGCTGTTAGGGAGGGAGTTCCAGGATTTTGTCCCGTGAGGTGCAGGTACACCCACAGTGCTGTTAGGGAGGGAGTTCCAGGATTTTGTTCCGTGCGGTGTAGGTACACCCACGGCGCTGTTAGGGAGGGAGTTCCAGGATTTTGTCCCGTGTGTGGTGTAGGTACACCCACAGCGCTGATAGAGAGGTAGTTCCAGGATTTTGACCGTGTGATGTAGGTACACCCACAGCGCTGTTAGAGAGGTAGTTCCAGGATTTTGTCCGTGTGGTGTAGCTACACCCACAGCGCTGGTAGGGAGAGAGTTCCAGGATTTTGTCCCCGTGTGGTGTAGGTACACACACGGCGCTGTTAGGGACGGTGTTTCAGGATTTCATCCCTGTGGTGTAGGTACACCCACGGCGCTGTGAGGGAGAGAGTTCCAGGATTTTGTCCCCGTGTGGTGTAGGTACACCCATAGCGCTGTTAGGGAGGGAGTTCCAGGATTTTGTCCGTGCGGTGTAGGTACACACACGGCGCTGTTAGGGAGGGTGTTTCAGGATTTTGTGCCGTGTGGTCTAGGTACACCCACAGCGCTGTTAGGGAGGGAGTTCCAGGATTTCGTCCCCTGTGGTGTAGGTACACCCACAGTGCTGTTAGGGAGGGAGTTCCAGGATTTCGTCCCGTGTGGTGTAGGTACACCCACGGCACTGTTAGGGAGGGAGTCCCAGGATTTTGTCCGTGTGGTGTAGGTACACCAACAGCGCTGTTAGGGAGGGAGTTCCAGGATTTTGTCCATGTGGTGTAGGTACACCCACGGCATAGTTAGGGAGGGAGTTCCAGGATTTTGTCCCATGTGGTGTAGGTACACCCACAGCGCTGTTAGAGAGGTAGTTCCAGGATTTTGTCCGTGTGCTGTAGGTACACCCACAGCGCTGTTAGGGAGAGAGTTCCAGGAAATTGTCCGTGTGGTGTAGGTACACCCATGGCGCTGTGAGGGAGAGAGTTCGAGGATTTTGTCCCCGTGTGGTGTAGGTACACCAACAGTGCTGTTAGGGATAGTGTTCCAGGATTTTGTCCATGTGGTGTAGGTACACCTACAGTGCTGTTAGGGAGGGAGTTCCAGGGTTTTGTCCATGTGGTGTAGGTACACCCACGGCACTGTTAGGGAGTTCCAGGATTTTGTCCGTGTGGTGTAGGTACACTCACAGCGCTGTTAGGGAGGGAGTTCCAGGATTTTGTCCCATGTGGTGTAGGTACACCCACGTTGCTGTTAGGGAGGGAGTTCCAGGATTTTGTCCATGTGGTGGAGGTACACCCACGGCGCTGTTAGGGAGAGAGTTCCAGGAAATTGTCCGTGTGGTGTAGGTACACCCATGGCGCTGTGAGGGAGAGAGTTCGAGGATTTTGTCCCCGTGTGGTGTAGGTACACCAACAGTGCTGTTAGGGATAGAGTTCCAGGATTTTGTCCATGTGGTGTAGGTACACCTACAGTGCTGTTAGGGAGGGAGTTCCAGGGTTTTGTCCATGTGGTGTAGGTACACCCACGGCACTGTTAGGGAGTACCAGGATTTTGTCCGTGTGGTGTAGGTACACTCACAGCGCTGTTAGGGAGGGAGTTCCAGGATTTTGTCCCATGTGGTGTAGGTACACCCACGTTGCTGTTAGGGAGGGAGTTCCAGGATTTTGTCCATGTGGTGGAGGTACACCCACGGCGCTGTTAGGGAGGGAGTTCCAGGATTTTGTCCCGTGTGGTGTAGGAACACCCACGGCGCTGTTAGGGAGGGAGTTCCAGGATTTTGTCCCGTGTGTGGTGTAGGTACACCCACAGCGCTGTTAGAGAGGTAGTTCCAGGATTTTGTCCGTGTGCTGTAGGTACACCCACGGCGCTGTCAGGGAGGGAGTTCCAGGATTTTGTCCCATGTTGTGTAGGTACACCCACGGCGCTGTTAGGGAGAGAGTTCCAGGATTTTGTCCGTGTGGTGTAGGTACACCCAAGGCGCTGTTAGGGTGGGAGTTCCAGGATTTTGACCGTGTGGTGTAGCTACACCCACAGCGCTGTTAGGGAGAGAGTTCCAGGATTTCGTCCCGTGTGGTGTAGGTACACCCACGGCGCTGTTAGGGAGCGAGTTCCAGGATTTCGTCCCGTGTGGTGTAGGTACACCCACGGCGCTGTTAGGGAGGGAGTTCCAGGATTTTGTCCGTGTGGTGTAGGTACACCCACAGTGCTGTTAGGGAGTTCCAGGATTTTGTCCGTGTGGTGTAGGTACACCCACAGCGCTGTTAGGGAGGTAGTTCCAGGATTTTGTCCGTGTGGTGTAGGTACACTCACAGCGCTTAAAGCAAGTTCCAGGATTTCGTCCCATGTGGTGTAGGTACACCTACGGCGCTGTTAGGGAGGGAGTTCCTGGATTTTGTCCATGTGGTGTAGGTACACCTACGGCACTGTTAGGGAGGGAGTTCCAGGATTTTGTCCATGTGGTGTAGGGACACCCACGGTGCTGTCAGGGAGGGAGTTCCAGGATTTTGTCCCCGTGTGGTGTAGGTACACCCACAGTGCTGTTAGGGAGGGATTTCCAGGATTTTGTCCCGTGAGGTGCAGGTACACCCACGGCGCTGTTAGGGAGGGAGTTCCAGGATTTTGTCCCGTGTGTGGTGTAGGTACACCCACAGTGCTGTTAGGGATGGTTCCAGGATTTTGTCCCGTGTGTGGTGTAGGTACACCCACAGTGCTGTTAGGGAGGGAGTTCCAGGATTTTGTCCGTGTGGTGTAGGTACACCCACAGCGCAGTTAGGGAGGGAGTTCCAGGATTTTGTCCGTGTGGTGTAGGTACATCCACGACGCTGTTAGGGAGGGAATTCCAGGATTTTGTCCATGTGGTGTAGGTAAACCCACGGCGCTGTTAGGGAGGGAGTTGCAGGATTTTTTCCTGTAGTGTAGGTACACCCACAGCGCTGTTCGGGAGGGAATTCTAGGATTTTGTCTGTGTGGTGTAGGTACACCCACGGCGCTGTCAGGGATGGAGTTAGAGGATTTTGTCCCCGTGTGGTGTAGGTACACCCATAGCGCTGTTAGGGAGGGAGCTCCAGGATTTTGTGCCATGTGGTCTAGGTACACCCACAGCGCTGTTAGGGAGGGAGTTCCAGGATTTCGTCCCGTGTGGTGTAGGTACACCCACGGCGCTGTTAGGGAGGCAGTTCCAGGATTTTGTCCGTGTGGTGTAGGTACACCCACAGTGCTGTTAGGGAGTTCCAGGATTTTGTCCGTGTGGTGTAGGTACACTCACAGCGCTTAAAGGAAGTTCCAGGATTTCGTCCCATGTGTTGCAGGTACACCCACGTTGCTGTTAGGGAGGGAGTTCCAGGATTTTGTCCATGTGGTGTAGGTACACCCACGGCACTGTTAGGGAGGGAGGTCCAGGATTTTGTCCATGTGGTGTAGGGACACCCACGGTGCTGTTAGGGAGGGAGTTCCAGGATTTTTTCCATGTG
Source organism: Isurus oxyrinchus (assembly GCA_026770705.1). Lineage (NCBI taxonomy): Eukaryota > Metazoa > Chordata > Chondrichthyes > Lamniformes > Lamnidae > Isurus > Isurus oxyrinchus. The sequence goes on from JANJGN010000639.1 coordinate 200,260, forward strand.
GTGTAGGGACACCCACGGTGCTGTTAGGGAGGGAGTTCCAGGATTTTGTCCCGTGAGGTGCAGGTACACCCACAGTGCTGTTAGGGAGGGAGATCCAGGATTTTGCTCCGTGCGGTGTAGGTACACCCAGGGCGCTGTTAGGGAGGGAGTTCCAGGATTTTGTCCCGTGTGTGGTGTAGGTACACCCACAGCGCTGTTAGGGAGAGAGTTCCAGGATTTTGTCCCCGTGTGGTGTAGGTACACACACGGCGCTGTTAGGGACGGTGTTTCAGGATTTCGTCCCTGTGGTGTAGGTACACCCACGGCGCTGTGAGGGAGAGAGTTCCAGGATTTTGTCCCCGTGTGGTGTAGGTACACCCATAGCGCTGTTAGGGAGGGAGTTCCAGGATTTTGTCCGTGTGGTGTAGGTACACACACGGCGCTGTTAGGGAGGGTGTTTCAGGATTTTGTGCCGTGTGGTCTAGGTACACCCACAGCGCTGTTAGGGAGGGAGTTCCAGGATTTCGTCCCGTGTGGTGTAGGTACACCCACGGCACTGTTAGGGAGGGAGTTCCAGGATTTTGTCCGTGTGGTGTAGGTACACCAACAGCGCTGTTAGGGAGGGAGTTCCAGGATTTTGTCCATGTGGTGTAGGTACATCCACGACGATGTTAGGGAGGGAATTCCAGGATTTTGTCCATGTGGTGTAGGTAAACCCACGGCGCTGTTAGGGAGGGAGTTCCAGGATTTTGTCCGTGTAGTGTAGGTACACCCACAGCGCTGTTCGGGAGGGAATTCTAGGATTTTGTCTGTGTGGTGTAGGTACACCCACGGCGCTGTCAGGGATGGAGTTCCAGGATTTTGTCCCCGTGTGGTGTAGGTACACCCATGGCGCTGTTAGGGAGTGAGTTCCAGGAAAATGTCCGTGTGGTGTAGCATCACCCACGGCGCTGTTAGGGAGGGAGTTCCAGGATTTTGTCCCCGTGAGGAGTAGGTACACCCACGGCACTGTTAGGGAGGGATTTCCAGGATTTTGTCCATGTGGTGTAGGTACACCCACGGCGCTGTTAGGGAGGGAGTTCCAGGATATTGTACGTGTGGTGTAGGTACACCCACGGCGCTGATAGGGAGGGAGTTCAAGGATTTTGTCCCGTATGGTGTAGGTACACCCACGGCGCTGTTAGGGAGGGATTTCCAGGATTTTGTCCCGGGGAGGTGAAGGTAAACCCACGGCGCTGTTAGGGAGGAAGTTCCAGGATTTTGTCCCTGTGTGCGGTGTAGGTACACCCACGGCGCTGTTAGGGAGGTAGTTCCAGGATTTTGCCCGTGTGGTGTAGGTACACCCACAGCGGTGTTAGAGAGGAAGTTCCAGGATTTTGTCCGTGTGGTGTAGGTACACCCACAGCGCTGTTAGGGAGAGAGTTCCAGGATTTTGTCCCCATGTGGTGTAGGTACACCCACGGCGCTGTTAGGGAGAGAGTTCCAGGATTTTGTCCGTATGGTGTAGCTACACCCATGGCGCTGTTAGGGAGGGAATTCCAGGATTTTGTCCCGTGTGTGGTGTAGGTACATCCACGGCGCAGTTAGGCAAGGAGTTCCAGGATTTATTCCATGTGGTGTAGGTACACCCACAGCGCTGTTAGGGAGGGAGTTCCAAGATTTTGTCCCCGTGTGTGGTGTAAGTACACCCACAGCGCTGTTAGGGAGGGAGATCCAGGATTTTGTCCGTGTGGTGTAGGTACACCCACGGCGCTGTTAGGGAGGGAGTTCCAGGATTTTGTCCGTGTGGTGTAGGTACACCCACAGTGCTGTTAGGGAGGGAGTTCCAGGATTTTGTCCATGTGGTGTAGGTACACCTACAGCGCTGTAAGGGAGTTCCAGGATTTTGTCCGTGTGGTGTAGGTACACCCACGGCGCTGTTAGGGAGGGAGTTCCAGGATTTTGTCCATGTGGTGTAGGTACACCCACGGTGCTGTTAGGGAGGGAGTTCCAGGATTTTGTACGTGTGGTGTAGGTACACCCACAGCGCTGTTAGGCAGGGAGTTACAGGATTTTGTCCCCGTGTGGTGTAGGTACATCCACAGCGCTGTTAGGGAGGGAGTTCCAGGATTTTGTACGTCTGGTGTAGGTACACCCACAACGCTATTAGGGAGTTCCATGATTTTGTCCGTGTGGTGTAGGTACACCCACATCGCTGATAGGGAGTTCCAGGATTTTGTCCCGTGTGGTGTAGGTACACCCACGTTGCTGTTAGGGAGGGAGTTCCAGGATTTTGCCCCTTGTGGTGTAGGTACACCCACGGCGCTGTTAGGGAGGGAGTTCCAGGATTTTGTTCCTGTGGTGTAGGTACACCCACAGTGCAGTTAGGGAGGGAGGTCCAGGATTTCGTCCATGTGGTGCAGGTACACCCATGGCGCTGTTAGGGAGGGAGTTCCAGGATTTTGTCACCGTGAGGTGTAGGTACACCCACAGTGTTGTTAGGGAGGGAGTTCCAGGATTTTGTCCCCGTGTGTGGTGTAGGTACACCCACAGCGCTGTTAGGGAGGGAGTTCCAGGATTTTGTCCCGTGTGGTGTAGGTACACCCACGGCGCTGTTAGGGAGGGAGTTCCAGGATTTTGTCCGTGTGGTGTAGGTACACCCACAGCGCTGTTCGGCAGGGAGTTCCAGGACTTTGTCCGTGTTGTGTAGGTACACCCACGACGCTGTTAGGGATGGTGATCCAGGATTTTGTCCCCGTGTGTGGTGTAGGTACACCCATGGCGCTGACAGTGAGGGAGATCCAGGATTTTGTCCGTCTGGTGTAGGTACACCCACAGCGCTGTTAGGGAGGGATTTCCAGGATTTTGTCCATGTGGTGTAGGTACACCCACAGCGCTGTTAGGGAGGGAGTTCCAGGAATTTGTCCCGTGTGGTGTAGGTACACCCAAGGCGCTGTTAGGGAGTGATTTCCAGGATTTTGTCCATGTGGTGTAGGTACACCCACAGCGCTGTTAGGGAGGGAGTTCCAAGATTTTGTCCCCGTGTGTGGTGTAGGTACACCCACGGCGCTGTTAGGCAGGAAGTTCCAGGATTTTGTCCGTGTGCTGTAGGTACACCCATGGTGCTGTTAGGGAGGAAGTTCCAGGATTCAGTCCGTGTGGTGTAAGTACACCCACGGCGCTGTTAGGGAGGAAGTTCCAGGATTCAGTCCGTGTGGTGTAAGTACACCCACAGCGCTGTTAGGGAGGGAGTTCCAGGATTTTGTCCCCGTGTGTGGTGTAGGTAAACCCACGGCGCTGTTGGGGAGGGAGCTCCAGGATTTTGTCCTTCTGGTGTACGTACACCCACAGTACTTTTAGAGAGGGAGCTCCAGGATTTTGTCCGTCTGGTGTACTACACCCACAGTGCTGTTAGGGAGGGAGTTCCAGGATTTTGTCCCGTGTGGTGTAGGTACACCCAGAGTGCTGTTAGGGAGGGAGTTCAAGGATTTTGTCCCGTGTGGTGTAGGTACACCCACAGCGCTGTTAGGGAGGGAGTTCCAGGATTTTGTCCGTGTAGTGTAGGTACACCCACGGCGCTGTTAGGGAGGGAGTTCCAGGATTTTGTCCGTGTGGTGTAAGTACACCCACGGCGCTGGTAGGGAGGGAGTTCCAGGATTTTGGCTGTGTGGTATAGGGACACCCACGGCGCTGTTAGGGAGAGAGTTCCAGGATTTTGTCCCGTGTGTGGTGTAGGTACACCCACAGCGCTGTTAGAGAGGTAGTTCCAGGATTTTGTGCGTGTGGTGTAGGTACACCCAAGGCGCTGTCAGGGAGGGAGTTCCAGGATTTTGTCCCATGTGGTGTAGGTACACCCACGGCGCTGTTAGGGAGAGAGTTCCAGGATTTTGTCCGTGTGGTGTAGGTACACCCAAGGCGCTGTTAGGGTGGGAGTTCCAGGATTTTGACCGTGTGGTGTAGGTACACCCACGGCGCTGTTAGGGAGAGTGTTCCAGGATTTCGTCCCGTGTGGTGTAGGTACACCCACGGCGCTGTTAGGGAGGGAGTTCCAGGATTTCGTCCCGTGTGGTGTAGGTACACCCACGGCGCTGTTAGGGAGGGAGTTCCAGGATTTTGTCCGTGTGGTGTAGGTACACCCACAGTGCTGTTAGGGAGTTCCAGGATTTTGTCCGTGTGGTGTAGGTACACCAACAGCGCTGTTAGGGAGGGAGTTCCAGGATTTTGTCCGTGTGGTGTAGGTACACTCACAGCGCTTAAAGGAAGTTCCAGGATTTCGTCCCATGTGGTGTAGGTACACCTACGGCGCTGTTAGGGAGGGAGTTCCTGGATTTTGTCCATGTGGTGTAGGTACACCTACGGCACTGTTAGGGCGGGAGTTCCAGGATTTTGTCCATGTGGTGTAGGGACACCCACGGTGCTGTTAGGGAGGGAGTTCCAGGATTTTGTCCCCATGTGGTGTAGGTACACCCACAGTGCTGTTAGGGAGGGATTTCCAGGATTTTGTCCCGTGAGGTGCAGGTACACCCACGGCGCTGTTAGGGAGGGAGTTCCAGGATTTTGTCCCGTGTGTGGTGTAGGTACACCCACAGTGCTGTTAGGGAGGGTTCCAGGATTTTGTCCCGTGTGTGGTGTAGGTACACCCACAGTGCTGTTAGGGAGGGAGTTCCAGGATTTTGTCCGTGTGGTGTAGGTACACCCACAGCGCAGTTAGGGAGGGAGTTCCAGGATTTTGTCCGTGTGGTGTAGGTACATCCATGACGCTGTTAGGGAGGGAATTCCAGGATTTTGTCCATGTGGTGTAGGTAAACCCACGGCGCTGTTAGGGAGGGAGTTGCAGGATTTTTTCCTGTAGTGTAGGTACACCCACAGCGCTGTTCGGGAGGGAATTCTAGGATTTTGTCTGTGTGGTGTAGGTACACCCACGGCGCTGTCAGGGATGGAGTTCCAGGATTTTGTCCCCGTGTGGTGTAGGTACACCCATAGCGCTGTTAGGGAGGGAGCTCCAGGATTTTGTGCCGTGTGGTCTAGGTACACCCACAGCGCTGTTAGGGAGGGAGTTCCAGGATTTCGTCCCGTGTGGTGTAGGTACACCCACGGCGCTGTTAGGGAGGCAGTTCCAACATTTTGTCCGTGTGGTGTAGGTACACCCACAGTGCTGTTAGGGAGTTCCAGGATTTTGTCCGTGTGGTGTAGGTACACTCACAGCGCTTAAAGGAAGTTCCAGGATTTCGTCCCATGTGGTGTAGGTACACCCACGTTGCTGTTAGGGAGGGAGTTCCAGGATTTTATCCATGTGGTGTAGGTACACCCACGGCAATGTTAGGGAGGGAGGTCCAGGATTTTATCCATGTGGTGTAGGGACACCCACGGTGCTGTTAGGGAGGGAGTTCCAGGATTTTTTCCATGTGGTGTAGGGACACCCACGGTGCTGTTAGGGAGGGAGTTCCAGGATTTTGTCCCGTGAGGTGCAGGTACACCCACAGTGCTGTTAGGGAGGGAGTTCCAGGATTTTGTTCCGTGCGGTGTAGGTACACCCACGGCGCTGTTAGGGAGGGAGTTCCAGGATTTTGTCCCGTGTGTGGTGTAGGTACACCCACAGCGCTGATAGAGAGGTAGTTCCAGGATTTTGACCGTGTGATGTAGGTACACCCACAGCGCTGTTAGAGAGGTAGTTCCAGGATTTTGTCCGTGTGGTGTAGCTACACCCACAGCGCTGGTAGGGAGAGAGTTCCAGGATTTTGTCCCCGTGTGGTGTAGGTACACACACGGCGCTGTTAGGGACGGTGTTTCAGGATTTCATCCCTGTGGTGTAGGTACACCCACGGCGCTGTGAGGGAGAGAGTTCCAGGATTTTGTCCCCGTGTGGTGTAGGTACACCCATAGCGCTGTTAGGGAGGGAGTTCCAGGATTTTGTCCGTGCGGTGTAGGTACACACACGGCGCTGTTAGGGAGGGTGTTTCAGGATTTTGTGCCGTGTGGTCTAGGTACACCCACAGCGCTGTTAGGGAGGGAGTTCCAGGATTTCGTCCCCTGTGGTGTAGGTACACCCACAGTGCTGTTAGGGAGGGAGTTCCAGGATTTCGTCCCGTGTGGTGTAGGTACACCCACGGCACTGTTAGGGAGGGAGTCCCAGGATTTTGTCCGTGTGGTGTAGGTACACCAACAGCGCTATTAGGGAGGGAGTTCCAGGATTTTGTCCATGTGGTGTAGGTACACCCACGGCATAGTTAGGGAGGGAGTTCCAGGATTTTGTCCCGTGTGGTGTAGGTACACCCACGTTGCTGTTAGGGAGGGAGTTCCAGGATTTTGTCCATGTGGTGGAGGTACACCCACGGCGCTGTTAGGGAGAGAGTTCCAGGAAATTGTCCGTGTGGTGTAGGTACACCCATGGCGCTGTGAGGGAGAGAGTTCGAGGATTTTGTCCCCGTGTGGTGTAGGTACACCAACAGTGCTGTTAGGGATAGAGTTCCAGGATTTTGTCCATGTGGTGTAGGTACACCTACAGTGCTGTTAGGGAGGGAGTTCCAGGGTTTTGTCCATGTGGTGTAGGTACACCCACGGCACTGTTAGGGAGTTCCAGGATTTTGTCCGTGTGGTGTAGGTACACTCACAGCGCTGTTAGGGAGGGAGTTCCAGGATTTTGTCCCATGTGGTGTAGGTACACCCACGTTGCTGTTAGGGAGGGAGTTCCAGGATTTTGTCCATGTGGTGGAGGTACACCCACGGCGCTGTTAGGGAGGGAGTTCCAGGATTTTGTCCCGTGTGGTGTAGGAACACCCACGGCGCTGTTAGGGAGGGAGTTCCAGGATTTTGTCCCGTGTGTGGTGTAGGTACACCCACAGCGCTGTTAGAGAGGTAGTTCCAGGATTTTGTCCGTGTGCTGTAGGTACACCCACGGCGCTGTCAGGGAGGGAGTTCCAGGATTTTGTCCCATGTTGTGTAGGTACACCCACGGCGCTGTTAGGGAGAGAGTTCCAGGATTTTGTCCGTGTGGTGTAGGTACACCCAAGGCGCTGTTAGGGTGGGAGTTCCAGGATTTTGACCGTGTGGTGTAGCTACACCCACAGCGCTGTTAGGGAGAGAGTTCCAGGATTTCGTCCCGTGTGGTGTAGGTACACCCACGGCGCTGTTAGGGAGGGAGTTCCAGGATTTCGTCCCGTGTGGTGTAGGTACACCCACGGCGCTGTTAGGGAGGGAGTTCCAGGATTTTGTCCGTGTGGTGTAGGTACACCCACAGTGCTGTTAGGGAGTTCCAGGATTTTGTCCGTGTGGTGTAGGTACACCCACAGCGCTGTTAGGGAGGTAGTTCCAGGATTTTGTCCGTGTGGTGTAGGTACACTCACAGCGCTTAAAGCAAGTTCCAGGATTTCGTCCCATGTGGTGTAGGTACACCTACGGCGCTGTTAGGGAGGGAGTTCCTGGATTTTGTCCATGTGGTGTAGGTACACCTACGGCACTGTTAGGGAGGGAGTTCCAGGATTTTGTCCATGTGGTGTAGGGACACCCACGGTGCTGTTAGGGAGGGAGTTCCAGGATTTTGTCCCCGTGTGGTGTAGGTACACCCACAGTGCTGTTAGGGAGGGATTTCCAGGATTTTGTCCCGTGAGGTGCAGGTACACCCACGGCGCTGTTAGGGAGGGAGTTCCAGGATTTTGTCCCGTGTGTGGTGTAGGTACACCCACAGTGCTGTTAGGGATGGTTCCAGGATTTTGTCCCGTGTGTGGTTTAGGTACACCCACAGTGCTGTTAGGGAGGGAGTTCCAGGATTTTGTCCATGTGGTGTAGGTACACCCACAGCGCAGTTAGGGAGGGAGTTCCAGGATTTTGTCCGTGTGGTGTAGGTACATCCACGACGCTGTTAGGGAGGGAATTCCAGGATTTTGTCCATGTGGTGTAGGTAAACCCACGGCGCTGTTAGGGAGGGAGTTGCAGGATTTTTTCCTGTAGTGTAGGTACACCCACAGCGCTGTTCGGGAGGGAATTCTAGGATTTTGTCTGTGTGGTGTAGGTACACCCACGGCGCTGTCAGGGATGGAGTTAGAGGATTTTGTCCCCGTGTGGTGTAGGTACACCCATAGCGCTGTTAGGGAGGGAGCTCCAGGATTTTGTGCCATGTGGTCTAGGTACACCCACAGCGCTGTTAGGGAGGGAGTTCCAGGATTTCGTCCCGTGTGGTGTAGGTACACCCACGGCGCTGTTAGGGAGGCAGTTCCAGGATTTTGTCCGTGTGGTGTAGGTACACCCACAGTGCTGTTAGGGAGTTCCAGGATTTTGTCCGTGTGGTGTAGGTACACTCACAGCGCTTAAAGGAAGTTCCAGGATTTCGTCCCATGTGTTGCAGGTACACCCACGTTGCTGTTAGGGAGGGAGTTCCAGGATTTTGTCCATGTGGTGTAGGTACACCCACGGCACTGTTAGGGAGGGAGGTCCAGGATTTTGTCCATGTGGTGTAGGGACACCCACGGTGCTGTTAGGGAGGGAGTTCCAGGATTTTTTCCATGTGGTGTAGGGACACCCACGGTGCTGTTAGGGAGGGAGTTCCAGGATTTTGTCCCGTGAGGTGCAGGTACACCCACAGTGCTGTTAGGGAGGGAGATCCAGGATTTTGCTCCGTGCGGTGTAGGTACACCCAGGGCGCTGTTAGGGAGGGAGTTCCAGGATTTTGTCCCGTGTGTGGTGTAGGTACACCCACAGCGCTGTTAGGGAGAGAGTTCCAGGATTTTGTCCCCGTGTGGTGTAGGTACACACACGGCGCTGTTAGGGACGGTGTTTCAGGATTTCGTCCCTGTGGTGTAGGTACACCCAGGGCGCTGTGAGGGAGAGAGTTCCAGGATTTTGTCCCCGTGTGGTGTAGGTACACCCATAGCGCTGTTAGGGAGGGAGTTCCAGGATTTTGTCCGTGTGGTGTAGGTACACACACGGCGCTGTTAGGGAGGGTGTTTCAGGATTTTGTGCCGTGTGGTCTAGGTACACCCACAGCGCTGTTAGGGAGGGAGTTCCAGGATTTCGTCCCGTGTGGTGTAGGTACACCCACGGCACTGTTAGGGAGGGAGTTCCAGGATTTTGTCCGTGTGGTGTAGGTACACCAACAGCGCTGTTAGGGAGGGAGTTCCAGGATTTTGTCCATGTGGTGTAGGTACATCCACGACGATGTTAGGGAGGGAATTCCAGGATTTTGTCCATGTGGTGTAGGTAAACCCACGGCGCTGTTAGGGAGGGAGTTCCAGGATTTTGTCCGTGTAGTGTAGGTACACCCACAGCGCTGTTCGGGAGGGAATTCTAGGATTTTGTCTGTGTGGTGTAGGTACACCCACGGCGCTGTCAGGGATGGAGTTCCAGGATTTTGTCCCCGTGTGGTGTAGGTACACCCATGGCGCTGTTAGGGAGTGAGTTCCAGGAAAATGTCCGTGTGGTGTAGCATCACCCACGGCGCTGTTAGGGAGGGAGTTCCAGGATTTTGTCCCCGTGAGGAGTAGGTACACCCACGGCACTGTTAGGGAGGGATTTCCAGGATTTTGTCCATGTGGTGTAGGTACACCCACGGCGCTGTTAGGGAGGGAGTTCCAGGATATTGTACGTGTGGTGTAGGTACACCCACGGCGCTGATAGGGAGGGAGTTCAAGGATTTTGTCCCGTATGGTGTAGGTACACCCACGGCGCTGTTAGGGAGGGATTTCCAGGATTTTGTCCCGGGGAGGTGAAGGTAAACCCACGGCGCTGTTAGGGAGGAAGTTCCAGGATTTTGTCCCTGTGTGCGGTGTAGGTACACCCACGGCGCTGTTAGGGAGGTAGTTCCAGGATTTTGTCCGTGTGGTGTAGGTACACCCACAGCGGTGTTAGAGAGGAAGTTCCAGGATTTTGTCCGTGTGGTGTAGGTACACCCACAGCGCTGTTAGGGAGAGAGTTCCAGGATTTTGTCCCCATGTGGTGTAGGTACACCCACGGCGCTGTTAGGGAGAGAGTTCCAGGATTTTGTCCGTATGGTGTAGCTACACCCATGGCGCTGTTAGGGAGGGAATTCCAGGATTTTGTCCCGTGTGTGGTGTAGGTACATCCACGGCGCAGTTAGGCAAGGAGTTCCAGGATTTATTCCATGTGGTGTAGGTACACCCACAGCGCTGTTAGGGAGGGAGTTCCAAGATTTTGTCCCCGTGTGTGGTGTAAGTACACCCACAGCGCTGTTAGGGAGGGAGATCCAGGATTTTGTCCGTGTGGTGTAGGTACACCCACGGCGCTGTTAGGGAGGGAGTTCCAGGATTTTGTCCGTGTGGTGTAGGTACACCCACAGTGCTGTTAGGGAGGGAGTTCCAGGATTTTGTCCATGTGGTGTAGGTACACCTACAGCGCTGTAAGGGAGTTCCAGGATTTTGTCCGTGTGGTGTAGGTACACCCACAGCGCTGTTAGGGAGGGAGTTCCAGGATTTTGTCCCGTGTGTGGTGTAGGTACACCCACAGCGCTGTTAGAGAGGTAGTTCCAGGATTTTGTCCGTGTGGTGTAGGTACACCAACGGCACTGTTAGAGAGGGAGTTCCAGGATTTTGTCCCCGTGTGGTGTAGGTACACCCACGGCGCTGTTCGGGAGAGAGTTCCAGGAATTTGTCCCCGTCTGGTGTAGGTACACCCACGGCGCTGTTAGGGAGGGAGTTCAAAGATATTGTCCCCGAGTGGTGTAGGTACACACACGGCGCTGTTAGAGAGGGTGTTTCAGGATTTTGTGCCGTGTGGTCAAGGTACACCCACAGCGCTGTTAGGGCGGGAGTTCCAGGATTTTGTCCGTGTGGTGTAGGTACACCAACAGTGCTGTAAGGGAGGGAGTTCCAGGATTTTGTCCATGTGGTGTAGGTACACCTACAGTGCTGTTAGGGAGGGAGTTCCAGGATTTTGTCCCGTGTGGTGTAGGAACACCCACGGCGCTGTTAGGGAGGGAGTTCCAGGATTTTGTCCCGTGTGTGGTGTAGGTACACCCACAGCGCTGTTAGAGAGGTAGTTCCAGGATTTTGTCCCCGTGTGGTGTAGGTACACCCACGGCGCTGTCAGGGAGGGAGTTCCAGGATTTTGTCCCATGTGGTGTAGGTACACCCACGGCGCTGTTAGGGAGAGAGTTCCAGGATTTTGTCCGTGTGCTGTAGGTACACCCAAGGCGCTGCTAGGGTGGGAGTTCCAGGATTTTGACCGTGTGGTGTAGCTACACCCACAGCGCTGTTAGGGAGAGAGTTCCAGGATTTCGTCCCGTGTGGTGTAGGTACACCCACGGCGCTGTTAGGGAGGGAGTTCCAGGATTTCGTCCCGTGTGGTGTAGGTACACCCACGGCGCTGTTAGGGAGGGAGTTCCAGGATTTTGTCCGTGTGGTGTAGGTACACCCACAGTGCTGTTAGGGAGTTCCAGGATTTTGTCCGTGTGGTGTAGGTACACCCACAGCGCTGTTAGGGAGGGAGTTCCAGGATTTTGTCCGTGTGGTGTAGGTACACTCACAGCGCTTAAAGGAAGTTCCAGGATTTCGTCCCATGTGGTGTAGGTACACCTACGGCGCTGTTAGGGAGGGAGTTCCTGGATTTTGTCCGTGTGGTGTAGGTACACCTACGGCACTGTTAGGGAGGGAGTTCCAGGATTTTGTCCATGTGGTGTAGGGACACCCACGGTGCTGTTAGGGAGGGAGTTCCAGGATTTTGTCCCCGTGTGGTGTAGGTACACCCACAGTGCTGTTAGGGAGGGATTTTCAGGATTTTGTCCCGTGAGGTGCAGGTTCACCCACGGCGCTGTTAGGGAGGGAGTTCCAGGATTTTGTCCCGTGTGTGGTGTAGGTACACCCACAGTGCTGTTAGGGAGGGTTCCAGGATTTTGTCCCGTGTGTGGTGTAGGTACACCCACAGTGCTGTTAGGGAGGGAGTTCCAGGATTTTGTCCGTGTGGTGTAGGTACACCCACAGCGCAGTTAGGGAGGGAGTTCCAGGATTTTGTCCGTGTGGTGTAGGTACATCCACGACGCTGTTAGGGAGGGAATTCCAGGATTTTGTGCCGTGTGGTCTAGGTACACCCACAGCGCTGTTAGGGAGGGAGTTCCAGGATTTTGTCCCGTGTGGTGTAGGTACACCCACGGCGCTATTAGGGAGGCAGTTCCAGGATTTTGTCCGTGTGGTGTAGGTACACCCACAGTGCTGTTAGGGAGTTCCAGGATTTTGTCCGTGTGGTGTAGGTACACTCACAGCGCTTAAAGGAAGTTCCAGGATTTCGTCCCATGTGTTGTAGGTACACCCACGTTGCTGTTAGGGAGGGAGTTCCAGGATTTTGTCCATGTGGTGTAGGTACACCCACGGCACTGTTAGGGAGGGAGGTCCAGGATTTTGTCCATGTGGTGTAGGGACACCCACGGTGCTGTTAGGGAGGGAGTTCCAGGATTTTTTCCATGTGGTGTAGGGACACCCACGGTGCTGTTAGGGAGGGAGTTCCAGGATTTTGTTCCGTGCGGTGTAGGTACACCCAGGGCGCTGTTAGGGAGGGAGTTCCAGGATTTCGTCCCGTGTGGTGTAGGTACACCCACGGCGCTGTTAGGGAGGGAGTTCCAGGATTTTGTCCGTGTGGTGTAGGTACACCAACAGTGCTGTTAGGGAGGGAGTTCCAGGATTTTGTCCATGTGGTGTAGGTACACCAACAGTGCTGTTCGGGAAAAGTTCCAGGGTTTTGTCCATGTGGTGTAGGTACACCCACGGCGCTGTTAGGGAGTTCCAGGATTTTGTCCATGTGGTGTAGGTACACCCACAGCGCTGTTAGGGAGGGAGTTCCAGGAATTTGTCCCTGTGGTGTAGGTACACACACGGCGCTGTTAGGGAGGGAGTTCCAGGATTTTGTCCCTGTGGTGTAGGTACACCCACAGTGCTGTTAGGGAGGGAGCTCCAGGATTTTGTCCCGTGTGGTGTAGGTACACCCACGGCGCTGATACGGAGGGAGTTCCAGGATTTTGTCCCGTGTGGTGTAGGTACACCCATGGCGCTGTTAGGGAGGGAATTCCAGGAAAATGTCCGTGTGGTGTAGGTACACCCATGGCGCTGTTAGGGAGGGAGTTCGAGGATTTTGTCCCGTGTGGTGTAGGTACACGCACAGCGCTGTTAGGGAGGGAGTCCCAGGATTTTGTCCATGTGGTGCAGGTACACCCAAGGCGCTGTTAGGGAGGGAGTTACAGGATTTTGTGCCCGTGTGGTGTAGGTACACCCTCGGCGCTGTTAGGGAGGGAGTTCCAGGATTTTGTCCCGTGTGGTGTAGGTACACCCACGACGCTGTTAGGGAGGGTGTTCCAGGATTTTGTCCGTGTGGTGTAGGTACACCCACAGCGCTGTTAGGGAGGGAGTTCCAGGATTTTCTCCATGTGGTGCAGGTACACCCACGGCGCTGTTAGGGAGGGAGTTCCAGGATTTTGTCCGTGTGGTGTCGGTACACCCACACCGCTGTTAGGGAGGGAGTTCCAGGATTTTGTCCCTGTGGTGTACGTACACACACAGTGCTGTTAGGGAAAAAGCTCCAGGATTTTGTCCCGTGTGGTGTAGGTACACCCACAGCGCTGTTCGGGAGGGAGTTCCAGGATTTTGTCCGTGAAGTATAGGTACACCCACGGCGCTGTTAAGGAGGGAGCTCCAGGATTTTGTCCCCGTTTGGTGTAGGTACACCCACGGCGCTGTTAGGGAGGGAGGTCCAGGATTTTGTCCGTGTGGTGTAGGTACACCCATGGCGCTGTTAGGGAGGGAGTTCCAGGATTTTGTCCGTGTGGTGTAGGTATACCCACGGCACTGGTAGGGAGGGAGCTCCAGGATTTTGTCCGTGTGGTGTAGGTACACCCATGGCGCTGTTAGGGAGGGAGTACCAGGAAAATGTCCGTGTGGTGTAGGTACACCCACGGCGCTGTTAGGGATGGAGTTCCAGGATTTTATCCCCGTGAGGTGTAGGTACACCCACAGCGCAGTTAGGGAGGGCGTTCCAGGATTTTGCCCGTGTTGTGTAGGTACACCCACGGCGCTGTTAGGTAGGGAGTTCCAGGATTTTGTCCCGTGTGGAGTAGGTACACCCACGGCGCTGTTAGGGAGGGAGTTCCAGGATTTTGTCCGTGTGGTGTAGGTACACCCACGGCGCTGTTAGGGAGGGAGTTCCAGGATTTTGGCTTAGTGGTGTAGGTTCACCCACAGCGCTGTTAGGCAGAGAGTTCCAGGATTTTGTCCGTGTGGTGTACGTACACCCACAGCGCTGTTAGGGAGGGAGTTCCAGGATTTTGTCCGTGTGGTGTAGGTACACCACAGCGCTGTTAGGGAGGCAGTTCCAGGATTTTGTCCCCCATGTGTGGTGTAGGTACACCCACAGTGCTGTTAGAGAGGGAGTTCCAGGATTTTGTCCCAGTGTGTGGTGTAGGTACACCCACGGCGCTGTTAGGGAGAGAGTTCCAGGATTTTGTCCGTGTGGTGTAGGTACATCCATGGCGCTGTTAGGGAGGGAGTTCCAGGAGTTTGTCCCGTGTGGTGTAGGTACACCCACAGCGCTGTTAGGGAGGGAGTTCCAGGATTTTGTCCGTGTGGTGTAGGTACACCACAGCGCTGTTAAGGAGGCAGTTCCAGGATTTTGTCCCCCATGTGTGGTGTAGGTACACCCACAGTGCTGTTAGAGAGGGAGTTCCAGGATTTTGTCCCAGTGTGTGGTGTAGGTACACCCACGGCGCTGTGAGGGAGAGAGTTCCAGGATTTTGTCCCCGTGTGGTGTAGGTACATCCATGGCGCTGTTAGGGAGGGAGTTCCAGGATTTTGTCCGTGTGGTGTAGGTACACACACGGCGCTGTTAGGCAGGGTGTTTCAGGATTTTGTGCCGTGTGGTCTAGGTACACCCACAGCGCTGTTAGGGAGGGAGTTCCAGGATTTTGTCCGTGTGGTGTAGGTACACCCACGGCGCTGTTAGGGAGGGAGTTCCAGGATTTTGTCCGTGTGGTGTACGTACACCAACAGTGCTGTTAGGGAGGGAGTTCCAGGATTTTGTCCATGTGGTGTAGGTACACCTACAGAGTTGTTAGGGAGGGAGTTCCTGGGTTTTGTCCATGTGGTGTAGGTACACCCACGGCGCTTTTAGGGAGTTCCAGGATTTTGTCCGTGTGGTGTAGGTACACCCACGGCGCTGTTAGGGAGGGAGTTCCAGGATTTTGTCCCATGTGGTGTAGGTACACCCACGGCGCTGTTAGGGAGGGAGTTCCAGGATTTTGTCCATGTGGTGTAGGTACACCCACGGCGCTGTTAGGGAGGGAGTTCCAGGATTTTGTCCCGTGTGGTGTAGGAACACCCACGGCACTGTTAGTGAGGGAGTTCCAGGATTTTGTCCCGTGTGTTGTAGGTACACCCACGGCGCTGTTAGGGAGGGAGTTCCAGGATTTTGTCCCGTGTGTGGTGTAGGTACATCCACAGCGCTGTTAGACAGGCAGTTCCAGGATTTTGTCCGTGTGATGTAGGTACACCCACAGCGCTGTTAGAGAGGTAGTTCCAGGATTTTGTCCGTGTGGTGTAGGTACACCCAGAGTGCTGTTAGGGAGAGAGTTCCAGGATTTTGTCCCCGTGTGGTGTAGGTACACCCACGGCGCTGAGAGGGAGGGTGTTCCAGGATTTTGTCCATGTGGTGTAGGTACACCCACGGCGCTGTTAGGGAGGGAGTTCCAGGATTTTGTCCGTGTGGTATAGGTAGACCCACGGCGCTGTTAGAGAGGGAGTTCCAGGATTTTGTCCGTGTGTTGTAGGTACACCCACTGCGCTGTAAGGGAGGGAGTTCCAGGTTTTCGTCCCGTGTGGTGTAGGTACACCCACCGCGCTGTTAGGGAGCGAGTTCCAGGATTTTGTCCATGTGGTGTAGGTACATCCACGCCGCTGTTAGGGAGGGAATTCCAGGATTTTGTCCCCGAGTGCTGTAGGTACACACACGGCGCTATTAGGGAGGAAGTTCCAGGATTTTGTCCGTGTGGTGTAGGTACACCCACAGTGCTGTTAGGGAAGGAATTCTAGGATTTTGTCCTTGTGGTGTAGGTACACCCACGGCGCTGTTAGGGAGGGAATTCCAGGATTTTGTCCCCAAGTGTGGAGTAGGTACACCCACCGCGCTGTTAGGCAGGGAGTTCCAGGATTTTGTCCATGTGGTGTAGTTACACCCACAGCGCTGTAAGGGAGGGAGTTCCAAAATTTTGTCCCGTGTGGTGTAGGTACACCCACGGCGCTGTTAGGGAGGGTGATCCAGGATTTAGTCCCCGTGAGGTGTAGGTACACCCAAGGCGGTGCGAGGGAGGGAGTTCCAGGATTTTGTCCCGTGTGGTGTAGGTACACCCACGGCGCAGATAGGGAGGGAGTTCCAGGATTTTGTCCCGTGTGGTGTAGGTACACACACGGCGCTGTTAGGGAGGGAGTTCCAGGATTTTGTCCCTGTGGTGTTGGTACACCCACTGCGCTGTTAGGGAGGTAGTTCTAGGATTTTGTCCGTGTGGTGTAGGTACACCCACGGCGCTGTTAGGGAGGGAGTTCCAGGATTTTGTCCCTGTGGTGTAGGTACACCCACTGCGCTGTTAGGGAGGGAGTTCCAGGAATTTGTCCCTGTGGTGTACGTACACACACAGTGCTGTTAGGGAGGGAGCTCCAGGATTTTGTCCGTGTGGTGTAGGTACACCCATGGCGCTGTTAGGGAGGGAGTTCCAGGATTTTGTCCGTGTGGAGTAGGAACACCCACGGCGCTGTTAGGGAGGGTGTTCCAGGAAAATGTCCGTGTGGTGCAGGTACACCCACGGCGCTGTTAGGGAGGGAATTCGAGGATTTAGTCAGTGTGGTGTAGGTACACCCACGGCGCTGTTAGGGAGGGAGTTCCAGGATTTTGTCCCTGTGGTGTAGGTACACCCACAGTGCTGTTAGGGAGGGAGCTCCAGGATTTTGTCCCGTGTGGTGTAGGTACACCCACGGCGCTGATACGGAGGGAGTTCCAGGATTTTGTCCCGTGTGGTGTAGGTACACCCATGGCGCTGTTAGGGAGGGAATTCCAGGAAAATGTCCGTGTGGTGTAGGTACACCCAGGGCGCTGTTAGGGAGGGAGTTCCAGGATTTTGTCCCGTGTGGTGTAGGTACACGCACAGCGCTGTTAGGGAGGGAGTTCCAGGATTTTGTCCATGTGGTGCAGGTACACCCACGGCGCTGTTAGGGAGGGAGTTACAGGATTTTGTCCCCGTGTGGTGTAGGTACATCCACGGCGCTGTTAGGGAGGGAGTTCCAGGATTTTGTCCCGTGTGGTGTAGGTACACCCACGACGCTGTTAGGGAGGGAGTTCCAGGATTTTGTCCGTGTGGTGTCGGTACACCCACACCGCTGTTAGGGAGGGAGTTCCAGGATTTTGTCCCTGTGGTGTACGTACACACACAGTGCTGTTAGGGAAAAAGCTCCAGGATTTTGTCCCGTGTGGTGTAGGTACACCCACAGCGCTGTTCGGGAGGGAGTTCCAGGATTTTGTCCGTGAAGTGTAGGTACACCCACGGCGCTGTTAAGGAGGGAGTTCCAGGACTTTGTCCCCGTTTGGTGTAGGTACACCCACGGCGCTGTTAGGGAGGGAGGTCCAGGATTTTGTCCGTGTGGTGTAGGTACACCCATGGCGCTGTTAGGGAGGGAGTTCCAGGATTTTGTCCGTGTGGTGTAGGTATACCCACGGCACTGGTAGGGAGGGAGCTCCAGGATTTTGTCCGTGTGGTGTAGGTACACCCATGGCGCTGTTAGGGAGGGAGTACCAGGAAAATGTCCGTGTGGTGTAGGTACACCCACGGCGCTGTTAGGGATGGAGTTCCAGGATTTTATCCCCGTGAGGTGTAGGTACACCCACAGCGCAGTTAGGGAGGGCGTTCCAGGATTTTGCCCGTGTTGTGTAGGTACACCCACGGCGCTGTTAGGTAGGGAGTTCCAGGATTTTGTCCCGTGTGGAGTAGGTACACCCACGGCGCTGTTAGGGAGGGAGTTCCAGGATTTTGTCCGTGTGGTGTAGGTACACCCACGGGGCTGGGAGGGAGGGAGTTCCAGGATTTTGGCTTAGTGGTGTAGGTTCACCCACAGCGCTGTTAGGGAGAGAGTTCCAGGATTTTGTCCGTGTGGTGTACGTACACCCACAGCGCTGTTAGGGAGGGAGTTCCAGGATTTTGTCCGTGTGGTGTAGGTACACCACAGCGCTGTTAGGGAGGCAGTTCCAGGATTTTGTCCCCCATGTGTGGTGTAGGTACACCCACAGTGCTGTTAGAGAGGGAGTTCCAGGATTTTGTCCCAGTGTGTGGTGTAGGTACACCCACGGCGCTGTTAGGGAGAGAGTTCCAGGATTTTGTCCGTGTGGTGTAGGTACATCCATGGCGCTGTTAGGGAGGGAGTTCCAGGAGTTTGTCCCGTGTGGTGTAGGTACACCCACAGCGCTGTTAGAAAGGGAGTTCCAGGATTTTGTCCGTGTGGTGTAGGTACACCACAGCGCTGTTAGGGAGGCAGTTCCAGGATTTTGTCCCCCATGTGTGGTGTAGGTACACCCACAGTGCTGTTAGAGAGGGAGTTCCAGGATTTTGTCCCAGTGTGTGGTGTAGGTACACCCACGGCGCTGTGAGGGAGAGAGTTCCAGGATTTTGTCCCCGTGTGGTGTAGGTACATCCATGGCGCTGTTAGGGAGGGAGTTCCAGGATTTTGTCCGTGTGGTGTAGGTACACACACTGCGCTGTTAGGCAGGGTGTTTCAGGATTTTGTGCCGTGTGGTCTAGGTACACCCACAGCGCTGTTAGGGAGGGAGTTCCAGGATTTTGTCCGTGTGGTGTAGGTACACCCACGGCGCTGTTAGGGAGGGAGTTCCAGGATTTTGTCCGTGTGGTGTACGTACACCAACAGTGCTGTTAGGGAGGGAGTTCCAGGATTTTGTCCATGTGGTGTAGGTACACCTACAGAGTTGTTAGGGAGGGAGTTCCTGGGTTTTGTCCATGTGGTGTAGGTACACCCACGGCGCTTTTAGGGAGTTCCAGGATTTTGTCCGTGTGGTGTAGGTACACCCACGGCGCTGTTAGGGAGGGAGTTCCAGGATTTTGTCCCATGTGGTGTAGGTACACCCACGGCGCTGTTAGGGAGGGAGTTCCAGGATTTTGTCCATGTGGTGTAGGTACACCCACGGCGCTGTTAGGGAGGGAGTTCCAGGATTTTGTCCCGTGTGGTGTAGGAACACCCACGGCACTGTTAGTGAGGGAGTTCCAGGATTTTGTCCCGTGTGTTGTAGGTACACCCACGGCGCTGTTAGGGAGGGAGTTCCAGGATTTTGTCCCGTGTGTGGTGTAGGTACATCCACAGCGCTGTTAGACAGGCAGTTCCAGGATTTTGTCCGTGTGATGTAGGTACACCCACAGCGCTGTTAGAGAGGTAGTTCCAGGATTTTGTCCGTGTGGTGTAGGTACACCCAGAGTGCTGTTAGGGAGAGAGTTCCAGGATTTTGTCCCCGTGTGGTGTAGGTACACCCACGGCGCTGAGAGGGAGGGTGTTCCAGGATTTTGTCCATGTGGTGTAGGTACACCCACAGCGCTGTAAGGGAGGGAGTTCCAGGATTTTGTCCGTGTGGTATAGGTAGACCCACGGCGCTGTTAGAGAGGGAGTTCCAGGATTTTGTCCGTGTGGTGTAGGTACACCCACTGCGCTGTAAGGGAGGGAGTTCCAGGTTTTCGTCCCGTGTGGTGTAGGTACACCCACGGCGCTGTTAGGGAGGGAGTTCCAGGATTTTGTCCGTGTGGTGTAGGTACACCCACCGCGCTGTTAGGGAGGGAGTTCCAGGATTTTGTCCATGTGGTGTAGGTACATCCACGCCGCTGTTAGGGAGGGAATTCCAGGATTTTGTCCCCGAGTGCTGTAGGTACACACACGGCGCTATTAGGGAGGAAGTTCCAGGATTTTGTCCGTGTGGTGTAGGTACACCCACAGTGCTGTTAGGGAAGGAATTCTAGGATTTTGTCCTTGTGGTGTAGGTACACCCACGGCGCTGTTAGGGAGGGAATTCCAGGATTTTGTCCCCAAGTGTGGAGTAGGTACACCCACCGCGCTGTTAGGCAGGGAGTTCCAGGATTTTGTCCATGTGGTGTAGGTACACCCACAGCGCTGTTAGGGAGGGAGTTCCAGGATTTTGTCCATGTGGTGTAGTTACACCCACAGCGCTGTAAGGGAGGGAGTTCCAGGATTTTGTCCGTGTGGTGTAGGTACACCCACAGCGCTGTTAGGGAGGGAGTTCCAGGATTTTGTCCATGTGGTGTAGTTACACCCACAGCGCTGTAAGGGAGGGAGTTCCAAAATTTTGTCCCGTGTGGTGTAGGTACACCCACGGCGCTGTTAGGGAGGGTGATCCAGGATTTAGTCCCCGTGTGGTGTAGGTACACCCACGGCGCAGATAGGGAGGGAGTTCCAGGATTTTGTCCCGTGTGGTGTAGGTACACCCACGGCGCAGATAGGGAGGGAGTTCCAGGATTTTGTCCCGTGTGGTGTAGGTACACACACGGCGCTGTTAGGGAGGGAGTTCCAGGATTTTGTCCCTGTGGTGTAGGTACACCCACTGCGCTGTTAGGGAGGTAGTTCTAGGATTTTGTCCGTGTGGTGTAGGTACACCCACGGCGCTGTTAGGGAGGGAGTTCCAGGATTTTGTCCCTGTGGTGTAGGTACACCCACTGCGCTGTTAGGGAGGGAGTTCCAGGATTTTGTCCCTGTGGTGTACGTACACACACAGTGCTGTTAGGGAGGGAGCTCCAGGATTTTGTCCGTGTGGTGTAGGTACACCCATGGCGCTGTTAGGGAGGGAGTTCCAGGATTTTGTCCGTGTGGAGTAGGTACACCCACGGCGCTGTTAGGGAGGGTGTTCCAGGAAAATGTCCGTGTGGTGCAGGTACACCCACGGCGCTGTTAGGGAGGGAATTCGAGGATTTTGTCAGTGTGGTGTAGGTACACCCACGGCGCTGTTAGGGAGGGAGTTCCAGGATTTTGTCTGTGTGGTGTAGGTACACCCACGGCGCTGTTAGGGAGGGAGTTCCAGGATTTTGTCCCGTGTGGTGTAGGTACACCCACAGTGCTGGTAGGGAGGGAGTTCCAGGATTTTGTCCCGTGAGGTGTAGGTACACCCATAGCGCTGTTAGGGAGGGATTTCCAGGATTTTGTCCGTGTGGTGTAGGTACACCCACGGCACTGTTAGGGAGGGAGTTCCAGGATTTTGTCCATGTGGTGTAGGTACACCCACGGCGCTGTTAGGGAGTGAGTTCCAGGATTTTGTCCGTGTGGTGTAGGTACACCCACAGCGCTGTTAGGGAGGGATTTCCAGGATTTTGACCGTGTGGTTTAGGTACACCCACGGCGCTGTTAGGTAGGGAGTTCCTGGATTTTGTCCGTGTGGTGTAGGTACATCCACAGCGCTGGTATGAAGGGAGTTCCAGGATTTTGTCTATGTGGTGTAAGTACACCCACGGCGCTGTTAGGAGGGAGTTCCAAGATGTTGTCCACGTGTGGTGTAGGTACACCCACGGCGCTGTTCGGGAGGGAGTTCCAGGATTTTGTCCGTGTGGTGTAGGTACAACCAAGGCGCTGGTAGGGAGGGAGTTCCAGGAATTTGTCTCTGTGGTGTAGGTACACCCACGGCGCTGTTAGGGAGGAAGCTCCAAGATTTTGTCCGTGTGGTGTAGGTACACCCACGGCGCTGTTAGGGAGGGTGGTCCAGGATTTTGTCCCGTGTGTGGTGTAGGTACATCCACGGTGCTGTTAGGCAGGGAATTCCAGGATTTTGTCCATGTGGTGTAAGTACACCCACAGCGCCGTTAGGGAGGGAGTTCGAGGATTTTGTCCCCGTGTGTGGTGTAGGTACACCCACCGCGCTGTTAGGCAGGTAGTTCAAGGATTTTGTCCATGTGGTGTAGGTACACCCACAGCGCTGTTAGGGAGGGAGTTCCAGGAATTTGTCCCTGTGGTGTAGGTACACGCACAGTGCTGTAGAGAGGGAGTTCCAGGATTTTATCCAATGTGGTGCAGGTACACCCACGGCGATGTAAGGGAGGGAGTTCCAGGATTTTGTCCCGTGTGGTGTAGGAACACCCACGGCACTGTTAGTGAGGGAGTTCCAGGATTTTGTCCCGTGTGTTGTAGGTACACCCACGGCGCTGTTAGGGAGGGAGTTCCAGGATTTTGTCCCGTGTGTGGTGTAGGTACATCCACAGCGCTGTTAGACAGGCAGTTCCAGGATTTTGTCCGTGTGATGTAGGTACACCCACAGCGCTGTTAGAGAGGTAGTTCCAGGATTTTGTCCGTGTGGTGTAGGTACACCCAGAGTGCTGTTAGGGAGAGAGTTCCAGGATTTTGTCCCCGTGTGGTGTAGGTACACCCACGGCGCTGAGAGGGAGGGTGTTCCAGGATTTTGTCCATGTGGTGTAGGTACACCCACAGCGCTGTAAGGGAGGGAGTTCCAGGATTTTGTCCGTGTGGTATAGGTAGACCCACGGCGCTGTTAGAGAGGGAGTTCCAGGATTTTGTCCGTGTGGTGTAGGTACACCCACTGCGCTGTAAGGGAGGGAGTTCCAGGTTTTCGTCCCGTGTGGTGTAGGTACACCCACGGCGCTGTTAGGGAGGGAGTTCCAGGATTTTGTCCGTGTGGTGTAGGTACACCCACCGCGCTGTTAGGGAGGGAGTTCCAGGATTTTGTCCATGTGGTGTAGGTACATCCACGCCGCTGTTAGGGAGGGAATTCCAGGATTTTGTCCCCGAGTGCTGTAGGTACACACACGGCGCTATTAGGGAGTAAGTTCCAGGATTTTGTCCGTGTGGTGTAGGTACACCCACAGTGCTGTTAGGGAAGGAATTCTAGGATTTTGTCCTTGTGGTGTAGGTACACCCACGGCGCTGTTAGGGAGGGAATTCCAGGATTTTGTCCCCAAGTGTGGAGTAGGTACACCCACCGCGCTGTTAGGCAGGGAGTTCCAGGATTTTGTCCATGTGGTGTAGTTACAACCACAGCGCTGTAAGGGAGGGAGTTCCAAAATTTTGTCCCGTGTGGTGTAGGTACACCCACGGCGCTGTTAGGGAGGGTGATCCAGGATTTAGTCCCCGTGTGGTGTAGGTACACCCACGGCGCAGATAGGGAGGGAGTTCCAGGATTTTGTCCCGTGTGGTGTAGGTACACCCACGGCGCAGATAGGGAGGGAGTTCCAGGATTTTGTCCGTGTGGTGTAGGTACACCCACGGCGCTGTTAGGGAGGGAGTTCCAGGATTTTGTCCCGTGTGGTGTAGGTACACACACGGCGCTGTTAGGGAGGGAGTTCCAGGATTTTGTCCCTGTGGTGTAGGTACACCCACTGCGCTGTTAGGGAGGTAGTTCTAGGATTTTGTCCGTGTGGTGTAGGTACACCCACGGCGCTGTTAGGGAGGGAGTTCCAGGATTTTGTCCCTGTGGTGTAGGTACACCCACTGCGCTGTTAGGGAGGGAGTTCCAGGATTTTGTCCCTGTGGTGTACGTACACACACAGTGCTGTTAGGGAGGGAGCTCCAGGATTTTGTCCGTGTGGTGTAGGTACACCCATGGCGCTGTGAGGGAGGGAGTTCCAGGATTTTGTCCGTGTGGAGTAGGTACACCCACGGCGCTGTTAGGGAGGGTGTTCCAGGAAAATGTCCGTGTGGTGCAGGTACACCCACGGCGCTGTTAGGGAGGGAATTCGAGGATTTTGTCAGTGTGGTGTAGGTACACCCACGGCGCTGTTAGGGAGGGAGTTCCAGGATTTTGTCTGTGTGGTGTAGGTACACCCACGGCGCTGTTAGGGAGGGAGTTCCAGGATTTTGTCCCGTGTGGTGTAGGTACACCCACAGTGCTGTTAGGGAGGGATTTCCAGGATTTTGTCCGTGTGGTGTAGGTACACCCACGGCACTGTTAGGGAGGGAGTTCCAGGATTTTGTCCATGTGGTGTAGGTACACCCACGGCGCTGTTAGGGAGTGAGTTCCAGGATTTTGTCCGTGTGGTGTAGGTACACCCACAGCGCTGTTAGGGAGGGATTTCCAGGATTTTGACCGTGTGGTTTAGGTACACCCACGGCGCTGTTAGGTAGGGAGTTCCTGGATTTTGTCCGTGTGGTGTAGGTACATCCACAGCGCTGGTAGGAAGGGAGTTCCAGGATTTTGTCTATGTGGTGTAAGTACACCCACGGCGCTGTTAGGAGGGAGTTCCAAGATGTTGTCCACGTGTGGTGTAGGTACACCCACGGCGCTGTTCGGGAGGGAGTTCCAGGATTTTGTCCGTGTGGTGTAGGTACAACCAAGGCGCTGGTAGGGAGGGAGTTCCAGGAATTTGTCTCTGTGGTGTAGGTACACCCACGGCGCTGTTAGGGAGGAAGCTCCAAGATTTTGTCCGTGTGGTGTAGGTACACCCACGGCGCTGTTAGGGAGGGTGGTCCAGGATTTTGTCCCGTGTGTGGTGTAGGTACATCCACGGTGCTGTTAGGCAGGGAATTCCAGGATTTTGTCCATGTGGTGTAAGTACACCCACAGCGCTGTTAGGGAGGGAGTTCGAGGATTTTGTCCCCGTGTGTGGTGTAGGTACACCCACCGCGCTGTTAGGCAGGTAGTTCAAGGATTTTGTCCATGTGGTGTAGGTACACCCACAGCGCTGTTAGGGAGGGAGTTCCAGGAATTTGTCCCTGTGGTGTAGGTACACGCACAGTGCTGTAGAGAGGGAGTTCCAGGATTTTATCCAATGTGGTGCAGGTACACCCACGGCGATGTAAGGGAGGGAGTTACAGGATTTTGTCCCCGTGTGGTGTAGGTACACCCACGGCGCTGTTAGAGAGGGAGTTCCAGGATTTTGTCCCGTGTGGTGTAGGTACACCCACTGCGCTGTTAGGGAGGGAGTTCCAGGATTTTGTCCGTGTGGTGTACGTACACACACAGTGCTGTTAGGGAGGGAGTTCCAGGTTTTTGTCCCTGTGGTGTACGTACACACACAGTGCTATTAGGGAGGGAGCTCAAGGATTTTGTCCGTGTGGTGTAGGTACACCCATGGCGCTGTGAGGGAGGGAGTTCCAGGATTTTGTCCGTGTGGAGTAGGTACACCCACGGCGCTGTTAGGGAGGGTGTTCCAGGAAAATGTCCGTGTGGTGCAGGTACACCCACGGCGCTGTTAGGGAGGGAATTCGAGGATTTTGTCAGTGTGGTGTAGGTACACCCACGGCGCTGTTAGGGAGGGAGTTCCAGGATTTTGTCTGTGTGGTGCAGGTACACCCACGGCGCTGTTAGGGAGGGAGTTCCAGGATTTTGTCCCGTGTGGTGTAGGTATACCCACAGTGCTGGTAGGGAGGGAGTTCCAGGATTTTGTCCCGTGTGGTGTAGGTACACCCATAGCGCTGTTAGGGAGGGATTTCCCGGATTTTGTCCGTGTGGTGTAGGTTCACCCACGGCGCTGTTAGGGAGTGAGTTCCAGGATTTTGTCCGTGTGGTGTAGGTACACCCACAGCGCTGTTAGGGAGGGATTTCCAGGATTTTGTCCGTGTGGTGTAGGTACACCCACGGCGCTGTTAGGGAGTGAGTTCCAGGATTTTGTCCGTTTGGTGTAGGTACACCCACAGCGCTGTAAGGGAGGGAGTTCCAAAATTTTGTCCCGTGTGGTGTAGGTACACCCATGGCGCTGTTAGGGAGGGAGTTCCAGGATTTTGTCCGTGTGGTGTAGGTACACCCACGGCGATGTTAGGGAGGGAGTTCAAGGATTTTGTCGATGTGGTGTAGGTACACCCACTGCGCTGTTAGGGAGGGAATTCCAGGAATATGTCCCTGTGGTGTAGGTCCATCCACAGCGCTGTTAGGGAGGGAGTTCCAGGATTTTGTCCATGTGGTGTAGGTACACACATGGTGCTGTTAGGGAGGGATTTCCAGGATTTTGTCCGTGTGGTGTAGGTACACCCACGGCGCTGTTAGGGAGTGAGTTCCAGGATTTTGTCCGTTTGGTGTAGGTACACCCAGGGCGCTGTTAGGGAGGGAGCTCCATGATTTTGTCCATGTGGTGTCGGTACATCCACGGCGCTGCTAGGTAGGGAGTTCCTGGATTTTGTCCCCGTGTTGTGTCGGTACACCCACGGCACTGTTAGGGAGGGAGTTCCAGGATTTTATCCCCGTGTTGTGTAGGTACACCCGCGGCGCTGTTAGGGAGGGAGTTCCAGGATTTTGTCCCAGTGGTGTAGGTACATCCACGGCGCTGTTAGGTAGGGAGTTCCTGGATTTTGTCCCAGTGGTGTAGGTACATCCACGGCGCTGGTAGGGAGGGAGTTCCGGGATTATGTCTGTGTGGTGTAGGTACACCCACGGCGCTGTTAGGGAGGGAGTTCCAGGATTTTGTCCGTGTGGTGTAGGTACACACACGGCGCTGGTAGGGAGGGAGTTCCAGAATTTTGGCTTAGTGGTGTAGGTACACCCACGGCGCTGGTAGGGAGGGAGTTCCAGGATTTTGGCTGCGTGGTGTAGGTACACCCACGGCGCTGTTAGGGAGAGAGTTTCAGGATTTTGTCCACGTGTGGTGTAGGTACACCCACGGTGCTGTTAGGGAAGGAGTTCTAGGATTTTGTCCTTGTGGTGTAGGTACACCCATGGCGCTGTTAGGGAGGGAATTCCAGGATTTTGTCCCCATGTGTGGAGTAGGTACACCCTCCGCGCTGTTAGGCAGGGAGTTCCAGGATTTTGTCCATGTGGTGTAGGTACACCCACAGCGCTGTTAGGGAGGGAGTTCCAAAATTTTGTCCCATGTGGAGTAGGTACACCCACGGCGCTGTTAGGGAGGGTGATCCAGGATTTAGTCCCCGTGTGGTGTAGGTACACCCAAGGCGCTCTTAGGGAGGGAGTTCCAGGATTTTGTCCCGTGTGGAGTAGGTACACCCACGGCGCAGTTAGGGAGGGAGTTCCAGGATTTTGTCCCCATGTGTGGAGTAGGTACACCCACAGCGCTGTTATGGAGGGAGTTCCAGGATTTTGTCCTGTGTGGTGTAGGTACACCCACGGCTCAGTAAGGGAGGGAGTTCCAGGATTTTGTCCATGTGGTGTCGGTACATCCACACCGCTGTTAGGGAGGGAGTTCCAGGATTTTGTCCCTGTGGTGTACGTACACACACAGTGCTGTTAGGGAGGGAGCTCCAGGATATTGTCCGTGTGGTGTAGGTACACCCATGGCGCTGTTAGGGAGGGAGATCCAGGATTTTGTCCGTGTGGAGTAGGTACACCCACGGCGCTGTTAGGGA
Source organism: Isurus oxyrinchus (assembly GCA_026770705.1). Lineage (NCBI taxonomy): Eukaryota > Metazoa > Chordata > Chondrichthyes > Lamniformes > Lamnidae > Isurus > Isurus oxyrinchus. The sequence goes on from JANJGN010000639.1 coordinate 227,484, forward strand.
GGGAATTCGAGGATTTTGTCAGTGTGGTGTAGGTACACCCACGGCGCTGTTAGGGAGGGAGTTCCAGGATTTTGTCTGTGTTGTGTAGGTACACCCACGGCGCTGTTAGGGAGGGAGTTCCAGGATTTTGTCTGTGTGGTGTAGGTACACCCACGGCGCTGTTAGGGAGGGAGTTCCAGGATTTTGTCTGTGTGGTGTAGGTACACCCACGGCGCTGTTAGGGAGGGAGTTCCAGGATATTGTCCCGTGTGGTGTAGGTACACCCACAGTGCTGGTAGGGAGGGAGTTCCAGGATTTTGTCCCTTGTGGTGTAGGTACAGCCATAGCGCTGTTAGGGAGGGATTTCCAGGATGTTGTCCGTGTGGTGTAGGTACACCCACGGCGCAGTTAGGGAGTGAGTTCCAGAATTTTGTCCGTTTGGTGTAGGTACACCCACAGCGCTGTAAGGGAGGGAGTTCCAAAATTTTGTCCCGTGTGGTGTAGGTACACCCACGGCGCTGTTAGGGAGGGAGTTCCAGGATTTTGTCCGTGTGGTGTAGGTACACCCACAGCGCTGTTAGGGAGGGAGTTCCAGGATTTTGTCCATGTGGTGCAGGTACACCCACGGCGCTGTTAGGGAGGGAGTTCCAGCATTTTGTCCGTGTGGTGTCGGTACACCCACACCGCTGTTAGGGAGGGAGTTCCAGGATTTTGTCCCTGTGGTGTACGTACACACACAGTGCTGTTAGGGAGGGAGCTGCAGGATTTTGTCCGTGCGGTGTAGGTACACCCATGGCGCTGTTAGGGAGGGAGTTCCAGGATTTTGTCCGTGTGGAGTAGGTACACCCACGGCGCTGTTAGGGAGGGTGTTCCAGGAAAATGTCCGTGTGGTGCAGGTACACCCACGGCGCTGTTAGGGAGGGAATTCGAGGATTTTGTCAGTGTGGTGTAGGTACACCCACAGTGCTGGTAGGGAGGGAGTTCCAGGATTTTGTCCCGTGTGGTGTAGGTACACCCATAGCGCTGTTAGGGAGGGATTTCCAGGATTTTGTCCGTGTGGTGTAGGTACACCCACGGCGCTGTTAGGGAGTGAGTTCCAGGATTTTGTCCATGTGGTGTAGGTACACCCACAGCGCTGTTAGGGAGGGATTTCCAGGATTTTGTCCGTGTGGTGTTGTTACACCCACGGCGCTGTTAGGGAGTGAGTTCCAGGATTTTGTCCGTTTGGTGTAGGTACACCCACTGCGCTGTAATGGAGGGAGTTCCAAAATTTTGTCCCGTGTGGTGTAGGTACACCCACGGCGCTGTTAGGGAGGGAGTTCCAGGATTCTGTCCCGTGTGGTGTAGGTACACCCACTGCGCTGTAAGGGAGGGAGTTCCAAAATTTTGTCCCGTGTGGTGTAGGTACACCCACGGCGCTGTTCGGGAGGGAGTTCCAGGATTTTGTCCGTGTGGTGTAGGTACACCCACGGCGCTGTTAGGGAGGGAGTTCCAGGATTTTGTCCGTGTGGTGTAGGTACATCCACGACGCTGTTAGGGAGGGAGTTCAAGGATTTTGTCGATGTGGTGTAGGTACACCCACGGCGCTGTTAGGGAGGGTATTCCAGGAATTTGTCCGTGTGGTGTAGGTCCATCCACAGCGCTGTTAGGGAGGGAGTTCCAGGATTTTGTCCATGTGGTGTAGGTACACACATGGTGCTGTTAGTGAGGGAGTTCCAGGATTTTGTCCGTGTGGTGCAGGTACACCCACAGCGCTGTTAGGGAGGGAGCTCCATGATTTTGTCCATGTGGTGTAGGTACATCCACGGCGCTGCTAGGTAGGGAGTTCCTGGATTTTGTCCCCGTGTTGTGTCGGTACACCCACGGCACTGTTAGGGAGGGAGTTCCAGGATTTTGTCCCCGTGTTGTTTAGGTACACCTGCGGCGCTGTTAGGGAGGGAGTTCCAGGATTTTGTCCCAGTGGTGTAGGTACATCCACGGCACTGTTAGGTAGGGAGTTCCTGGATTTTGTCCCAGTGGTGTAGGTACATCCACGGCGCTGGTAGGGAGGGAGTTCCGGGATTATGTCTGTGTGGTGTAGGTACACCCACGGCGCTGTTAGGGAGGGAGTTCCAGGATTTTGTCCGTGTGGTGTAGGTACACCCACGGCGCTGGTAGGGAGGGAGTTCCAGGATTTTGGCTGTGTGGTGTAGGTACACCCACGGCGCTGTTAGGGAGGGAGTTCCAGGATTTTGTCTGTGTGGTGTAGGTACACCCACGTCGCTGTTAGGGAGGGAGTTCCAGGATTTTGTCCCGTGTGGTGTAGGTACACCCACAGTGCTGGTAGCGAGGGAGTTCCAGGATTTTGTCCCGTGTGGTGTAGGTACACCCATAGCGCTGTTAGGGAGGGATTTCCAGGATTTTGTCCGTGTGGTGTAGGTACACCCACAGCGCTGTAAGGGAGGGAGTTCCAGGATTTTGTCCGTGTGGTGTAGGTACACCCACGGCGCTGTTAGGGAGGGAGCTCCATGATTTTGTCCATGTGGTGTAGGTACATCCACGGCGCTGCTACGTAGGGAGTTCCAGGATTTTGTCCCCGTGTTGTGTCGGTACACCCACGGGACTGTTAGGGAGGGAGTTCCAGGATTTTGTCCCCGTGTTGTGTAGGTACACCCGCGGCGCTGTTAGGGAGGGAGTTCCAGGATTTTGTCCCAGTGGTGTAGGTACATCCACGGCGCTGTGAGGTAGGGAGTTCCTGGATTTTGTCCCAGTGGTGTAGGTACATCCACGGCGCTGGTAGGGAGGGAGTTCCGGGATTATGTCTGTGTGGTGTAGGGACATCCACGGTGCTGTTAGGCAGGGAATTCCAGGATTTTGTCCATGTGGTGACCCACAGCGCCGTTAGGGAGGGAGTTCGAGGATTTTGTCCCCGTGTGTGGTGTAGGTACACCCACAGCGCTGTTAGGCAGGTAGTTCAAGGATTTTGTCCATGTGGTGTAGGTACACCCACAGCGCTGTTAGGGAGGGAGTTCCAGGAATTTGTCCCTGTGGTGTAGGTACACGCACAGTGCTGTAGAGAGGGAGTTCCAGGATTTTATCCAATGTGGTGCAGGTACACCCACGGCGATGTAAGGGAGGGAGTTACAGGATTTTGTCCCCGTGTGGTGTAGGTACACCCACGGCGCTGTTAGGGAGGGAGTTCCAGGATTTTGTCCCGTGTGGTGTAGGTACACCCACGACGCTGTTAGGGAGGGAGTTCCAGGATTTTGTCCGTGTGGTGTACGTACACACACAGTGCTGTTAGGGAGGGAGTTCCAGGATTTTGTCCCTGTGGTGTACGTACACACACAGTGCTATTAGGGAGGGAGCTCAAGGATTTTGTCCGTTGTGGTGTAGGTACACCCATGGCGCTGTTAGGGAGGGAGTTCCAGGATTTTGTCCGTGTGGAGTAGGTACACCCACGGCGCTGTTAGGGAGGGAATTCGAGGATTTTGTCAGTGTGGTGTAGGTACACCCACGGCGCTGTTAGGGAGGGAGTTCCAGGATTTTGTCTGTGTGGTGCAGGTACACCCACGGCGCTGTTAGGGAGGGAGTTCCAGGATTTTGTCCCGTGTGGTGTAGGTATACCCACAGTGCTGGTAGGGAGGGAGTTCCAGGATTTTGTCCCGTGTGGTGTAGGTACACCCATAGCGCTGTTAGGGAGGGATTTCCAGGATTTTGTCCGTGTGGTGTAGGTTCACCCACGGCGCTGTTAGGGAGTGAGTTCCAGGATTTTGTCCGTGTGGTGTAGGTACACCCACAGCGCTGTTAGGGAGGGATTTCCAGGATTTTGTCCGTGTGGTGTAGGTACACCCACGGCGCTGTTAGGGAGTGAGTTCCAGGATTTTGTCCGTTTGGTGTAGGTACACCCACAGCGCTGTAAGGGAGGGAGTTCCAAAATTTTGTCCCGTGTGGTGTAGGTACACCCATGGCGCTGTTAGGGAGGGAGTTCCAGGATTTTGTCCGTGTGGTGTAGGTACACCCACGGCGCTGTTAGGGAGGGAGTTCAAGGATTTTGTCGATGTGGTGTAGGTACACCCACGGCGCTGTTAGGGAGGGAATTCCAGGAATAATGTCCCTGTGGTGTAGGTCCATCCACAGCGCTGTTAGGGAGGGGAGTTCCAGGATTTTGTCCATGTGGTGTAGGTACACACATGGTGCTGTTAGGGAGGGATTTCCAGGATTTTGTCCGTGTGGTGTAGGTACACCCACGGCGCTGTTAGGGAGTGAGTTCCAGGATTTTGTCCGTTTGGTGTAGGTACACCCAGGGCGCTGTTAGGGAGGGAGCTCCATGATTTTGTCCATGTGGTGTCGGTACATCCACGGCGCTGCTAGGTAGGGAGTTCCTGGATTTTGTCCCCGTGTTGTGTCGGTACACCCACGGCACTGTTAGGGAGGGAGTTCCAGGAGTTTTATCCCCGTGTTGTGTAGGTACACCCGCGGCGCTGTTAGGGAGGGAGTTCCAGGATTTTGTCCCAGTGGTGTAGGTACATCCACGGCGCTGTTAGGTAGGGAGTTCCTGGATTTTGTCCCAGTTGTGTAGGTACATCCACGGCGCTGGTAGGGAGGGAGTTCCGGGATTATGTCTGTGTGGTGTAGGTACACCCACGGCGCTGTTAGGGAGGGAGTTCCAGGATTTTGTCCGTGTGGTGTAGGTACACACACGGCGCTGGTAGGGAGGGAGTTCCAGGATTTTGGCTTAGTGGTGTAGGTACACCCACGGCGCTGGTAGGGAGGGAGTTCCAGGATTTTGGCTGTGTGGTGTAGGTACACCCACGGCGCTGTTAGGGAGAGAGTTTCAGGATTTTGTCCACGTGTGGTGTAGGTACACCCACAGTGCTGTTAGGGAAGGAGTTCTAGGATTTTGTCCTTGTGGTGTAGGTACACCCATGGCGCTGTTAGGGAGGGAATTCCAGGATTTTGTCCCCATGTGTGGAGTAGGTACACCCTCCGCGCTGTTAGGCAGGGAGTTCCAGGATTTTGTCCATGTGGTGTAGGTACACCCACAGCGCTGTTAGGGAGGGAGTTCCAAAATTTTGTCCCATGTGGAGTAGGTACACCCACGGCGCTGTTGGGGGAGGGTGATCCAGGATTTAGTCCCCGTGTGGTGTAGGTACACCCAAGGCGCTCTTAGGGAGGGAGTTCCAGGATTTTGTCCCGTGTGGAGTAGGTACACCCACGGCGCAGTTAGGGAGGGGAGTTCCAGGATTTTGTCCTGTGTGGTGTAGGTACACCCACGGCTCAGTAAGGGAGGGAGTTCCAGGATTTTGTCCATGTGGTGTCGGTACATCCACACCGCTGTTAGGGAGGGAGTTCCAGGATTTTGTCCCTGTGGTGTACGTACACACACAGTGCTGTTAGGGAGGGAGCTCCAGGATATTGTCCGTGTGGTGTAGGTACACCCATGGCGCTGTTAGGGAGGGAGATCCAGGATTTTGTCCGTGTGGAGTAGGTACACCCACGGCGCTGTTAGGGAGGGTGTTCCAGGAAAATGTCCGTGTGGTGCAGGTACACCCCACGGCGCTGTTAGGGAGGGAATTCGAGGATTTTGTCAGTGTGGTGTAGGTACACCCACGGCGCTGTTAGGGAGGGAGTTCCAGGATTTTGTCTGTGTTGTGTAGGTACACCCACGGCGCTGTTAGGGAGGGAGTTCCAGGATTTTGTCTGTGTGGTGTAGGTACACCCACGGCGCTGTTAGGGAGGGAGTTCCAGGATTTTGTCTGTGTGGTGTAGGTACACCCACGGCGCTGTTAGGGAGGGAGTTCCAGGATATTGTCCCGTGTGGTGTAGGTACACCCACAGTGCTGGTAGGGAGGGAGTTCCAGGATTTTGTCCCTTGTGGTGTAGGTACAGCCATAGCGCTGTTAGGGAGGGATTTCCAGGATGTTGTCCGTGTGGTGTAGGTACACCCACGGCGCAGTTAGGGAGTGAGTTCCAGAATTTTGTCCGTTTGGTGTAGGTACACCCACAGCGCTGTAAGGGAGGGAGTTCCAAAATTTTGTCCCGTGTGGTGTAGGTACACCCACGGCGCTGTTAGGGAGGGAGTTCCAGGATTTTGTCCGTGTGGTGTAGGTACACCCACAGCGCTGTTAGGGAGGGAGTTCCAGGATTTTGTCCATGTGGTGCAGGTACACCCACGGCGCTGTTAGGGAGGGAGTTCCAGCATTTTGTCCGTGTGGTGTCGGTACACCCACACCGCTGTTAGGGAGGGAGTTCCAGGATTTTGTCCCTGTGGTGTACGTACACACACAGTGCTGTTAGGGAGGGAGCTGCAGGATTTTGTCCGTGCGGTGTAGGTACACCCATGGCGCTGTTAGGGAGGGAGTTCCAGGATTTTGTCCGTGTGGAGTAGGTACACCCACGGCGCTGTTAGGGAGGGTGTTCCAGGAAAATGTCCGTGTGGTGCAGGTACACCCACGGGGCTGTTAGGGAGGGAATTCGAGGATTTTGTCAGTGTGGTGTAGGTACACCCACAGTGCTGGTAGGGAGGGAGTTCCAGGATTTTGTCCCGTGTGGTGTAGGTACACCCATAGCGCTGTTAGGGAGGGATTTCCAGGATTTTGTCCGTGTGGTGTAGGTACACCCACGGCGCTGTTAGGGAGTGAGTTCCAGGATTTTGTCCATGTGGTGTAGGTACACCCACAGCGCTGTTAGGGAGGGATTTCCAGGATTTTGTCCGTGTGGTGTTGTTACACCCACGGCGCTGTTAGGGAGTGAGTTCCAGGATTTTGTCCGTTTGGTGTAGGTACACCCACTGCGCTGTAATGGAGGGAGTTCCAAAATTTTGTCCCGTGTGGTGTAGGTACACCCACGGCGCTGTTAGGGAGGGAGTTCCAGGATTCTGTCCCGTGTGGTGTAGGTACACCCACTGCGCTGGAAGGGAGGGAGTTCCAAAATTTTGTCCCGTGTGGTGTAGGTACACCCACGGCGCTGTTCGGGAGGGAGTTCCAGGATTTTGTCCGTGTGGTGTAGGTACACCCACGGCGCTGTTAGGGAGGGAGTTCCAGGATTTTGTCCGTGTGGTGTAGGTACATCCACGACGCTGTTAGGGAGGGAGTTCAAGGATTTTGTCGATGTGGTGTAGGTACACCCACGGCGCTGTTAGGGAGGGTATTCCAGGAATTTGTCCGTGTGGTGTAGGTCCATCCACAGCGCTGTTAGGGAGGAAATTCCAGGATTTTGTCCATGTGGTGTAGGTACACACATGGTGCTGTTAGTGAGGGAGTTCCAGGATTTTGTCCGTGTGGTGCAGGTACACCCAGGGCGCTGTTATGGAGGGAGCTCCATGATTTTGTCCATGTGGTGTAGGTACATCCACGGCGCTGCTAGGTAGGGAGTTCCTGGATTTTGTCCCCGTGTTGTGTCGGTACACCCACGGCACTGTTAGGGAGGGAGTTCCAGGATTTTGACCCAGTGGTGTAGGTACATCCACGGCGCTGTTAGGTAGGGAGTTCCTGGATTTTGTCCCAGTGGTGTAGGTACATCCACGGCGCTGGTAGGGAGGGAGTTCCAGGATTATGTCTGTGTGGTGTAGGTACACCCACGGCGCTGTTAGGGAGGGAGTTCCAGGATTTTGTCCGTGTGGTGTAGGTACACCCACGGCGCTGGTAGGGAGGGAGTTCCAGGATTTTGGCTGTGTGGTGTAGGTACACCCACGGCTCTGTTAGGGAGGGAGTTCCAGGATTTTGTCTGTGTGGTGTAGGTACACCCACGTCGCTGTTAGGGAGGGAGTTCCAGGATTTTGTCCCGTGTGGTGTAGGTACACCCACAGTGCTGGTAGGGAGGGAGTTCCAGGATTTTGTCCCGTGTGGTGTAGGTACACCCATAGCGCTGTTAGGGAGGGATTTCCAGGATTTTGTCCGTGTGGTGTAGGTACACCCACGGCGCTGTTAGGGAGTGAGTTCCAGGATTTTGTCCGTGTGGTGTAGGTACACCCACAGCGCTGTTAGGGAGGGATTTCCAGGATTTTGTCCGTGTGGTGTAGATACACCCACGGCGCTGTTAGGGAGTGAGTTCCAGGATTTTGTCCGTTTGGTGTAGGTACACCCACAGCGCTGTAAGGGAGGGAGTTCCAGGATTTTGTCCGTGTGGTGTAGGTACACCCACGGCGCTGTTAGGGAGGGAGCTCCATGATTTTGTCCATGTGGTGTAGGTACATCAACGGCGCTGCTACGTAGGGAGTTCCAGGATTTTGTCCCCGTGTTGTGTCGGTACACCCACGGGACTGTTAGGGAGGGAGTTCCAGGATTTTGTCCCCGTGTTGTGTAGGTACACCCACGGCGCTGTTAGGGAGGGAGTTCCAGGATTTTGTCCCAGTGGTGTAGGTACATCCACGGCGCTGTGAGGTAGGGAGTTCCTGGATTTTGTCCCAGTGGTGTAGGTACATCCACGGCGCTGGTAGGGAGGGAGTTCCGGGATTATGACTGTGTGGTGTAGGTACACCCACGGCGCTGTTAGGGAGGGAGTTCCAGGATTTTGTCCGTGTGGTGTAGGTACACCCACGGCGCTGGTAGGGAGGGAGTTCCAGGATTTTGGCTGTGTGGTGTAGGTACACCCACGGCGCTGTTAGGGAGGGAGTTCCAGGATTTTGTCTGTGTGGTGTAGGTACACCCACGGCGCTGTAAGGGAGGGAGTTCCAGGATTTTGTCCCGTGTGGTGTAGGTACACCCACAGTGCTGTTAGGGAGGGAGTTCCAGGATTTTGTCCCGTGTGGTGTAGGTACACCCATAGCGCTGTTAGGGAGGGATTTCCAGGATTTTGTCCGTGTGGTGTAGGTACACCCACGGCGCTGTTAGGGAGTGAGTTCCAGGATTTTGTCCGTGTGGTGTAGGTACACCCACAGCGCTGTTAGGGAGGGATTTCCAGGATTTTGTCCGTGTGGTGTAGGTACACCCACGGCGCTGTTAGGGAGTGAGTTCCAGGATTTTGTCCGTTTGGTGTAGGTACACCCACAGCGCTGTAAGGGAGGGATTTCCAAAATTTTGTCCCGTGTGGTGTAGGTACACCCACGGCGCTGTTAGGGAGGGAGTTCCAGGATTTTGTCCGTGTGGTGTAGGTACACCCACGGCGCTGTTAGGGAGGGAGTTCCAGGATTTTGTCCGTGTGGTGTAGGTACACCCACGGCGCTGTTAGGGAGGGAGTTCAAGGATTTTGTCGATGTGGTGTAGGTACACCCACGGCGCTGTTAGGGAGGGAATTCCAGGAATTTGTCCGTGTGGTGTAGGTCCATCCACAGCGCTGTTAGGGAGGGAGTTCCAGGATTTTGTCCATGTGGTGTAGGTACACACATGGTGCTGTTAGTGAGGGAGTTCCAGGATTTTGTCCGTGTGGTGTATGTACACCCAGGGCGCTGTTAGGGAGGGAGCTCCATGATTTTGTCCATGTGGTGTAGGTACATCCACGGCGCTGCTAGGTAGGGAGTTCCTGGATTTTGTCCCCGTGTTGTGTCGGTACACCCACGGCACTGTTAGGGAGGGAGTTCCAGGATTTTATCCCCGTTTTGTGTAGGTACACCCGCGGCGCTGTTAAGGAGGGAGTTCCAGGATTTTGTCCCAGTGGTGTAGGTACATCCACGGCGCTGTTAGGTAGGGAGTTCCTGGATTTTGTCCCAGTGGTGTAGGTACATCCACGGCGCTGGTAGGGAGGGAGTTCCGGGATTATGTCTGTGTGGTGTAGTTACACCCACGGCGCTGTTAGGGAGGGAGTTCCAGGATTTTGTCCGTGTGGTGTAGGTACACACACGGCGCTGGTAGGGAGGGAGTTCCAGGATTTTGGCTTAGTGGTGTAGGTACACCCACGGCGCTGGTAGGGAGGGAGTTCCAGGATTTTGGCTGTGTGGTGTAGGTACACCCACGGCGCTGTTAGGGAGAGAGTTTCAGGATTTTGTCCACGTGTGGTGTAGGTACACCCACGGTGCTGTTCGGGAAGGAGTTCTAGGATTTTGTCCTTGTGGTGTAGGTACACCCATGGCGCTGTTTGGGAGGGAATTCCAGGATTTTGTCCCCATGTGTGGAGTAGGTACACCCTCCGCGCTGTTAGGCAGGGAGTTCCAGGATTTTGTCCATGTGGTGTAGGTACACCCACAGCGCTGTTAGGGAGGGAGTTCCAAAATTTTGTCCCATGTGGAGTAGGTACACCCATGGCGCTGTTAGGGAGGGTGATCCAGGATTTAGTCCCCGTGTGGTGTAGGTACACCCAAGGCGCTGTTAGGGAGGGAGTTCCAGGATTTTGTCCCGTGTGGTGTAGGTACACCCACGGCGCAGTTAGGGAGGGAGTTCCAGGATTTTGTCCCCATGTGTGGAGTAGGTACACCCACCGCGCTGTTAGGCAGGGAGTTCCAGGATTTTGTCCATGTGGTGAAGTTACACCCACAGCGCTGTTATGGAGGGAGTTCCAAAATTATGTCCTGTATGGTGTAGGTACACCCACGCACTGTAAGAGAGGGTGATCCAGGATTTAATCCCCGTGTGGTGTAGGTACACCCAAGGCGCTGTTAGGGAGGGAGTTCCAGGATATTGTCCTTTGTGGTGTAAGTACACCCATGGCGCAGTGAGGGAGGGAGTTCCAGGATTTTGTCCGTGTGGTGTCGGTACATCCACACCGCTGTTAGGGAGGGAGTTCCAGGATTTTGTCCCTGTGGTGTACGTACACACACAGTGCTGTTAGGGAGGGAGCTCCAGGATATTGTCCGTGTGTTGTAGGTACACCCATGGCGCTGTTAGGGAGGGAGTTCCAGGATTTTGTCCGTGTGGAGTAGGTACACCCACGGCGCTGTTAGGGAGGGTGTTCCAGGAAAATGTCCGTGTGGTGCAGGTACACCCACGGCGCTGTTAGGGAGGGAATTCGAGGATTTTGTCAGTGTGGTGTAGGTACACCAACGGCGCTGTTAGGGAGGGAGTTCCAGGATGTTGTCCGTGTGGTGTAGGTACACCCACGGCGCTGTAAGGGAGTGAGTTCCAGGATTTTGTCCGTTTGGTGGAGGTACACTCACAGCGCTGTTAGGGAGGGATTTCCAGGATTTTGTCCGTGTGGTGTAGGTACACCCACGGCGCAGTTAGGTAGTGAGTTCCAGGATTGTGTCGGTTTGGTGTAGGTACACCCACAGTGCTGTAAGGGAGGGAGTTCCAAAATTTTGTCCCGTGTGGTGTAGGTACACCCACGGCGCTGTTAGGGAGGGAGTTCCAGGATTTTGTCCGTGTGGTGTAGGTACACCCACAGCGCTGTTAGGGAGGGAGTTCCAGGATTTTGTCCATGTGGTGCAGGTACACCCACGGCGCTGTTAGGGAGGGAGTTCCAGGATTTTGTCCGTGCGGTGTAGGTACACCCATGGCGCTGTTAGGGAGGGAGTTCCAGGATTTTGTCCGTGTGGAGTAGGTACACCCACGGCGCTGTTAGGGAGGGTGTTCCAGGAAAATGTCCGTGTGGTGCAGGTACACCCACGGCGCTGTTAGGGAGGGAATTCGAGGATTTTGTCAGTGTGGTGTAGGTACACCCACAGTGCTGGTAGGGAGGGAGTTCCAGGATTTTGTCCCGTGTGGTGTAGGTACACCCATAGCGCTGTTAGGGAGGGATTTCCAGGATTTTGTCCCCGTGTGGTGTAGGTACACCCATGGCGCTGTTAGGGAGTGAGTTCCAGGATTTTGTCCATGTGGTGTAGGAACACCCACAGCGCTGTTGGGGAGGGAGTTCCAAAATTTTGTCCCGCGTGGTGTAGGTACACCCACGGCGCTGTTAGGGAGGGAGTTCCAGGAATCTGTCCCGTGTGGTGTAGGTACACCCACAGCGCTGTAAGGGAGGGAGTTCCAAAATTTTGTCCCGTGTGGTGTAGGTACACCAACGGCGCTGTTCGGGAGGGAGTTCCAGGATTTTGTCCGTGTGGTGTAGGTACACCCACAGCGCTGTTAGGGAGGGAGTTCCAGGATTTTGTCCGTGTGGTGTAGGTACATCCACGACGCTGTTAGGGAGGGAGTTCAAGGATTTTGTCGATGTGGTGTAGGTACACCCACGGCGCTGTTAGGGAGGGAATTCCAGGAATTTGTCCGTGTGGCGTAGGTCCATCCACAGCGCTGTTAGGGAGGGAGTTCCAGGATTTTGTCCATGTGGTGTACGTACACACATGGTGCTGTTAGTGAGGGAGTTCCAGGATTTTGTCCGTGTGGTGCAGGTACACCCAGGGCGCTGTTAGGGAGGGAGCTCCATGATTTTGTCCATGTGGTGTAGGTACATCCACGGCGCTGCTAGGTAGGGAGTTCCTGGATTTTGTCCCCGTGTTGTGTCAGTACACCCACGGCACTGTTAGGGAGGGAGATCCAGGATTTTGTCCCCGTGTTGTGTAGGTACACCCGCGGCGCTGTTAGGGAGGGAGTTCCAGGATTTTGTCCCAGTGGTGTAGGTACATCCACGGCGCTGTTAGGTAGGGAGTTCCTGGATTTTGTCCCAGTGGTGTAGGTACATCCACGGCACTGGTAGGGAGGGAGTTCCGGGATTATGTCTGTGTGGTGTAGGTACACCCACGGCGCTGTTAGGGAGGGAGTTCCAGGATTTTGTCCGTGTGGTGTAGGTACACCCACGGCGCTGGTAGGGAGGGAGTTCCAGGATTTTGTCCCTGTGGTGTAGGTACACCCATGTTGCTGTTAGGGAAGGAGTTCTAGGATTTTGTCCACGTGTGGTGTAGGTACACCAACGGTGCTGTTAGGGAAGGAGTTCTAGGATTTTGTCCTTGTGGTGTAGGTACACCCATGGCGCTGATAGGGAGGGAATTCCAGGATTTTGTCCCCATGTGTGGAGTAGGTACACCCACCGCGCTGTTCGGCAGGGAGTTCCAGGATTTTGTCCATGTGGTGTAGGTACACCCACAGCGCTGTTAGGGAGGGAGTTCCAAAATTTTGTCCCATGTGGAGTAGGTACACCCATGGCGCTGTTAGGGAGGGTGATCCAGGATTTAGTCCCCGTGTGGTGTAGCTACACCCAAGGCGCAGTTAGGGAGGGAGTTCCAGGATTTTGTCCCCATGTGTGGAGTAGGTACACCCACCGCGCTGTTAGGCAGGGAGTTCCAGGATTTTGTCCATATGGTGTAGTTACTCCCACAGCGCTGTTATGGAGGGAGTTCCAAAATTATGTCCTGTGAGGTGTAGGTACACCCAAGGCGCTGTTAGGGAGGGAGTTCCAGGATATTGTCCTGTGTGGTGTAGGTACACCCACGGCGCAGTTAGGGTGGGAGTTCCAGGATTTTGTCCGTGTGGTGTCGGTACATCCACACCGCTGTTAGGGAGGCAGTTCCAGGATTTTGTCCCTGTGGTGTACGTACACACACAGTGCTGTTAGGGAGGGAGCTCCAGGATATTGTCCGTGTGGTGTAGGTACACCCATAGCGCTGTTAGGGAGGGAGTTCCAGGATTTTGTCCGTGTGGTGTAGGTACACCCACGGCGCTGTTAGGGAGGGTGTTCCAGGAAAATGTCCGTGTGGTGCAGGTACACCCACGGCGCTGTTAGGGAGGGAATTCGAGGATTTTGTCAGTGTGGTGTAGGTACACCCACGGCGCTGTTAGGGAGGGAGTTCCAGGATTTTGTCCGTGTGGTGTAGGTACACCCACGGCGCTGTTAGGGAGGGAGTTCCAGGATTTTGTCCCGTGTGGTGTAGGTACACCCACAGTGCTGGTAGTGAGGGAGTTCCAGGATTTTGTCCCGTGTGGTGTAGGTACACCCACAGCGCTGTAAGGGAGGGTGCTCCAAAATTTTGTCCCGTGTGGTGCAGGTACACCCACGGCGCTGTTAGGGAGGGAGTTCCAGGATTTTGTCCGTGTGGTGTAGGTACACCCACGGCGCTGTTAGGGAGGGAGTTCCAGGATTTTGTCCGTGTGGTGTAGGTACATCCACGACGCTGTTAGGGAGGGAGTTCAAGGATTTTGTCGATGTGGTGTAGGTACACCCACGGCGCTGTTAGGGAGGGAATTCCAGGAATTTGTCCGTGTGGTGTAGGTCCATCCACAGCGCTGTTAGGGAGGGAGTTCCAGGATTTTGTCCATGTGATGTAGGTACACACATGGTGCTGCTAGTGAGGGAGTTCCAGGATTTTGTCCGTGTGGTGTAGGAACACCCAGGGCGCTATTAGGGAGGGAGCTCCATGATTTTGTCCATGTGGTGTAGGTATATCCAGGGCGCTGCAAGGTAGGGAGTTCCTGGATTTTGTCCCCGTGTTGTGTCGGTACACCCACGGCACTGTTAGGGAGGGAGTTCCAGGATTTTGTCCCCGTGTTGTGTAGGTACACCCGCGGCGCTGTTAGGGAGGGAGTTCCTGGATTATGTCCCAGTGGTGTAGGTACATCCACGGCGCTGGTAGGGAGGGAGTTCCGGGATTATGTCTGTGTGGTGTAGGTACACCCACGGCGCTGTTAGGGAGGGAGTTCCAGGATTTTGTCCGTGTGGTGTAGGTACACCCATGGCGCTGGTAGGGAGGGAGTTCCAGGATTTTGGCTGTGTGGTGTAGGTACACCCACGGCGCTGGTAGGGAGGGAGTTCAGGGATTTTGTCCCTGTGGTGTAGGTACACCCACGTTGCTGTTAGGGAAGGAGTTCTAGGATTTTGTCCTTGTGGTGTAGGTACACCCATGGCGCTGTTAGGGAGGGAATTCCAGGATTTTGTCACTATGTGTGGAGTAGGTACACACACCGCGCTGTTAGGCAGGGAGTTCCAGGATTTTGTCCATGTGGTGTAGGTACACCCACAGCGCTGTTAGGGAGGGAGTTCCAAAATTTTGTCCCATGTGGAGTAGGTACACCCACGGCGCTGTTAGGGAGGGTGATCCAGGATTTAGTCCCCGTATGGTGTAGGTACACCCAAGGCGCTGTTAGGGAGGGAGTTCCAGGATTTTGTCCCGTGTGGTGTAGGTACACCCACGGCGCAGTTAGGGAGGGAGTTCCAGGATTTTGTCCCCATGTGTGGAGTAGGTACACCCACCGCACTGTTAGGCAGGGAGTTCCAGGATTTTGTCCATGTGGTGTAGTTACACCCACAGCGCTGTTATGGAGGGAGTTCCAAAATTATGTCCTGTGTGGTGTAGGTACACCCACGCGCTGTTAGGGAGGGTGATCCAGGATTTAATCCCCGTGTGGTGTAGGTACACCCAAGGCGCTGTTAGGGAGGGAGTTCCAGGATTTTGTCCTGTGTGGTGTCGGTACACCCACGGCGCAGTTAGGGAGGGAGGTCCAGGATTTTGTCCGTGTGGTGTCGGTACATCCACACCGCTGTTAGGGAGGGAGTACCAGGATTTTGTCCCTGTGGTGTACGTACACACACAGTGCTGTTAGGGAGGGAGCTCCAGGATATTGTCCGTGTGGTGTAGGTACACCCATGGCGCTGTTAGGGAGGGAGTTCCAGGATTTTGTCCGTGTGGAGTAGGTACACCCACGGCGCTGTTAGGGACGGTGTTCCAGGAAAATGTCCGTGTGGTGCAGGTACACCCACGGCGCTGTTAGGGAGGGAATTCGAGGTTTTTGTCAGTGTGGTGTAGGTACACCCACGGCGCTGTTAGGGAGGGAGTTCCAGGATTTTGTCTGTGTGGTGTAGGTGCACCCACGGCGCTGTTAGGGAGGGAGTTCCAGGATTTTGTCCCGTGTGGTGTAGGTACACCCACAGTGCTGGTAGGGAGGGAGTTCCAGGATTTTGTCCCGTGTGGTGTAGGTACACCCATAGCGCTGTTAGGGAGGGATTTCCAGGATTTTGTCCGTGTGGTGTACGTACACCCACGGCGCTGTTAGGGAGTGAGCTCCAGGATTTTGTCCGTGTGGTGTAGGTACACCCACAGCGCTGTTAGGGAGGGATTTCCAGGATTTTGTCCGTTTGGTGTAGGTACACCCACAGCGCTGTTAGGGAGGGAGTTCCAAAATTTTGTCCCCTGTGGTGTAGGTACACCCACGGCGCTGTTAGGGAGGGAGTTCCAGGATTTTGTCCGTGTGGTGTAGGTACACCCACGGCGCTGTTAGGGAGGGAGTTCCAGGATTTTGTCCGTGTGGTGTAGGTACATCCACGACGCTCTTAGGGAGGGAGTTCAAGGATTTTGTCGATGTGGTGTAGGTACACCCACGGCGCTGTTAGGGAGGGAATTCCAGGAATTTGTCCGTGTGGTGTTGGTCCATCCACAGCGCTGTTAGGGAGGGAGTTCCAGGATTTTGTCCTTGTGGTGTAGGTACACACATGGTGTTGTTAGTGTGGGAGTTCCAGGATTTTGTCCGTGTGGTGTAGGTACACCCACGGCGCTGTTAGGGAGGGAGCTCCATGATTTTGTCCATGTGGTGTAGGTACATCCACGGCGCTGCTAGGTAGGGAGTTCCTGGATTTTGTCCCCGTGTTGTGTCGGTACACCCACGGCGCTGTTAGGGAGGGAGTTCCAGGATTTTGTCCCAGTGGTGTAGGTACGCCCACGGCACTGTTAGGGAGGGAGTTCCTGGATTTTGTCCCCGTGTTGTGTAGGTACACCCACGGCGCTGTTAGGGAGGGAGTTCCAGGATTTTGTCCCAGTGGTGTAGGTACATCCACGGCGCTGTTAGGTAGGGAGTTCCTGGATTTTGTCCAAGTGGTGTAGGTACATCCACGGCGCTGGTAGGGAGGGAGTTCCGGGATTATGTCTGTGTGGTGTAGGTACACCCACGGCGCTGTTAGGGAGGGAGTTCCAGGATTTTGTCCGTGTGGTGTAGGTACACCCACGGCGCTGGTAGGGAGGGAGTTCCAGGATTTTGGCTTAGTGGTGTAGGTACACCCACGGCGCTGGTAGGGAGGGAGTTCCAGGATTTTGGCTGTGTGGTGTAGGTACACCCACGGCGCTGTTAGGGAGAGAGTTTCAGGATTTTGTCCATGTGTGGTGTAGGTACACCCACGGTGCTGTTAGGGAAGGAGTTCTAGGATTTTGTCCTTGTGGTGAAGGTACACCCACGGCGCTGTTCGGGAGCGAGTTCCAGGATTTTGTTCCCATGTGTGGAGTAGGTACACCCACCGCGCTGTTAGGCAGGGAGTTCCAGGATTTTGTCCATGTGGTGTAGGTACACCCACAGCGCTGTTAGGGAGGGAGTTCCAAAATTTTGTCCCATGTGGAGTAGGTACACCCACGGCGCTGTTAGGGAGGGTAAACCAGGATTTAGTCCCCGTGTGGTGTAGGTACACCCAAGGCGCTGTTAGGGAGGGAGTTCCAGGATTTTGTCCCGTGTGGTGTAGGTACACCCACGGCGCAGTTAGGGAGGGAGTTCCAGGATTTTGTCCCCATGTGTGGAGTAGGTACACCCACCGCGCTGTTAGGCAGGGAGTTCCAGGATTTTGTCCATGTGGTGTAGTTACACCCACAGCGCTGTTATGGAGGGAGTTCCAAAATTATGTCCTGTGTGGTGTAGGTACACCCACGCGCTGTTAGGGAGGGTGATCCAGGATTTAATCCCCGTGTGGTGTAGGTACACCCACAGTGCTGTTAGGGAGGGAGTTCCAGGATTTTGTCCTGTGTGGTGTAGGTACACCCACGGCGCAGTTAGGGAGGGAGTTCCAGGATTTTGTCCCGTGCGGTGTAGGTACACCCACGGCGCTGTTAGGGAGGTAGTTCCAGGATTTTGTCCGTGTGGTGTAGGTACACACACGGCGCTGTTAGGGAAGGGAGTTCCAGGATTTTGTCCCTGTGGTGTAGGTACACCCACTGCGCTGTTAGTGAGGTAGTTCTAGGATTTTGTCCGTGTGGTGTAGGCACACCCACGGCGCTGTAAGGGAGGGAGTTCCAGGATTTTGTCCCCGTGTCGTGTAGGTACACACACATCGCTGTTAGGGAGGGATTTCCAGGATTTTGTCCCTGTGGTGTAGATACACCCACGGCGCTGTTAGGTAGGGAGTTCCTGGATTTTGTCCGTGTGGTGTAGGTACATCCACAGCGCTGGTAGGAAGGGAGTTCCAGGATTCTGTCTATGTGATGTAGGTACACCAACGGCGCTGTTAGGAGGGAGTTCCCAGATGTTGTCCACGTGTGGTGTAGGTACACCCACGGCGCTGTTAGGGAGGTATTTCTAGGATTTTGTCCGTGTGGTGCAGGTACATCCACGGCGCTGTTAGGGAGGGAGTTCCAGGATTTTGACACGTGTGGTGTAGGTACACCCACGGCGCTGTTAGGTAGGGAGTTCCTGGATTTTGTCCCAGTGGTGTAGGTACATCCACGCCGCTGGTAAGGAGGGAGTTCCAGGATTTTGTCTGTGTGGTGTAGGTACACCCACGGCGCTGTTAGGGAGGGAGTTTAAGGATGTTGGCCACGTGTGGTGTAGGTACACCCACGGCGCTGTTAGGGAGGTAGTTCCAGGATTTTGTCCGTGTGGTGTAGGTACACCCACGGCGCTGTTAGGGAGAGAGTTCCAGGATTTTGTCCACGTGTGGTGTAGGTACACCCACGGTGCTGTTAGGGAAGGAGTTCCAGGATTTTGTCCTTGCGGTGCAGGTACACCCACGGCGCTGTTAGGGAGCGAGTTCCAGGATTTTGTCCCCGTGTGGTGTAAGTACACCCAAAGCGCTGTTAGGGAGGGAGTTCAAGGATTTTGTCTCCATGTGTGGTGTAGGTACACCCACCGCGCTGTTAGGCAGGGAGTTCCAAGATTTTGCCCATGTGGTGTAGGTACACCCACGGCGCTGTTAGGGAGGTATTTCCAGGATTTTGTCCCGTGCGGTGTAGGTACACCCACAGCGCTGTTAGGGAGGGAGTTCCAGGATTTTGTACGTGTGGTGTAGGTACACCCACAGCGCTGTTAGGGAGTTCCAGGATTTTGTCCGTATGGGGTAGGTACACCCACAGTGCTGTTAGGGAGGGAGATCCAGGATTTTGTCCATGTGGTGTAGGTACACCCACGGCGCTGTTAGTGAGGGAGTTCCTGGATTTTGTCCATGTAGTGGAAGGACACCCACAGCGCTGTTAGGGATGGAGTTCCAGGATTTTGTCCCCATGTGGTGTAGGTACACCCACGGCGGTGTTAGGGAGGGAGTTCCAGGATTTTGTCCCCGTGTGGTGTAGGTACACCCACGGCACTGTTAGGGAGGGAGTTCCAGGATTTTGTCCCGTGTGGTGTAGGTACACCCACCGCGCTGTTAGAGAGGCAGTTTCAGGATTTTGTCTCTGTGGTGTAGGTACACCCACAGTGCTGTTAGGGAGGGAGCCCCAGGATTTTGTCCGTGTGGTGTAGGTACACCCATGGAGCTGTTAGGGAGGCAGTTCCAGGAAAATGTCCGTGTGGTGTAGGTACACCCAC
This sequence comes from Isurus oxyrinchus, assembly GCA_026770705.1. Classification (NCBI taxonomy): domain Eukaryota; kingdom Metazoa; phylum Chordata; class Chondrichthyes; order Lamniformes; family Lamnidae; genus Isurus; species Isurus oxyrinchus. The sequence continues at coordinate 246,737 of JANJGN010000639.1, forward strand.
AGCTGTTAGGGAGGGAATTCCAGGATTTTGTCCCCGTGTGTGGTGTAGGTACACCCACTGCGCTGTTAGGCAGGGAGTTCCAGGATTTTGTCCATGTGGTGGAGGTACACCCACGGCGCTGTTAGGGTGGGAGTTCCAGGATTTTGTCCGTGTGCTGTAGGTACACCCATGGTGCTGTTAGGGAGTGTGTTCCAGGATTATGTCCGTGTGGTGTAGGTACACCCATGGTGCTGTTAGGGAGGGAGTTCCAGGATTTTGTCCCAGTGGTGTAAGTCCACCCACAGTGCTGTTAGGGAGGGAGCTCCAGGATTTTGTCCATGTGGTGTAGGTACACCCACAGCGCTGTTAGGGAGGGAGTTCCAGGATTTTGTACGTGTGGTGTAGGTACACCCACAGCGCTGTTAGGGAGTTCCAGGATTTTGTCCGTGTGGGGTAGGTACACCCACAGTGCTGTTAGGGAGGGAGTTCCAGGAATTGTCCGTGAGGTGTAGGTACATCCACAGCGCTGTTAGTGAGGGAGTTCCAGGATTTTGTCCGTGTGGTGTAGGTACACCCACGGCGCTGTTAGGGAAGGAGTTCCATGATTTTATCCGTGTGGTGTAGGTCCATCCACGGCGCTGTTAGGCAGAGAGTTCCAGGATATTGTCCCTTGAGGTGTAGGTACACCCACAGCGCTGTTCGGGAGGGAGTTCCAGGATTTTGTCTGTGTGGTGTAGGTACACACACGGCGCTGTTAGGGAGGGAGTTCCAGATTTTGTCCGGTGTGGTGTAGGTACACCCACGTCGCTGGTAGGGAGGGAGTTCCAGATTTTGTCCCTGTGGTGTAGGTACACCCACAGCGCTGTTAGGGAGGGAGTTCGAGGATTTTGTCCCCGTGTGTGGTGTAGGTACACCCACCGCGCTGTTAGGCAGGGAGTTCCAGGATTTTGTCCATGTGGTGTAGGTACACCCACAGCGCTGTTAGGGAGGGAGTTCCAGGATTTTGTCCATGTGGTGTAGGTACACCCACGGCGCTGTTAGGGAGGGAGTTCCAGGATTTTGTCCCGTGTGGTGTAGGTACACCCACGGCGCTGTTAGGGAGGGATTTCCAGGATTTTGTCTCTGTGGTGTAGATACACCCACAGCGCTGTTAGGGAGGGAGTTCCAGGATTTTGTCCCCGTGTGTGGTGTAGGTACAACCACTGTGCTGTTAGGCAGGGAGTTCCAGGATTTTGTCCATGTGGTGTAGGTACACCCACAGCGCTGTTAGGGAGGGATTTCCAGGATTTAGTCCGTGTGGTGCAGGTACACCCACGGCGCTGTTGGGGAGGGAGCTCCAGGATTTTGTCCGTGTGGTGCAGGTACACCCACGGCGCTGTTAGGGAGGGAGTTCCAGGTTTTTGTCCCCGAGAGGTGCAGGTACACCCACAGCGCTGATAGGGAGGGAGTTCCAGGATTTTGTCCCCGTGATGTGCAGGTACACCCATAGCGCTGTTAGGGAGGGAGTTCCAGGAATTTGTCCGTGTGGTGTAGGTACACCCACAGCGCTGTTCGGGAGGGAGTTCCAGGATTTTGTCCGTGAAGTGTAGGTACACCCACGACGCTGTTAGGGATGGTGATCCAAGATTTTGTCCCTGTTTGGTGTAGGTACACCCACAGTGCTGTTAGGGAGGGAGTTCCAGGATTTTGTCAGTGTGGTGTAGGTACACCCACGGCGCTGTTAGGGAGGGAGTTCCAGGATTTTGTCAGTGTGGTGTAGGTACACCCACGGCGCTGTTAGGGAGGGAGTTCCAGGATTTTGTCCATGTGGTGTAGGTACACCCACGGCGCTGTTAGGGAGGGAGTTCCTGGATTTTGTCAGTGTGGTGTAGGTACACCAACGGCGCTGTTAGGGAGGGAGTTCCAGGATTTTGTCAGTGTGGTGTAGGTACACCCACAGTGCTGTTAGGGATGGAGTTCCAGGATTTTCTCCCGTTTGGTGTAGGTACACCCACGGTGGTGTTAGGGAGGGTGATCCAGGATTTAGTCACCGTGTGGTGTAGGTACACCCAAGGCGCTGTTAGGGAGGGAGTTGCAGGATTTTGTCCCGTGTGGTGTAGGTACACCCACGGCGCAGTTAGGGAGGGAGTTCCAGGATTTTGTCCCGTGTGGTGTAGGTACACCCACAGCGCTGTTAGGGAGGGAGTTCCAGGATTTTGTCCGTGTGGAGTAGGTACACCCATGGCGCTGTTAGGGAGGGAGTTCCAGGATTTTTTCCCCGTGAGGTGTAGGTACACCCACGGCGCAGTTAGGGAGAGAGTTACAGGATTTTGTCCCGTGCGGTGTAGGTACACCCACGGCGCTGTTAGGGAGGTATTTCTAGGATTTTGTCCGTGTGGTGCAGGTACATCCACGACGCTGTTAGGGAGGGAGTTCCAGGATTTTGACACGTGTGGTGTAGGTACACCCACGGCGCTTTGAGGGAATTCCAGGATTTTGTCCCTGTGGTGTAGGTACACCCACGGCACTGTTAGGGAGGGAGTTCCAGGATTTTGTCCCCGTGCTGTGTAGGTACATCCACGGCGCTGTTAGGTAGCGAGTTCCTGGATTTTGTCCCAGTGGTGTAGGTACACCCACGGCGCTGTTAGGGAGGGAGTTTAAGGATGTTGGCCACGTGTGGTGTAGGTACACCCACGGCGCTGTTAGGGAGGTAGTTCCAGGATTTTGTCCGTGTGGTGTAGGTACACCCACGGCGCTGTTAGGGAGAGAGTTCCAGGATTTTGTCCACGTGTGGTGTAGGTACACCCACGGTGCTGTTAGGGAAGGAGTTCCAGGATTTTGTCCTTGCGGTGCAGGTACACCCACGGCGCTGTTAGGGAGCGAGTTCCAGGATTTTGTCCCCGTGTGGTGTAAGTACACCCAAAGCGCTGTTAGGGAGGGAGTTCAAGGATTTTGTCCCCATGTGTGGTGTAGGTACACCCACCGCGCTGTTAGGCAGGGAGTTCCAAGATTTTGTCCATGTGGTGTAGGTACACCCACGGCGCTGTTAGGGAGGTATTTCCAGGATTTTGTCCCGTGTGGTGTAGGTACACCCACAGCGCTGTTAGTGAGAGAGATGCAGGATTTTGTCCATGTGGTGTAGGTACACCCACAGCGCTGTTAGGGAGGGAGTTCCAGGATTTTGTACGTGTGGTGTAGGTACACCCACAGCGCTGTTAGGGAGTTCCAGGATTTTGTCCATGTGGTGTAGGTACACCCACGGCGCTGTTAGTGAGGGAGTTCCTGGATTTTGTCCATGTAGTGGAAGGACACCCACAGCGCTGTTAGGGATGGAGTTCCAGGATTTTGTCCCCATGTGGTGTAGGTACACCCACGGCGCTGTTAGGGAGGGAGTTCCAGGATTTTGTCCCCGTGTGGTGTAGGTACACCCACGGCGCTGTTAGGGAGGGAGTTCCAGAATTTTGTCCCGTGTGGTGTAGGTACACCCACCGCGCTGTTAGAGAGGCAGTTTCAGGATTTTGTCTCTGTGGTGTAGGTACACCCACAGTGCTGTTAGGGAGGGAGACCCAGGATTTTGTCCGTGTGGTGTAGGTACACCCATGGAGCTGTTAGGGAGGCAGTTCCAGGAAAATGTCCGTGTGGTGTAGGTACACCCACAGCTGTTAGGGAGGGAATTCCAGGATTTTGTCCCCGTGTGTGGTGTAGGTACACCCACTGCGCTGTTAGGCAGGGAGTTCCAGGATTTTGTCCATGTGGTGGAGGTACACCCACGGCGCTGTTAGGGTGGGAGTTCCAGGATTTTGTCCGTGTGCTGTAGGTACACCCATGGTGCTGTTAGGGAGTGTGTTCCAGGATTATGTCCGTGTGGTGTAGGTACACCCATGGTGCTGTTAGGGAGGGAGTTCCAGGATTAAGTCCGTGTGGTGTACGTACACCCACGGCGCTGTTAGGGAGGGAGTTCCAGGATTTTGTCCCGTGTGTGGTGTAGGTACATCCACCGCGCTGTTAGAGAGGCAGTTTCAGGATTTTGTCTCTGTGGTGTAGGTACACCCACAGTGCTGTTAGGGAGGGAGACCCAGGATTTTGTCCGTGTGGTGTAGGTACACCCATGGAGCTGTTAGGGAGGCAGTTCCAGGAAAATGTCCGTGTGGTGTAGGTACACCCACAGCTGTTAGGGAGGGAATTCCAGGATTTTGTCCCCGTGTGTGGTGTAGGTACACCCACTGCGCTGTTAGGCAGGGAGTTCCAGGATTTTGTCCATGTGGTGGAGGTACACCCACGGCGCTGTTAGGGTGGGAGTTCCAGGATTTTGTCCGTGTGCTGTAGGTACACCCATGGTGCTGTTAGGGACTGTGTTCCAGGATTATGTCCGTGTGGTGTAGGTACACCCATGGTGCTGTTAGGGAGGGAGTTCCAGGATTAAGTCCGTGTGGTGTACGTACACCCACGGCGCTGTTAGGGAGGGAGTTCCAGGATTTTGTCCCGTGTGTGGTGTAGGTACATCCACGGCGCTGTTAGGGAGGGAGTTCCAGGATTTTGTCCCCATGTGGTGTAGGTACACCCACGGCGCTGATAGGGAGGGTGTTCCAGGATTTTGTCCGTGTGGTGTAGGTACACCCATAGCGCTGTTAGGGAGGGAGTTCCAGTATTTTGTCCGTGTGGTGCAGGTACACCCACGGCGCTGTTAGGGAGGGAGTTCCAGGATTTTGTCCGTGTGGTGTAGGTACACCCACGGCGCTGTTAGGGAGGGAGTTCCAGGATTTTGTCCCCGTGTGTGGTGTAGGTACACTCACCGCGCTGTTCGGCAGGGAGTTCCAGGAACTTGTCCATGTGGTGTAGGTACACCCACAGCGCTGTTAGGGAGGGAGTTCCAGGATTTTGTCCCCGTGTGGTGTAGGTACACCCACAGCGCTGTTAGGGAGGGAGTTCCAGGATTTTGTACGTGTGGTGTAGGTACACCCACAGCTCTGTTAGGGAGTTCCAGGATTTTGTCCGTGTGGTGTAGGTACACCCACAGCGCTGTTAGGGAGTTCCAGGATTTTGTCCCGTGTGGTGTAGGTACACCCACGTTGCTGTTAGGGAGGGAGTTCCAGGATTTTGTCCCGTGTGGTGTAGGTACACTCATGGTGCTGTTAGGGAGGCAGTTCCAGGATTTTGTCCCTGTGGTGTAGGTACACCCACGGCGCTGTTAGGGAGGGAGTTCCAGGATTTTGTCCGTGTGGTGCAGGTACACCCATGGCGCTGTTAGGGAGGGAGTTCCAGGAAAATGTCCGTGTGGTGTAGGTACACCCACGGCGGTGTTAGGGAGGGAGCTCCAGGATTTTGTCCCGTGTGGTGTAGGTACACCCACAGCGCTGTTAGGGAGGGAGTTGCAGGATTTTGTCCTGTGTGGTGTAGGTACACCCACGGCGCTGTTAGGGAGGGATTTCCAGGATTTTGTCCGTGTGGTGTAGGTACACCCACAGCGCTGTTAGGGAGGGAGTTCCAGGATTTTGTCCCCGTGTGTGGTGTAGGTACACCCACTGCGCTGTTAGGCAGGGAGTTCCAGGATTTTGTCCATGTGGTGTAGGTACACCCACAGCGCTGTTAGGGAGGGAGTTCCAGGATTAAGTCCGTGTGGTGCAGGTACACCCACGGCGCTGTTGGGGAGGGAGCTCCAGGATTTTGTCCGTGTGGTGCAGGTACACCCACGGCGCTGTTAGGGAGGGAGTTGCAGGATTTTGTCCCCGAGAGGTGCAGGTACACCCACAGTGCTGTTAGGGAGGGAGTTCCAGGATTTTGTCCCGTTTGTTGTAGGTGCACCCACGGTGGTGTTAGGGAGGGAGTTCCAGGATTTAGTCACCGTGTGGTGTAGGTACAACCACGGGGCTGTTAGGGAGGGTGATCCAGGATTTAGTCACCGTGTGGTGTAGGTACACCCAAGGCGCTGTTCGGGAGGGAGTTCCAGGATTTTGGCCCGTGTGGTGTAGGTACACCCACGGCGCAGTTAGGGAGGGAGTTCCAGGATTTTGTCCGTGAAGAGTAGGTACACCCACGGCGCAGTTAGGGAGAGAGTTACAGGATTTTGTCCCGTGCGGTGTAGGTACACCCACGGCGCTGTTAGGGAGGTAGTTCTAGGATTTTGTCCGTGTGGTGTTTGTACACCCACGGCGCAGTTAGGGAGGGAGTTCCAGGATTTTGACACGTGTGGTGTAGGTACACCCACGGCGCTTTGAGGGAATTCCAGGATTTTGTCCCTTTGGTGTAGGTACACCCACGGCACTGTTAGGGAGGGAGTTCCAGGATTTTGTCCCCGTGTTGTGTAGGTACATCCACGGCGCTGTTAGGTAGGGAGTTCCTGGATTTTGTCCCAGTTGTGTAGGTACATCCACGCCGCTGGTAGGGAGGGAGTTCCAGGATTTTGTCTGTGTGGTGTAGGTACACCCACGGCGCTGTTAGGGAGGGAGTTTAAGGATGTTGTCCACGTGTGGTGTAGGAACACCCACAGCGCTGTTAGGGAGGTAGTTCCAGGATTTTGTCCGTGTGGTGTAGGTACACCCACGGCGCTGGTAGGGAGGGAGTTCCAGAATTTTGTCCACGTGTGGTGTAGGTACACCCACGGTGCTGTTAGGGAAGGAGTTCCAGGATTTTGTCCCCGTGTGTGGTGTAGGTACACCCACCGCGATGTTAGGCAGGGAGTTCCAAGATTTTGTCCATGTGGTGTAGGTACACCCACAGCGCTGTGAGGGAGGGAGTTCCAGGATTTTGTACGTGTGGTGTAGGTACACCCACAGCGCTGTTAGGGAGTTCCAGGATTTTGTCCGTGTGGTGTAGGTACACCCACAGTGCTGTTAGGGAGGGAGATCCAGGATTTTGTCCATGTGGTGTAGGTACACCCACGGCGCTGTTAGAGAGGGAGTTCCTGGATTTTGTCCATGTAGTGGAAGGACACCCATGGCGCTGTTAGGGATGGAGTTCCAGGATTTTGTCCCCATGTGGTGTAGGTACACCCACGGCGCGGTTAGGGAGGGAGTTCCAGGATTTTGTCCCCGTGTGGTGTAGGTACACCCACGGCGCTGTTAGTGAGGGAGTTCCAGGATTTTGTCCCATGTGGTGTAGGTACACCCACCGCGCTGTTAGGGAGGCAGTTTCAGGATTTTGTCTCTGTGGTGTAGGTACACCCACAGTGCTGTTAGGGAGGGAGCCCCAGGATTTTGTCTGTGTGGTGTAGGTACACCCATGGCGCGGTTCGGGAGGCAGTTCCAGGAAAATGTCCGTGTGGTGTAGGTACACCCATAGCTGTTAGCAAGGGAATTCCAGGATTTTGTCCCCGTGTGTGGTGTAGGTACACCCACTGCGTTGTTAGGCAGGGAGTTCCAGGATTTTGTCCATGTGGTGGAGGTACACCCACGGCGCTGTTAGGGTGGGAGTTCCAGGATTTTGTCCGTGTGCTGTAGGTACACCCATGGTGCTGTTAGGGAGGGTGTTCCAGGATTTTGTCCGTGTGGTGTAGGTACACCCACGGCGCTGTTAGGGGGGGAGTTCCAGGATTTTGTCCGTGTGGTGTAGGTACACCCATGGTGCTGTTAGGGAGGGAGTTCCAGGATTAAGTCCGTGTGGTGTACGTACACCCACGGCGCTGTTAGGGAGGGAGTTCCAGGATTTTGTCCCGTGTGTGGTGTAGGTACATCCACGGCGCTGTTAGCGAGTGAGTTCCAGTATTTTGTCCCCGTGTGGTGTAGGTACACCCACGGCGCTGTTAGGGAGGGTGATCCAGGATTTTGTCCGTGTGGTGTAGGTACACCCATAGCCCTGTTAGGGAGGGAGTTCCAGGATTTTGTCCCGTGTAGTGTAGGTACACCCACGGCGCTGTTAGGGAAGGATTTCCAGGGTTTTGTCCATGTGGTGTAGGTACACCCACTGCGCTGTTAGGCAGGGAGTTCCAGGATTTTGTCCATGTGGTGTAGGTACACCCACAGCGCTGTTAGGGAGGGAGTTCCAGGATTTAGTCCGTGTGGTGTAGGTACACCCACGGCGCTGTTGGGGAGGGAGCTCCAGGACTTTGTCCGTGTGGTGCAGGTACACCCACGGCGCTGTTAGGGAGGGAGTTCCAGGATTTTGTCCCCGAGAGCTGCAGGTACACCCACAGCGATGCTAGGGAGGGAGTTCCAGCATTTTGTCCGTGCGGTGTAGGTACACCCACTGCGCTGTTAGGGAGGGATTTCCAGGATTTTGTCCGTTTGGTGTAGGTCCACCCACGGCGCTGTTAGGGAGGGAGTTCCAGGATTTTTTCACCGTGTGTGGTGTAGGTACACTCACCGCGCTGTTCGGCAGGGAGTTCCAGGAACTTGTCCATGTGGTGTAGGTACACCCACAGCGCTGTTAGGGAGGGAGTTCCAGGATTTTGTCCCCGTGTGGTGTAGTTACACCCACTGCGCTGTTAGGGAGGGAGTTCCAGGATTTTGTACGCGTGGTGTAGGTACACCCACAGCGCAGTTAGGGAGTTCCAGGATTTTGTCCCGTGTGGTGTAGGTACACCCACAGCGCTGTTAGGGAGTTCCAGGATTTTGTCCCCTGTGGTGTAGGTACACCCACGTTGCTGTTAGGGAGGGAGTTCCAGGATTTTGTCCCGTGTGGTGTAGGTACACCCATGGCGCTGTTAGGGAGGGAGCCACAGGATTTTGTCCGTGTGGTGTAGGTACACCCATGGCGCTGTTCGGGAGGCAGTTCCAGGAAAATATCCGTGTGGTGTAGGTACACCCACAGCTATTAGGGAGGGAATTCCAGGATTTTGTCCCCGTGTGTGGTGTAGGTACACCCACTGCACTGTTAGGCAGGGAGTTCCAGGATTTTGTCCGTGTGCTGTAGGTACACCCATGGTGCTGTTAGGGAGGGAGTTCCGGGATTAAGTCCGTGTGGTGTAGGTACACCCACGGCGCTGTTGGGGAGGGAGCTCCAGGATTTTGTCCGTGTGGTGCGGGTACACCCACGGCGCTGTTAGGGAGGGAGTTCCAGGATTTTGTCCCAGTGGTGTACGTCCACCCACAGTGCTGTTAGGGAGGGAGCTCCAGGATTTTGTCCATGTGGTGTAGGTACACCCACGGCACTGTTAGGGAGGGAGCTCCAGGATTTTGGCCGTGTGGTGCAGGTACACCCATGGCGCTGCTAGGGAGGGAGTTCCAGGAAAATGTCCGTGTGGTGTAGGTACACCTACAGTGCTGTTAGGGAGGGAGCTCCAGGATTTTGTCCATGTGGTGTAGGTACACCCACGGCACTGTTAGGGAGGGAGCTCCAGGATTTTGTCCGTGTGGTGCAGGTACACCCACAGCGCTGTTAGGGAGGGATTTCCAGGATTTTGTCCGTGTGGTGTAGGTACACCCACAGCGCTGTTAGGGAGGGAGGTCCAGAATTTTGTCCCAGTGGTGTACGTACACCCACAGTGCTGTTAGGGAGGGAGCTCCAGGATTTTGTCCGTGAGGTGTAGGTACACCCATGGCGCTGTTAGGGAGTTTGTTCCAGGAGTTTGTCCCCGTGTGTGGTGTAGGTACACCCTCGGCGCTGTTGGGGAGGGAGCTCCTTGGTTTTGTCCGTGTGGTGCAGGTACACCCACGGCGCTGTTAGGGAGGGAGTACCAGGATTTTGTCCCTGTGGTGTACGTACACCCACAGTGCTGTTAGGGAGGGAGCTCCAGGATTTTGTCCGTGTGGTGTAGGTACACCCATGGCGCTGTTAGGGAGGGAGTACCAGGAAAATGTCCGTGTGGTGTAGGTACACCCACGGGGCTGTTAGGGAGGGAGTTCCAGGATTTTGTCCGTGTGGTGTAGGTACACCCACGGCGCTGTTAGGGATGGAGTTCCAGGATTTTGTCCCCGTGTGGTGTAGGTACTCCCACTGCGCTGTTAGGGAGGGAGTTCCAGGATTTTGTACGTGTGGTGTAGGTACACCCACGGCGCTGTTAGGGAGGGAGTTCCAGGATTTTGTCCCCGTGTGTGTTGTAGGTACACTCACCGCGCTGTTCGGCAGGGAGTTCCAGGAACTTGTCCATGTGGTGTGTGGTACACCCACAGCGCTGTTAGGGAGGGAGTTCCAGGATTTTGTCCCCGTGTGGTGTAGGTACACCCACTGCGCTGTTAGGGAGGGAGTTCCAGGATTTTGTCCATGTGGTGTAGGTACACCCACAGCGCTGTTAGGGAGTTCCAAGATTTTGTCCCGTGTGGTGTAGGTACACCCACGTTGCTGTTAGGGAGGGAGTTCCAGGATTTTGTCCCATGTGGTGTAGGTACACCCACGGCGCTGTTAGGGAGGCAGTTCCAGGATTTTGTCCCTGTGGTGTAGGTACACCCACAGTGCTGTTAGGGAGGGAGCCCCAGGATTTTGTCCGTGTGGTGTGGGTACACCCATGGCGCTGTTCGGGAGGCAGTTCCAGGAAAATATGCGTGTGGTGTAGGTACACCCACAGCTATTAGGGAGGGAATCCCAGGATTTTGTCCCCGTGTGTGGTGTAGGTACACCCACTGCACTGTTAGGCAGGGAGTTCCAGGATTTTGTCCGTGTGCTGTAGGTACACCCATGGTGCTGTTAGGGAGGGAGTTCCAGGATTAAGTCCGTGTGGTGTAGGTACACCCACGGCGCTGTTGGGGAGGGAGCTCCAGGATTTTGTCCGTGTGGTGCGGGTACACCCACGGCGCTGTTAGGGAGGGAGATCAAGGATTTTGTCCCAGTGGTGTACGTCCACCCACAGTGCTGTTAGGGAGGGAGCTCCAGGATTTTGTCCATGTGGTGTAGGTACACCCACGGCACTGTTAGGGAGGGAGCTCCAGGATTTTGTCCGTGCGGTGCAGGTACACCCATGGCGCTGTTAGGGAGGGAGTTCCAGGAAAATATCCGTGTGGTGTAGGTACACCCACGGCGCTGTTAGGGAGGGAGCTCCAGGATTTTGTCCGTGTGGTGTAGGTACACCCACAGCGCTGTTAGGGAGAGAGTTGCAGGATTTTGTCCCGTGTGGTGTAGGCACACCCACGGCGCTGTTAGGAAGGGATTTCCAGGATTTTGTCCGTGTGGTGTAGGTACACCCACAGCGCTGTGAGGGAGGGAGTTCCAGGATTTTGTCCTCGTGTGTGGTGTAGGTACACCCACTGCGCTGTTAGGGAGGGAGTTCCAGAATTTTGTCCCAGTGGTGTACGTACACCCACAGTGCTGTTAGGGAGGGAGCTCCAGGATTTTGTCCGTGTGGTGTAGGTACACCCATGGCGCTGTTAGGGAGTTTGTTCCAGGATTTTGTCCCCGTGTGGTGTAGGTACACCCACGGCGCTGTTAGGGAGGCAGTACCAGGATTTTGTCCGTGTGGTGTAGGTACACCCATGGCGCTGTTAGGGAGGGAGTACCAGGAAAATGTCCGTGTGGTGTAGGTACACCCACGGGGCTGTTAGGGAGGGAGTTCCAGGATTTTGTCCGTGAGGTGTAGGTACACCCACGGCGCTGTTAGGGATGGAGCTCCAGGATTTTGTCCGTGTGGTGTAGGTACACCCACGGCGCTGTTAGGGAGGGAGTTCCAGGATTTTGTCCCATCTGGTGTAGGTACACCCACAGCGCTGTTAGGGAGTGAGTTCCAGGATTTTGTCCCATCTGGTGTAGGTACACCCACAGCGCTGTTAGGGAGGGAGTTGCAGGATTTTGTCCCGTGTGGTGTAGGTACATCCACGGCGCTGTTAGGGAGGGAGTTCCAGGATTTTGTCCCGTGTGGTGTAGGTACAACCACGGCGCTGTTAGGGAGGGAGTTCCACGATTTTGTCTGTGTGGTGTAGGTACACCCACAGCGCTGTTAGGGAGGGAGTTCCAGGATTTTGTCCGTGTGGTGTAGGTACACCCACGGCGCTGTTAGACAGCGATATCCAGGATTTTGTCCGTGTGGTGGAGGTACACCCACGACGCTGTTAGGGAGGGAGTTCCAGGATTTTGTCCCCGTGTGTGGTGTAGGTACACTCACCGCGCTGTTCGGCAGGGAGTTCCAGGAACTTGTCCATGTGGTGTAGGTACACCCACAGCGCTGTTAGGGAGGGAGTTCCAGGATTTTGTCCCCGTGTGGTGTAGGTACACCCAGTGTGCTGTTAGCGAGGGAGTTCCAGGATTTTGTCCGTGTGGTGTAGGTACACCCACAGCGCTGTTAGGGAGTTCCAGGATTTTGTCCCGTGTGGTGTAGGTACACCCACGTTGCTGTTAGGGAGGGAGTTCCAGGATTTTGTCCCGTGTGGTGTAGGTACACCCATGGTGCTGTTAGGGAGGCAGTTCCAGGATTTTGTCCCTGTGGTGTAGGTACACCCACAGTGCTGTTAGGGAGGGAGCCCCAGGATTTTGTCCGTGTGGTGTAGGTACACCCACAGCTATTAGGGAGGGAATTCCAGGATTTTGTCCCCGTGTGTGGTGTAGGTACACCCACTGCACTGTTAGGCAGGGAGTTCCAGGATTTTGTCCGTGTGCTGTAGGTACACCCAGGGTGCTGTTAGGGAGGGAGTTCCAGGATTAAGTCCGTGTGGTGTAGGTACACCCACGGCACTGTTAGGGAGGGAGCTCCAGGATTTTGTCCGTGTGATGCGGGTACACCCACGGCGCTGTTAGGGAGGGAGTTCCAGGATTTTGTCCTTGTGGTGTACGTCCACCCACAGTGCTGTTAGGGAGGGAGCTCCAGGATTTTGTCCATGTGGTGTAGGTACACCCACGGCACTGTTAGGGAGGGAGCTCCAGGATTTTGTCCGTGTGGTACAGGTACACCCATGGCGCTGTTAGGGAGGGAGCTCCAGGATTTTGTCCGTGTGGTGCAGGTACACCCACAGCGCTGTTAGGGAGGGATTTCCAGGATTTTGTCCGTGTGGTGTAGGTACACCCACAGCGCTGTTAGGGAGGGAGGTCCAGAATTTTGTCCCAGTGGTGTACGTACACCCACAGTGCTGTTAGGGAGGGAGCTCCAGGATTTTGTCCGTGAGGTGTAGGTACACCCATGGCGCTGTTAGGGAGTTTGTTCCAGGAGTTTGTCCCCGTGTGTGGTGTAGGTACACCCTCGGCGCTGTTGGGGAGGGAGCTCCTTGGTTTTGTCCGTGTGGTGCAGGTACACCCACGGCGCTGTTAGGGAGGGAGTACCAGGATTTTGTCCCTGTGGTGTACGTACACCCACAGTGCTGTTAGGGAGGGAGCTCCAGGATTTTGTCCGTGTGGTGTAGGTACACCCATGGCGCTGTTAGGGAGGGAGTACCAGGAAAATGTCCGTGTGGTGTAGGTACACCCACGGGGCTGTTAGGGAGGGAGTTCCAGGATTTTGTCCGTGTGGTGTAGGTACACCCACGGCGCTGTTAGGGATGGAGTTCCAGGATTTTGTCCCCGTGTGGTGTAGGTACACCCACTGCGCTGTTAGGGAGGGAGTTCCAGGATTTTGTACGTGTGGTGTAGGTACACCCACGGCGCTGTTAGGGAGGGAGTTCCAGGATTTTGTCCCCGTGTGTGTTGTAGGTACACTCACCGCGCTGTTCGGCAGGGAGTTCCAGGAACTTGTCCATGTGGTGTGTGGTACACCCACAGCGCTGTTAGGGAGGGAGTTCCAGGATTTTGTCCCCGTGTGGTGTAGGTACACCCACTGCGCTGTTAGGGAGGGAGTTCCAGGATTTTGTCCATGTGGTGTAGGTACACCCACAGCGCTGTTAGGGAGTTCCAAGATTTTGTCCCGTGTGGTGTAGGTACACCCACGTTGCTGTTAGGGAGGGAGTTCCAGGATTTTGTCCCATGTGGTGTAGGTACACCCATGGTGCTGTTAGGGAGGCAGTTCCAGGATTTTGTCCCTGTGGTGTAGGTACACCCACAGTGCTGTTAGGGAGGGAGCCCCAGGATTTTGTCCGTGTGGTGTGGGTACACCCATGGCGCTGTTCGGGAGGCAGTTCCAGGAAAATATGCGTGTGGTGTAGGTACACCCACAGCTATTAGGGAGGGAATCCCAGGATTTTGTCCCCGTGTGTGGTGTAGGTACACCCACTGCACTGTTAGGCAGGGAGTTCCAGGATTTTGTCCGTGTGCTGTAGGTACACCCATGGTGCTGTTAGGGAGGGAGTTCCAGGATTAAGTCCGTGTGGTGTAGGTACACCCACGGCGCTGTTGGGGAGGGAGCTCCAGGATTTTGTCCGTGTGGTGCGGGTACACCCACGGCGCTGTTAGGGAGGGAGATCAAGGATTTTGTCCCAGTGGTGTACGTCCACCCACAGTGCTGTTAGGGAGGGAGCTCCAGGATTTTGTCCATGTGGTGTAGGTACACCCACGGCACTGTTAGGGAGGGAGCTCCAGGATTTTGTCCGTGCGGTGCAGGTACACCCATGGCGCTGTTAGGGAGGGAGTTCCAGGAAAATATCCGTGTGGTGTAGGTACACCCACGGCGCTGTTAGGGAGGGAGCTCCAGGATTTTGTCCGTGTGGTGTAGGTACACCCACAGCGCTGTTAGGGAGAGAGTTGCAGGATTTTGTCCCGTGTGGTGTAGGCACACCCACGGCGCTGTTAGGGAGGGATTTCCAGGATTTTGTCCGTGTGGTGTAGGTACACCCACAGCGCTGTGAGGGAGGGAGTTCCAGGATTTTGTCCTCGTGTGTGGTGTAGGTACACCCACTGCGCTGTTAGGGAGGGAGTTCCAGAATTTTGTCCCAGTGGTGTACGTACACCCACAGTGCTGTTAGGGAGGGAGCTCCAGGATTTTGTCCGTGTGGTGTAGGTACACCCATGGCGCTGTTAGGGAGTTTGTTCCAGGATTTTGTCCCCGTGTGGTGTAGGTACACCCACGGCGCTGTTAGGGAGGGAGTACCAGGATTTTGTCCGTGTGGTGTAGGTACACCCATGGCGCTGTTAGGGAGGGAGTACCAGGAAAATGTCCGTGTGGTGTAGGTACACCCACGGGGCTGTTAGGGAGGGAGTTCCAGGATTTTGTCCGTGAGGTGTAGGTACACCCACGGCGCTGTTAGGGATGGAGCTCCAGGATTTTGTCCGTGTGGTGTAGGTACACCCACGGCGCTGTTAGGGAGGGAGTTCCAGGATTTTGTCCCATCTGGTGTAGGTACACCCACAGCACTGTTAGGGAGTGAGTTCCAGGATTTTGTCCCATCTGGTGTAGGTACACCCACAGCGCTGTTAGGGAGGGAGTTGCAGGATTTTGTCCCGTGTGGTGTAGGTACATCCACGGCGCTGTTAGGGAGGGAGTTCCAGGATTTTGTCCCGTGTGGTGTAGGTACAACCACGGCGCTGTTAGGGAGGGAGTTCCACGATTTTGTCTGTGTGGTGTAGGTACACCCACAGCGCTGTTAGGGAGGGAGTTCCAGGATTTTGTCCGTGTGGTGTAGGTACACCCACGGCGCTGTTAGACAGCGATATCCAGGATTTTGTCCGTGTGGTGGAGGTACACCCACGACGCTGTTAGGGAGGGAGTTCCAGGATTTTGTCCCCGTGTGTGGTGTAGGTACACTCACCGCGCTGTTCGGCAGGGAGTTCCAGGAACTTGTCCATGTGGTGTAGGTACACCCACAGCGCTGTTAGGGAGGGAGTTCCAGGATTTTGTCCCCGTGTGGTGTAGGTACACCCAGTGTGCTGTTAGCGAGGGAGTTCCAGGATTTTGTCCGTGTGGTGTAGGTACACCCGCAGCGCTGTTAGGGAGTTCCAGGATTTTGTCCCGTGTGGTGTAGGTACACCCACGTTGCTGTTAGGGAGGGAGTTCCAGGATTTTGTCCCGTGTGGTGTAGGTACACCCATGGTGCTGTTAGGGAGGCAGTTCCAGGATTTTGTCCCTGTGGTGTAGGTACACCCACAGTGCTGTTAGGGAGGGAGCCCCAGGATTTTGTCCGTGTGGTGTAGGTACACCCACAGCTATTAGGGAGGGAATTCCAGGATTTTGTCCCCGTGTGTGGTGTAGGTACACCCACTGCACTGTTAGGCAGGGAGTTCCAGGATTTTGTCCGTGTGCTGTAGGTACACCCATGGTGCTGTTAGGGAGGGAGTTCCAGGATTAAGTCCGTGTGGTGTAGGTACACCCACGGCGCTGTTAGGGAGGGAGTTCCAGGATTTTGTCCTTGTGGTGTACGTCCACCCACAGTGCTGTTAGGGAGGGAGCTCCAGGATTTTGTCCATGTGGTGTAGGTACACCCACGGCACTGTTAGGGAGGGAGCTCCAGGATTTTGTCCGTGTGGTACAGGTACACCCATGGCGCTGTTAGGGAGGGAGTTCCAGGAAAATGTCCGTGTGGTGTAGGTACACGTACGGCGCTGTTAGGGAGGGAGTTCCAGGATATTGTCCGTGTGGTGTAGGTACACCCACAGCGCTGTTAGGGAGGGAGTTGCAGGATTTTGTCCTGTGTGGTGTAGGCACACCCACGGCGCTGTTAGGGAGGGATTTCCAGGATTTTGTCCGTGTGGTTTAGGTACACCCACAGCGCTGTAAGGGAGGGAGTTCCAGGATTTTGTCCCCGTATGTGGTGTAGGTACACCCACTGCGCTGTTAGGCAGGGAGTTCCAGGATTTTGTCCATGTGCTGTAGGTACACCCACGGCGCTGTTAGGGAGGGAGTTCCAGGATTTTGTCCGTGTGGTGCAGGTACACCCACAGCGCTGTTAGGGAGGGAGTTCCAGAATTTTGTCCCAGTGGTGTACGTACACCCACAGTGCTGTTAGGGAGGGAGCTCCAGGATTTTGTCCGTGTGGTGTAGGTACACCCATGGCGCTGTTAGGGAGTTTGTTCCAGGATTTTGTCCCCGTGTGTGGTGTAGGTACACCCTCGGCGCTGTTGGGGAGGGAGATCCTTGGTTTTGTCCATGTGGTGCAGGTACACCCAGGGCGCTGTTAGGGAGGGAGTACCAGGATTTTGTCCCTGTGGTGTACGTACACCCACAGTGCTGTTCGGGAGGGAGCTCCAGGATTTTGTCCGTGTGGTGTCGGTACACCCATGGCGCTGTTAGGGAGGGAGTACCAGGAAAATGTCCGTGTGGTGTAGGTACACCCACGGCGCTGTTAGGGAGGGAGTTCCAGGATTTTGTCCGTGTGGTGTAGGTACGCCCACGGCGCTGTTAGGGATGGAGCTCCAGGATTTTGTCCGTGTGGTGTAGGTACACCCACGGCGCTGTTAGGGAGGGAGTTCCAGGATTTTGTCCCATCTGGTGTAGGTACACCCACAGCGCTGTTAGGGAGGGAGTTGCAGGATTTTGTCCCGTGTGGTGTAGGTACATCCACGGCGCTGTTAGGGAGGGAGTTCCAGGATTTTGTCCCGTGTGGTGTAGGTACAACCACGGCGCTGTTAGGGAGGAAGTTCCAGGATTTTGTACGTGTGGTGTAGGTACACCCACAGCGCTGTTAGAGAGTTCCAGGATTTTGTCCCGTGTGGTGTAGGTACACCCACGGCGCTGTTAGGGAGGGAGTTCCAGGATTTTGTCCCCGTGTGTGTTGTAGGTACACTCACCGCGCTGTTCGGCAGGGAGTTCCAGGAACTTGTCCATGTGGTGTGTGGTACACCCACAGCGCTGTTAGGGAGGGAGTTCCAGGATTTTGTCCCCGTGTGGTGTAGGTACACCCACTGCGCTTTTAGGGAGGGAGTTCCTGGATTTTGTCCCATCTGGTGTAGGTACACCCACAGCGCTGTTAGGGAGTGAGTTCCAGGATTTTGTCCCATCTGGTGTAGGTACACCCACAGCGCTGTTAGGGAGGGAGGTCCAGGATTTTGTCCCGTGTGGTGTAGGTAAACCCACGGCGCTGTTAGGGAAGGAGTTCCAGGATTTTGTCTGTGTGGTGTCGGTACACACACAGCGCTGTTAGGGAGGGAGTTTCAGGAATTTGTCCCGTGTGGTGTAGGTACACACACGGCGCTGTGAGGGAGGGAGTTCCAGGATTTTGTCCCCTGTGGTGTAGGTACACCCACAGCGCTGTTAGGGAGGGAGTTCCAGGATTTTGTCCGTGTGGTGTAGGTACATCCACGGCGCTGTGAGGGAGGGAGTTCCAGGATTTTGTCCGTGTGGTGTAGGTACACCCACGGCGCTGTTAGGAAGGGAGTTCCAGGATTTTGTCCCGTTTGGTGTAGGTACACCCACAGCGCTGTTAGGGAGGGAGTTCCAGGATTTTGTCTGTGTGGTGTAGGTACACACACAGCGCTGTTAGGGAGGGAGTTCCAGGAATTTGTCCCTTGTGGTGTAGGTACACCTACGGCGCTGTTAGGGAGGGAGTTCCAGGATTTTGTCCCGTGTGGTGTAGGTCCACCCACGGCGCTGTGAGGGAGGGAGTTCGACGATTTTGTCCGTGTGGTGTAGGTACACCCACGGCGCTGTTAGGGAGGTAGTTCCAGGATTTTGTCCCCGTGTGGTGTAGGTAGACCCACGGCGCTGTTAGGGAGGGAGATCCAGGATTTTGTCTCTGTGGTGTAGGTACACCTACGGCACTGTTAGGGAGGGAGTTCCAGGATTTTGTCCCATCTGGCGTAGGTACACCAACGGCACTGTTAGGGAGGGAGTTCCAGGATTTTGTGCGTGGGGTGTAGGTAAACCCATGGCGCTGTTAGGGAGGGAGTTCCCGGATTTTGTTCCATCGGGTGTAGGTAGAACCACGGCGCTGTTAGGGAGTGAGTTCCAGGATTTTGTCCGTGTGGTGTAGGTACACCCACGGCGCTGTTAGGGAGTTCCAGGATTTTGTCCGTGTGGTGTAGGTACACCCACAGCGCTGTTAGGGAGGGAGTTCCAGGATATTGTCCCTGTGGTGTAGGTACACCCACGGCGCTGTAAGGGAGAGGGATCAAGGATTTTGTCCCTGTGGTGTAGGTAGACCCACAGCGCGGTTAGGGAGGGAGTTCCAGGATTTTGTCCGTGTGGTGTAGGTACATCCAAGGCGCTGTGAGGGAGGGAGTTCCAGAATTTTGTCCGTGTGGTGTAGGTACATCCACGGCGCTGTTAGGGGGGGAGTTCCAGGATTTTGTCCGTGTGGTGTAGGTACTGCCACGGCGCTGTTAGGGAGGGAGTTCCAGGATTTTGTCCGTGTGGTGTAGGTACACCCACGGCGCTGTTAGGGAGGGAGTTCCTGGATTTTGTCCCATCTGGTGTAGGTACACCCACGGCGCTGTTAGGGACGGGGATCAAGGATTTTGTCCCTGTGGTGTAGGTACACCAACAGTGCTGTTAGGGAGGGAGTTCCAGGATTTTGTCCGTGTGGTGTAGGTACACCCACGGCGCTGTTAGGGAGGGAGTTCCAGGATTTTGTCTGTGTGGTGTAGGTACACACACAGCGCTGTTAGGGAGGGAGTTCCAGGATTTTGTCCGTGTGGTGTAGGTACACCCACGGCGCTGTTAGGGAGGGAGTTCCAGGATTTTGTCCCGTGTGGTGTAGGTACACCCACGGCGCTGTTAGGGAGGGAGTTCCAGGATTTTATCCCGTGTGGTGTAGGTACACCCACGGCGCTGTTAGGGAGGGAGTTCCAGGATTTTGTCCATGTGGTGTAGGTACACCCACGGCACTGTTAGGGAGGGAGTTCCAGGATTTTGTCCCGTGTGGTATAGGTACACCCACGGCGCTGTTAGGGAGGGAGTTCCAGGATTTTGTCCCTGTGGTGTAGGTACACCCACGGCGCTGTTAGGGAGGGAGTTCCAGGATTTTGTCCCTGTGGTGTAGGTACACCCATGGCGCTGTTAGGGAGGGAGTTCCAGGATTTTGTCCCGTGTGGTGTCGGTACACCCACGGCACTGTTAGGGAGGGAGTTCCAGGATTTTGTCCCTGTGGTGTAGGTACACCCACAGCGCTGTTAGGGAGGGAGTTCCAGGATTTTGTCCGTGTGGTGTAGGTACACCCACGGCGCTGTTCAGGAGGGAGTTCCAGGATTTTGTCCATGTGGTGTAGGTACACCCAAGGCGCTGTTAGGGAGGGAGTTCCTGGATTTTGTCCCAGTGTGTGGTGTAGGTACACTCACAGCGCTGTTAGGTAGGGAGTTCCAGGATTTTGTCCCTGTGGTGTAGGTACATCCACGGCGCTGTTAGGGAGGGAGTTCCAGGATATTGTCCGTGTGGTGTAGGTACACCCACGGCGCTGTTAGGGAGGGAGTTCCAGGATTTTATCCGTATGGTGTAGGTAAACCCACGGCGCAGTAAGGGAGTGAGTTCCAGGATTTTGTTCCATCTGGTGTATGCACACCCACGGCGCTGTTAGGGAGGGAGTTCCAGGAATTTCTCCCGTGTAGTGTAGGTACACCCACAGCGCTGTAAGGGAGGGAGTTCCAGGATTTTGTCCCTGTGGTGTAGGTACACCCACGGCGCTGTTAGAGAGGGAGTTCCAGGAATTTCTCCCGTGTAGTGTAGGTACACCCACAGCGCTGTAAGGGAGGGAGTTCCAGGATTTTGTCCCTGTGGTGTAGGTACACCCACGGCGCTGTTAGGGAGGGAGTTCCAGGATTTTGTCCCTGTGGTGTAGGTACACCCACGGCGCTGTTAGAGAGCGATATCCAGGATTTTGTCCCGTGTGGTGTAGGTACACCCACGGCACTGTTAGGGAGGGAGTTCCAGGATTTTGTCCGTGTGGTGTAGGTACACCCAGGGCGCTGTTAGGGAGGGAGCTCCAGGTATTTGTCCGTGTGGTGTAGGTACACCCACGGCGCTGTTAGGGAGGGAGCTCCATGATTTTGTCCGTGTGGTGTAGGTACACCCACGGCGCTGTTAGGCAGAGAGTTCCAGGATTTTGTCACTTGAGGTGTAGGTACACCCACAGCGCTGTTAGGGAGGGATTTCCAGGATTTTGTCCATGTGGTGTAGGTACACCCACGGTGCTGTTAGGGAGGGAGTTCCAGGATTTTTTCCGTGTGGTGTAGGTACACCCACGGCGCTGTTAGGGAGGGAGTTCCAGGATTTTGTCCCTGTGGTGTAGGTCCACCCACGGCGCTGTTAGGGAGGGAGTTCCAGGATTTTGTCCCTGTGGTGTAGGTACACCCACTGCGCTGTTAGGGAGGGAGTTCCAGGATTTTGTCCGTGTGGTGTAGGTACACCCACAGCACTGTTAGGGATATCCAGGATTTTGTCCCGTGTGGTGTAGGTACACCCACGTTGCTGTTAGGGAGGGTGTTCCAGGATTTTGTCCCGTGTGGTGTAGGTACACCCACGGCGCTGTTCCGGAGGGAGGGAGTTCCAGGATTTTGTCCCGTGTGGTGTAGGTACACCCATGGCGCTGTTAGGGAGGGAGTTCCAGGATTTTTTCCCTGTGGTGTAGGTACACCCACAGTGCTGTTCGGGAGGGAGCTCCAGGATTTTGTCCCGTGTGGTGTAGGTACACCCACGTTGCTGTTAGGGAGGGATTTCCAGGATTTTGTCCCCGTGTGTGGTGTAGGTACACCCATGGCGCTGTTAGGGAGGGAGTTCCAGGATTTTGTTCCCCGTATGGTGTCGGTACACCCATGGCGCTGTTAGGGAGGCTGTTCCAGGATTTTGTCACCCGTGTGGTGTAGGTACACCCACGGCGCTGTTAGGGAGGGAGTTCCAGGATTTTGTCCGTGTGGTGTAGGTACACCCACAGCGCTGTTAGGGAGGGAGTTCCAGGATTTTGTCCGTGTGGTGTAGGTACACCCACGGCACTGTTAGGGAGGGAGTTCCAGGATTTTGTCCGTGTGGTGTAGGTACACCCACCGCGCTGTTAGGGAGGGAGTTCCAGGATTTTATCCGTGTGGTGTAGGTAAACCCACGGCGCTGTAAGGGAGTGAGTTCCAGGATTTTGTCCCATCTGGTGTAGGTACACCCACGGCGCTGTTAGGGAGGGAGTTCCAGGAATTTCTCCCGTGTAGTGTAGGTACACCCACAGCGCTGTTAGGGAGGGAGTTCCAGGATTTTGTCCCTGTGGTGTAGGTACACCCACGGCGCTGTTAGAGAGCGATATCCAGGATTTTGTCCCCGTGTTGTGTAGATACACCCACGGCGCTGTTAGGGAGGGAGTTCCAGGATTTTGTCCCCGTGTGGTGTAGGTACACCCACGGCACTGTTAGGGAGGGAGTTCCAGGATTTTGTCCGTGTGGTGTAGGTACACCCACGGCGCTGTTAGGGAGGGAGTTCCAGGATTTTGTCCGTGTGGTGTAGGTACACCCACGGCGCTGTTAGGGAGGGAGTTCCAGGATTTTGTCCGTGTGGTGTAGGTACACCCACGGCGCTGTTAGGGGGGGAGCTCCAGGATTTTGTCCGTGTGGTGTAGGTACACCCACGGCTCTGTTAGGGAGGTAGTTCCAGGAATTTGTCCATGTGGTGTAGGTACACCCACAGCGCTGTTAGGGAGGGAGTTCCAGGATTTTGTCCCGGGTGGTGTAGGTACATCCACGACGCTGTTAGGGAGGGAGTTGCAGGATTTTGTCCCCGTGTGGTGTAGGTACACCCACGGCGCTGTTAGGGAGGGAGTTCCAGGTATTTGTCCGTGTGGTGTAGGTACACACATGGGGCTGTTAGTGAGGGAGTTCCAGGATTTTGTCCGTGTGGTGTAGGTACACCCAGGGCGCTGTTAGGGAGGGAGCTCCATGATTTTCTCCGTGTGGTGTAGGTACACCCACGGCGCTGTTAGGCAGAGAGTTCCAGGATTTTGTCCCTTGAGGTGTAGGTACACCCACAGCGCTGTTAGGGAGGGATTTCCAGGATTTTGTCCATGTGGTGTAGGTACACCCACGGCGCTGTTAGGGAGGGAGTTCCAGGATTTTTTCCGTGTGGTGTAGGTACACCCACGGCGCTGTTAGGGAGGGAGTTCCAGTATTTTGTCCCTGTGGTGTAGGTCCACCCACGGCGCTGTTAGGGAGGGAGTTCCAGGATTTTGTCCCTGTGGTGTAGGTACACCCACTGCGCTGTTAGGGAGGGAGTTCCAGGATTTTGTCCGTGTGGTGTAGGTACACCCACAGCACTGTTAGGGAGTTCCAGGATTTTGTCCCGTGTGGTGTAGGTACACCCACGTTGCTGTTAGGGAGGGTGTTCCAGGATTTTGTCCCGTGTGGTGTAGGTACACCCACGGCGCTGTTCCGGAGGGAGGGAGTTCCAGGATTTTGTCCCGTGTGGTGTAGGTACACCCATGGCGCTGTTAGGGAGGGAGTTCCAGGATTTTTTCCCTGTGGTGTAGGTACACCCACAGTGCTGTTCGGGAGGGAGCTCCAGGATTTTGTCCCGTGTGGTGTAGGTACACCCACGTTGCTGTTAGGGAGGGATTTCCAGGATTTTGTCCCCGTGTGTGGTGTAGGTACACCCATGGCGCTGTTAGGGAGGGAGTTCCAGGATTTTGTTCCCCGTATGGTGTCGGTACACCCATGGCGCTGTTAGGGAGGCTGTTCCAGGATTTTGTCACCCGTGTGGTGTAGGTACACCCACGGCGCTGTTAGGGAGGGAGTTCCAGGATTTTGTCCGTGTGGTGTAGGTACACCCACAGCGCTGTTAGGGAGGGAGTTCCAGGATTTTGTCACTGTGGTGTAGGTACACCCACAGCGCTGTTAGAGAGGGAGTTCCAGGATTTTGTCCCCGTGTAGTGTAGGTACACCCACGGCGCTGTTAGGGAGGGAGTTCCAGTATTTTGTCCCGTGTGGTATAGGTACACCCACGGCGCTGTTAGGGAGGGAGTTCCAGGATTTTGTCCGTGTGGTGTAGGTACACCCACGGCACTGTTAGGGAGGGAGTTCCAGGATTTTGTCCGTGTCGTGTAGGTACACCCACGGCGCTGTTAGGGAGGGAGTTCCAGGATTTTATCCGTGTGGTGTAGGTAAACCCACGGCGCTGTAAGGGAGTGAGTTCCAGGATTTTGTCCCATCTGGTGTAGGTACACCCACGGCGCTGTTAGGGAGGGAGTTCCAGGAATTTCTCCCGTGTAGTGTAGGTACACCCACAGCGCTGTTAGGGAGGGAGTTCCAGGATTTTGTCCCTGTGGTGTAGGTACACCCACGGCGCTGTTAGAGAGCGATATCCAGGATTTTGTCCCCGTGTTGTGTAGATACACCCACGGCGCTGTTAGGGAGGGAGTTCCAGGATTTTGTCCCCGTGTTGTGTAGGTACACCCACGGCACTGTTAGGGAGGGAGTTCCAGGATTTTGTCCGTGTGGTGTAGGTACACCCACGGCGCTGTTAGGGAGGGAGTTCCAGGATTTTGTCCGTGTGGTGTAGGTACACCCACGGCTCTGTTAGGGAGGTAGTTCCAGGAATTTGTCCATGTGGTGTAGGTACACCCACAGCGCTGTTAGGGAGGGAGTTCCAGGATTTTGTCCCGGGTGGTGTAGGTACATCCACGACGCTGTTAGGGAGGGAGTTGCAGGATTTTGTCCCCGTGTGGTGTAGGTACACCCACGGCGCTGTTAGGGAGGGAGTTCCAGGTATTTGTCCGTGTGGTGTAGGTACACACATGGGGCTGTTAGTGAGGGAGTTCCAGGATTTTGTCCGTGTGGTGTAGGTACACCCAGGGCGCTGTTAGGGAGGGAGCTCCATGATTTTCTCCGTGTGGTGTAGGTACACCCACGGCGCTGTCAGGCAGAGAGTTCCAGGATTTTGTCCCTTGAGGTGTAGGTACACCCACAGCGCTGTTAGGGAGGGATTTCCAGGATTTTGTCCATGTGGTGTAGGTACACCCACGGCGCTGTTAGGGAGGGAGTTCCAGGATTTTTTCCGTGTGGTGTAGGTACACCCACGGCGCTGTTAGGGAGGGAGTTCCAGTATTTTGTCCCTGTGGTGTAGGTCCACCAACGGCGCTGTTAGGGAGGGAGTTCCAGGATTTTGTCCGTGTGGTGTAGGTACACCCACAGCACTGTTAGGGAGTTCCAGGATATTGTCCCGTGTGGTGTAGGTACACCCACGTTGCTGTTAGGGAGGGTGTTCCAGGATTTTGTCCCGTGTGGTGTAGGTACACCCACGGCGCTGTTACGGAGGGAGGGAGTTCCAGGATTTTGTCCCGTGTGGTGTAGGTACACCCACGGCGCTGTTAGGGAGGGAGTTCCAGGATTTTTTCCCTGTGGTGTAGGTACACCCACAGTGCTGTTCGGGAGGGAGCTCCAGGATTTTGTCCCGTGTGGTGTAGGTACACCCACGTTGCTGTTAGGGAGGGAGTTCCAGGATTTTGTCCCGTGTGGTGCAGGTACACCCACGTCGCTGGTAGGGAGGGATTTCCAGGATTTTGTCCCCGTGTGTGGTGTAGGTACACCCATGGCGCTGTTAGGGAGGGAGTTCCAGGATTTTGTTCCCCGTATGGTGTCGGTACACCCATGGCGCTGTTAGGGAGGGAGTTCCAGGATTTTGTCCCCCGTGTG
The DNA here is from genome assembly GCA_026770705.1 of Isurus oxyrinchus. Lineage (NCBI taxonomy): Eukaryota > Metazoa > Chordata > Chondrichthyes > Lamniformes > Lamnidae > Isurus > Isurus oxyrinchus. The sequence continues at coordinate 271,940 of JANJGN010000639.1, forward strand.
GTGTAGGTACACCCACGGCGCTGTTAGGGAGGGAGTTCCAGGATTTTGTCTGTGTGGTGTAGGTACACCCACAGCGCTGTTAGGGAGGGAGTTCCAGGATTTTGTCACTGTGGTGTAGGTACACCCACGGCGCTGTTAGGGAGGGAGTTCGAGGATTTTGTCCCTGTGGTGTAGGTACACCCACGGCGCTGTTAGAGAGGGAGTTCCAGGATTTTGTCCCCGTGTAGTGTAGGTACACCCACGGCGCTGTTAGGGAGGGAGTTCCAGGATTTTGTCCCGTGTGGTATAGGTACACCCACGGCGCTGTTAGGGAGGGAGTTCCAGGATTTTGTCCGTGTGGTGTAGGTACACCCACGGCACTGTTAGGGAGGGAGTTCCAGGATTTTGTCCGTGTGGTGTAGGTACACCCACGGCGCTGTTAGGGAGGGAGTTCCAGGATTTTATCCGTGTGGTGTAGGTAAACCCACGGCGCTGTAAGGGAGTGAGTTCCAGGATTTTGTCCCATCTGGTGTAGGTACACCCACGGCGCTGTTACGGAGGGAGTTCCAGGAATTTCTCCCGTGTAGTGTAGGTACACCCACAGCGCTGTTAGGGAGGGAGTTCCAGGATTTTGTCCCTGTGGTGTAGGTACACCCACGGCGCTGTTAGAGAGCGATATCCAGGATTTTGTCCCGTGTGGTGTAGGTACACCCACGGCACTGTTAGGGAGGGAGTTCCAGGATTTTGTCCGTGTGGTGTAGGTACACCCACGGCGCTGTAAGGGAGGGAGTTCCAGGATTTTGTCCGTGTGGTGTAGGTACACCCACGGCTCTGTTAGGGAGGTAGTTCCAGGAATTTGTCCATGTGGTGTAGGTACACCCACAGCGCTGTTAGGGAGGGAGTTCCAGGATTTTGTCCCGGGTGGCGTAGGTACATCCACAACGCTGTTAGGGAGGGAGTTGCAGGATTTTGTCCCCGTGTGGTGTAGGTACACCCGCGGCGCTGTTAGGGAGGGAGTTCCAGGTATTTGTCCGTGTGGTGTAGGTACACACATGGGGCTGTTAGTGAGGGAGTTCCAGGATTTTGTCCGTGTGGTGTAGGTACACCCAGGGCGCTGTTAGGGAGGGAGCTCCATGATTTTGTCCGTGTGGTGTAGGTACACCCACGGCGCTGTTAGGCAGAGAGTTCCAGGATTTTGTCCCTTGAGGTGTAGGTACACCCACAGCGCTGTTAGGGAGGGATTTCCAGGATTTTGTCCATGTGGTGTAGGTACACCCACGGCGCTGTTAGGGAGGGAGTTCCAGGATTTTTTCCGTGTGGTGTAGGTACACCCACGGCGCTGTTAGGGAGGGTGATCCAGGATTTAGTCCCCGTGTGGAGTAGGTACACCCACGGCGCAGTTAGGGAGAGATGACAGGATTTTGTCCCATGCGGTGTAGGTACACCCACGGCGCTGTTAGGGAGGTAGTTCTAGGATTTTTTCCGTGTGGTACATGTACACCCACGGCGCTGTTAGGGAGGGAGTTCCAGGATTTTGTCCATGTGGTGTAAGTACACCCACAGCGCTGTTAGGGAGGGAGTTCCAGGATTTTGTCCCGTGTGGTGTAGGTACACCCACGGCGCTGTTAGGGAGGGAGTTCCAGGGTTTAGTCCCCGGGTGGAGTAGGTACACCCATGGCGCAGTTAGGGAGAGACTTACAGGATTTTGTCCCATGCGGTGTAGGTACACCCACGGCGCTGTTAGGGAGGTAGTTCTAGGATTTTTTCCGTGTGGTGCATGTACACCCACGGCGCTGTTAGGGAGGGAGTTCCAGGATTTTGTCCATGTGGTGTAAGTACACCCACAGCGCTGTTAGGGAGGGAGTTCCAGGATTTTGTCCCCGTGTGTGGTGTAGGTACAACAACCGCGCTGTTAGGCAGGGAGTTCAAGGATTTTGTCCATGTGGTGTAGGTATACCCACAGCGCTGTTATGGAGGGAGCACCAGGATTTTGTCTGTGTGGTGTAGGTACACCCACAGCGCTGTTAGGGAGGGAGTTCCAGGATTTTGTACGTGTGGTGTAGGTACACCCACAGCGCTGTTAGGGAGTTCCAGGATTTTGTCCGCGTGGTTTAGGTACACCCACAGCACTGTTAGGGAGTTCCAGGATTTTGTCCCGTGTGGTGTAGGTACACCCACGTTGCTGTTAGGGAGGGTGTTCCAGGATTTTGTCCCGTGTGGTGTAGGTACACCCACGGCGCTGTTACGGAGGGAGGGAGTTCCAGGAATTTGTCCCGTGTGGTGTAGGTACACCCACGGCGCTGTTAGGGAGGGAGTTCCAGGATTTTTTCCCTGTGGTGTAGGTACACCCACAGTGCTGTTCGGGAGGGAGCTCCAGGATTTTGTCCCGTGTGGCGTAGGTACACCCAGGTTGCTGTTAGGGAGGGAGTTCCAGGATTTTGTCCCGTGTGGTGTAGGTACAGCCACGGCGCTGTTAGGGAGAGAGTTCCAGGATTTTTTCCCTGTGGTGTAGGTACACCCACAGTGCTGTTAGGGAGGGAACTCCAGGATTTTGTCCGTGTGGTGTAGGTACACCCATGGCGCTGTTAGGGAGGGAGTTCCAGGAAAATGTCCGTGTGGTGTAGGTACACCTACGGCGCTGTTAGGGAGGGAGTTCCAGGATTTTGTCACCGTGAGGTGTAGGTACACCCACCGTGCTGTTAGGGAGGGAGTTCCAGGATTTTGTCCATGTGGAGTAGGTACACCCATAGCGCTGTCGGGAGGGAGTTCCAGGATTTTGTCCGTGTGGTGTAGGTACACCCACAGCGCTGTTAGGGAGGGAGTTCCAGGATTTGGTCCGTGTAGTGTAGGTACACCCACGACACTGTTAGGGATGGTGATCCAGGATTATGTCCCCGTGCGGTGCAGGTACACCCACGGCGCTGACAGCGAGGGCGTTCCAGGATTTTGTCCGTGTGGTGTAGGTACACCCACAGTGCTGTTAGGGAGGGAGTTCCAGGATTTTGTCCCGTGTGGTGTAGGTACACCCATGGCGCCGTAAGGGAGGGAGTTCCAGGATTTTGTCCGTGTGGTGTAGGTACACCCACAGCGCTGTTAGGGAGGGAGTTCCAGGATTTTGTCCCGTGTGGTGTAGGTACAACCACTGCCCTGTTAGGCAGGGAGTTCCAGGATTTTGTCCGTGTGGTGTAGGTACATCCACGACGCTGTCAGGGAGGGAGTTCCAGGATTTTGTCCATTTGGTGTATGTACACCCACGGCGCTGTTAGGGAGGGAGTTCCAGGAATTTGACCGTGTTGTGTAGGTACACCCACGGCGCTGTTAGGGAGGGAGTTCAAGGATGTTGTCCATGTGTTGTAGGTACACCCATGGTGCTGTTAGGGAGGGAGTTCAAGGATTTTGTCCCTGTGGTCTAGGTACACCCATAGCGCTGTTAGGGAGGGAGATCCAGGATTTTGTCCGTGTGGTGTAGGTACACCCACAGTGCTGTTAGGGAGGGAGCTCCAGGATTTTGTCCGTGTGGTGTAGGTACACCCACGGCGCTGTTAGGGAGGGAGTTCCAGGAAAATGTCCATGTGGTGTCGGTACACCCACGGCACTGTTAGGGATGGAGTTCCAGGATTTTGTCCCCGTGAGGTGTAGGTACACCCACGGCGTTGTTAGGGAAGGAGTTCAGGGATTTTGTCCCCGTGATGTGCATGTACACCCACAGTGCTGTTAGGGAGGGAGTTCCAGGATTTTGTCCTCGTTTGGTGTAGGTACACCCACAGCGCTGTTAGGGATGAGTTCCAGGATTTTGTCCGTGTGGTGTAGGTACACCCACGGCGCTGTTAGGGAGGGATTTCCAGGATTATGTCCCCGTGTGTGGTGTAGGTACACCCATGGCGCTGTTAGGGAGGGAGTTCCAGGATTATGTTCCCCGTGTGGTGTCGGTACACCCATGGCGCTGTTAGGGAGGGAGTTCCAGGATTTTGTCCCCCGTGTGGTGTAGGTACACCCACGGCGCTGTTAGGCACAGAGTTCCAGGATTCTGTCCGTGTGGTGTAGGTACACCCACCTCGCTGTTAGGCACAGAGTTCCAGGATTTTGTCCGTGTGGTGTAGGTACACCCACAGTGCTGTTAGGGAGGGAGCTCCAGGATTTTGTCCCTGTGGTGTAGGTACAGCCACGGCGCTGTTAGGGAGGGAGTTCCAGGATTTTGTCCCTGTGGTGTATGTACACCCACGGCGCTGTTAGAGAGGGAGTTCCAGGATTTTGTCCCCGTGTAGTGTAGGTACACCCACGCCGCTGTTAGGGAGGGAGTTCCAGGATTTTGTCCCGTGTGGTGTAGGTACACCCACGGCGCTGTTAGGGAGGGAGTGCCAGGATTTTGTCCCGTGTGGTATAGGTACACCCACGGCGCTGTTAGGGAGGGAGTTCCAGGATTTTGTCCGTGTGGTGTAGGTACACCCACGGCGCTGTTAGGGAGGGAGTTCCAGGATTTTGTCCGTGTGGTGTAGGTACACCCACGGCGCTGTTAGGGAGTGAGGTCCAGGATTTTGTCCCATCTGGTGTAGGTACACCCACGGCGCTGTTAGGGAGGGAGTTCCAGGAATTTCTCCCGTGTAGTGTAGGTACACCCACGGCGCTGTTAGGGAGGGTATTCCAGAATATTGTCCGTGTGGTGTAGGTACACCCACGGCGTTGTTAGGGAGGTAGATCAAGGATTTTGTCTGTGTGGTGTAGGTACACCCACAGCGCTGTTAGGGAGGGAGTTCCAGGAATTTGTCCGTGCGGTGTAGGTACACCCACGGCGCTGGTAGGGAGGGATTTCCAGGATTTTGTCCCCGTGTGTGGTGTAGGTACACGCATGGCGCTGTTAAGGAGAGAGTTCCAGGATTTTGTCCCTGTGTTGTGTAGGTACACCCACGGCGCTGTTAGGGAGGGAGTTCCAGGATTTTGTCCCTGTGGTGTAGGTACACCCACTGCGCTGTTAGGGAGGGAGTTCCAGGATTTTGTCCCTGTGGTGTAGGTACACCCACGGCGCTGTTAGGGAGGGAGTTCCAGGATTTTGTCCCGTGTGGTGTAGGTACACCCACGGCGCTGTTAGCGTGAGAGTTCCAGGATTTTGTCCCCGTGTGGTGTAGGTACACCCACGGCGCTGTTAGGGAGGGAGTTCCAGGATTTTGTCCCTGTGGTGTAGGTACACCCACGGCGCTGTTAGGGAGGGAGTTCCAGGATTTTGTCCGTGTGGTGTAGGTACACCCACGGCGCTGTTAGGGAGGGAGTTCCAGGATTTTGTCCCGTGTGGTGTAGGTACACCCACGGCGCTGTTAGGGAGGGATTTCCAGGATTTTGTCCGTGTGGTGTGGGTACACCCACTGCGCTGTTAGGGAGGGAGTTCCAAGATTTTGTCACCGTGTGTGGTGTAGGTACACCCACTGCGCTGTTAGGGAGTTCCAGGATTTTGTCCGTGTGCTGTAGGTACACCCATGGTGCTGTTAGGGAGGGAGTTCCAGGATTTAGTCCGTGTGGTGTAGGTAAACCCTCGGCGCTGTTGGGGAGGGAGCTCCAGGATTTTGTCCGTGTGGTGCAGGTACACCCACGGCGCTGTAAGGGAGGGAGTTCCAGCATTGTGACCCTGTGTGGTGTAGGTACACCCACAGTGCTGTTAGGGAGGGAGCTCCAGGATTTTGACCCGTGTGGTGTAGGTACACCCACGGCGCTGTTAGGGAGGGAGTTCCAGGATTTTGTCCCTGTGGTGTAGGTACACCCACGGCTCTGTTAGGGAGGGAATTCCAGTATTTGGTCCCTGTGGTGTAGGTACACCCACGGTGCTGTTAGGGAGGGAGTTCCAGGATTTTGTCCCGTGTGGTGTCGGTACACCCACGGCGCTGTTAGGGAGGGAGTTCCAGGATTTTGTCCGTGTGGTGTAGGTACACCCACGGCGCTGTTAGGGAGGGAGTTCCAGGATTTTGTCCCCGTGTGTGGTGTAGGTACACCCACGGCGCTGTTAAGGAGGGAGTTCCAGGATTTTGTCCCCGTGTGTGATGTAGGTACACCCATAGCGCTGTTAGGGAGGGAGTTCCAGGATTTTGTCCATGTGGTGTAGGTACACCCATGGCGCTGTTAGGGAGGGAGTTCCAGGATATTGTCCATGTGGTGTAGGTACACCCACAGCGCTGTTAGCGAGGGAGTTCCAGGATTTTGTCTGTGTGGTGTAGGTACAACCACGGCGCTGATAGGGAGGGAGTTCCAGGATTTTGTGCATGTGGTGCAGGTACACCCACGGCGCTGGTAGGGAGTGATTTCCAGGATTTTGTCCCCGTGTGTGGTGTAGGTACACCCATGGCGCTGTTAGGGAGGGAGTTCCAGGATTTTGTCCCCCGTGTGGTGTAGGTACACCCACGGCGCTGTTAGGCACAGAGTTCCAGGATTTTGTCCGTGTGGTGTAGGTACACCCACCGCGCTGTAAGGCACAGAGTTCCAGGATTTTGTCCGTGTGGTGTAGGTACACCCACGGCGCTGTTAGGGAGGGAGTTCCAGGATTTTGTCCCTGTGGTGTAGGTACACCCACGGTGCTGTTAGAGAGGGAGTTCCAGGATTTTGTCCCCGTGTAGTGTAGGTACACCCACGGCGCTGTTAGGGAGGGAGTTCCAGGATTTTGTCCCGTGTGTTGTAGGTACACCCACGGCGCTGTTAGGGAGGGAGTGCCAGGATTTTGTCCCGTGTGGTATAGGTACAGCCACGGCGCTGTTAGGGAGGGAGTTCCAGGATTTTGTCCGCGGCGTGTAGGTACACCCACGGCGCTGTTAGGGAGTGAGTTCCAGGATTTTGTCCCATCTGGTGTAGGTACACCCACAGCGCTGTTAGGGAGGGAGTTCCAGGAATTTCTCCCGTGTAGTGTAGGTACACCCACGGTGCTGTGAGGGAGGGAGTTCCAGGATTTTGTCCCTGTGGTGTAGGTACACCCACGGCACTGGAAGGGAGGGAGTTCCAGGATTATGTCCCCGTGTGGTGTAGGTACACCCACGGCGCTGTTAGGGAGGGAGTTCCAGGATTTTGTCCCGTGTGGTGTAGGTACACCCGCGGCGCTGTTAGGGAGGGAGTTCCAGGATTTTGTCCCTGTGTGCTGTAGGTACACCCACGGCGCTGTTAGGGAGGGAGTTCCAGGATTTTGTCCCTGTGTGCTGTAGGTACAACCACGGCGCTGTTAGGGAGGTAGTTCCAGGATTTTGTCCCTGTGATGTAGGTACACCCACAGTGCTGTTAGGGACAGAGTTCCAGGATTTTGTCCATGAGGTGTAGTTACCCCCACGGCGCTGTTAGGGAGGGTATTCCAGAATATTGTCTGTGTGGTGTAGGTACACCCACGGCGTTGTTAGGGAGGTAGATCAAGGATTTTGTCTGTGTGGTGTAGGTACACCCACGGCGCTGTTAGGGAGGTAGATCAAGGATTTTGTCTGTGTGGTGTAGGTACACCCACGGCGCTGGTAGGGAGGGATTTCCAGGATTTTGTCTGCGTGTGTGGTGTAGGTACACCCATGGCGCTGTTAGGGAGAGAGTTCCAGGATTTTGTCCCCGTGTTGTGTAGATACACCCATTTCGCTGTTAGGGAGGGAGTCCCAGGATTTTTTCCGTGTGGTGTAGGTACACCCATGGCGCTGTTAGGGAGGGAGTTCCAGGATTTTGTCCCCGTCAGGTGTAGGTACACCCACGGCGCTGTTAGGGAGGGAGTTCCAGGATTTTCTCTGTGTGGTTGTAGGTAAACCCACGGCGCTGTTAGGGAGGGAGTTCCAGGATTTTGTCCCGTGTGGTGTAGGTACACCCACAGCGCTGTTAGGGAGGGAGTTCCAGGATTTTGTCCCGTGTGGTGTAGGTACACCCACGGCGCTGTTAGGGTGAGAGTTCCAGGATTTTGTCCCTGTGGTGTAGGTCCACCCATGGCGCTGTTAGGGAGGGAGTTCCAGGATTTTGTCCCTGTGGTGTAGGTACACCCACAGCGCTGTTAGGGAGGGAGTTCCAGGATTTTGTCCCGTGTGGTGTAGGTACACCCACGGCGCTGTTAGCGTGAGAGTTCCAGGATTTTGTCGCTGTGGTGTAGGTACACCCACGGCGCTGTTAGGGAGGGAGTTCCAGGAATTTGTCCCTGTGGTGTAGGTACACCCACGGCGCTGTTAGTGAGGGAGTTCCAGGATTTTGTCCCCGTGTGGTGTAGCTACACCCACGGCGCTGTTAGGGAGGGAGTTCCAGGATTTTGTCCCTGTGATGTAGGTACACCCACGGCGCTGTTAGGGAGGGAGTTCCAGGATTTTGTCCCTGTGATGTAGGTACACCCATGGCGCTGTTATGGAGGGAGTTCCAGGATTTTGACCCGTGTGGTGTTGGTACACCCACGGCGCTGTTAGGGAGGGAGTTCCACGATTTTGTCCGTGTGGTGTAGGTACACCCAATGCGCTGTTAGGGAGGGAGTTCCAGGATTTTGTCCCAGTGTGTGGTGTAGGTACACCCACAGCGCCGTTAGGGAGGGAGTTCCAGGATTTTGTCCCCGTGTGTGGTGAAGGTACACCCACAGTGCTGTTAGGGAGGGAGTTCCAGGGTTTTGTCCCCGTGTGTGGTGTAGGTACACCCATAGCGCTGTTAGGGAGGGAGTTCCAGGATTTTGTCCGTGTGGTGTAGATACACACACGGCGCTGTTAGGGAGGGAGTTCCAGGATTTTGTCCATGTGGTGTAGGTACACCCACGGCGCTGTTAGGGAGGGAGTTCCAGGATATTGTCCATGTGGTGTAGGTACACCCACAGCGCTGTTGGGGAGGGAGTTCCAGGATATTGTCCGTGTCGTGTAGGTACAACCACGACGCTGTTAGGGATGGTGATCCAGGATTTTGTCCGTGTGGTGTAGGTACACCCACGGCGCTTTTAGGGAGGGAGTTCCAGGATTTTGTCCCCGTGTGTGGTGTAGGTACACCCACGGCGCTGGTAGGGAGGGATTTCCAGGATTTTGTCCCCGTGTGTGGTGTAGGTACACCCATGGCGCTGTTAGGGAGGGAGTTCCAGGATTTTGTTCCCCGTGTGGTGTCGGTACACCCACGGTGCTGTTAGGAACAGAGTTCCAGGATTTTGTCCGTGTGGTGTAGGTACACCCACGGCGCTGTTAGCGTGAGAGTTCCAGGATTTTGTCCCTGTGGTGTAGGTACACCCACGGCGCTGTTAGGGAGGGAGTTCCAGGAATTTGTCCCTGTGGTGTAGGTACACCCACGGCGCTGTTAGAGAGGGAGTTCCAGGATTTTGTCCCAGTGGTGTAGGTACACCCACGGCGCTGTTAGGGAGGGAGTTCCAGGATTTTGTCCCTGTGGTGTAGGGACACCCATGGCGCTGTTATGGAGGGAGTTCCAGGATTTTGTCCCGTGTGGTGTCGGTACACCCACGGCGCTGTTAGGGAGGGAGTTCCACGATTTTGTCCGTGTGGTGTAGGTACACCCACAGCGCCGTTAGGGAGGGAGTTCCAGGATTTTGTCCCCGTGTGTGGTGAAGGTACACCCACAGTGCTGTTAGGGAGGGAGTTCCAGGGTTTTGTCCCCGTGTGTGGTGTAGGTACACCCATAGCGCTGTTAGGGCGGGAGTTCCAGGATTTTGTCCGTGTGGTGTAGATACACACACGGCGCTGTTAGGGAGGGAGTTCCAGGATTTTATCCATGTGGTGTAGGTACACCCACGGCGCTGTTAGGGAGGGAGTTCCAGGATATTGTCCATGTGGTGTAGGTACACCCACGGCGCTGTTAGGGAGGGAGTTCCAGGATATTGTCCGTGTCGTGTAGGTACAACCACGACGCTGTTAGGGATGGTGATCCAGGATTTTGTCCGTGTGGTGTAGGTACACCCACGGCGCTGTTAGGGAGGGAGTTCCAGGATTTTGTCCCCGTGTGTGGTGTAGGTACACCCACGGCGCTGGTAGGGAGGGATTTCCAGGATTTTGTCCCCGTGTGTGGTGTAGGTACACCCATGGCGCTGTTAGGGAGGGAGTTCCAGGATTTTGTTCCCCGTGTGGTGTCGGTACACCCACGGCGCTGTTAGGAACAGAGTTCCAGGATTTTGTCCGTGTGGTGTAGGTACACCCACGGCGCTGTTAGGCACAGAGTTCCAGGATTTTGTCCGTGTGGTGTAGGTACACCCACAGCGCTGTTAGGGAGGGAGTTCCAGGATTTTGTCCCTGTGGTGTAGGTACACCCACGGCGCTGTTAGGGAGGGAGTTCCAGGATTTTGTCCCTGTGGTGTAGGTACACCCACGGCGCTGTTAGAGAGGGAGTTCCAGGATTTTGTCCCCGTGTAGTGTAGGTACATCCACGGCGCTGTTAGGGAGGGAGTTCCAGGATTTTGTCCCGTGTGGTGCAGGTACACACACGGCGCTGTTAGGGAGGGAGTTCCAGGATTTTGTCCCGTGTGGTATAGGTACACCCACGGCGCTGTTAGGGAGGGAGTTCCAGGATTTTGTCCATGTGGTGTAGGTACACCCACGGCGCTTTTAGGGAGGGAGTTCCAGGATTTTGTCCGTGTGGTGTAGGTACACCCACGGCGCTGTTAGGGAGGGAGTTCCAGGATTTTGTCCGTGTGGTGTAGGTACACCCACGGCGCTGTTAGGGAGTGAGTTCCAGGATTTTGTCCCACCTGGTGTAGGTACACCCACGGCGCTGTTAGGGAGGGAGTTCCAGGATTTTGTCCGTGTGGTGTAGGTACATCCACAGCGCTGTTAGGGAGGGAGTTCCAGGATTTTGTCCCCGTGTGTGGTGTAGGTACACCCACAGTGCTGTTAGGGAGGGAGTTCCAGGATTTTGTCCCTGTGGTGTAGGTACACCCACGGCGCTGTTAGGGAGGGAGTTCCAGGATTTTTTCCCTGTGGTGTAGGTACACCCACGGCGCTGTTAGAGAGGGAGTTCCAGGATTTTGTCCCCGTGTAGTGTAGGTACACCCACGCCGCTGTTAGGGAGGGAGTTCCAGGATTTTGTCCCGTGTGGTGTAGGTACACCCACGGCGCTGTTAGGGAGGAATGCCAGGAATTTGTCCCGTGTGGTATAGGTACACCCACGGCGCTGTTAGGGAGGGAGTTCCAGGATTTTGTCCGTGTGGTGTAGGTACACCCACGGCGCTGTTAGGGAGGGAGTTCCAGGATTTTGTCCGCGGGGTGTAGGTACACCCACGGCGCTGTTAGGGAGTGAGTTCCAGGATTTTGTCCCATCTGGTGTAGGTACACCCACGGCGCTGTTAGGGAGGGAGTTCCAGGAATTTCTCCCGTGCAGTGTAGGTACACCCACGGCGCTGTTAGGGAGGGTATTCCAGAATATTGTCCGTGTGGTGTAGGTACACCCACGGCGTTGTTAGGGAGGTAGATCAAGGATTATGTCTGTGTGGTGTAGGTACACCCACGGCGCTGTTAGGGAGGTAGATCAAGGATTTTGTCTGTGTGGTGTAGGTACACCCACGGCGCTGTTAGGGAGGGAGTTCCAGGATTTTGTCCCGTGTGGTATAGGTACACCCACGGCGCTGTTAGGGAGGGAGTTCCAGGATTTTGTCCGTGTGGTGTAGGTACACCCACGGCACTGTTAGGGAGGGAGTTCCAGGATTTTGTCCGTGTGGTGTAGGTACACCCACGGCGCTGTTAGGGAGGGAGTTCCAGGATTTTGTCCGTGTGGTGTAGGTATACCCACGGCGCTGTTAGGGAGTGAGTTCCAGGATTTTGTCCCACCTGGTGTAGGTACACCCACGGCGCTGTTAGGGAGGGAGTTCCAGGAATTTCTCCCGTGTAGTGTAGGTACACCCACAGCGCTGTTAGGGAGGGAGTTCCAGGATTTTGTCCCTGTGGTGTAGGTCCACCCACTGCGCTGTTAGGGAGGGAGTTCCAGGAATTTCTCCCGTGTAGTGTAGGTACACCCACCGCGCTGTTAGGGAGGGTATTCCAGAATATTGTCCGTGTGGTGTAGGTACACCCACGGCGTTGTTAGGGAGGTAGATCAAGGATTATGTCTGTGTGGTGTAGGTACACCCACGGCGCTGTTAGGGAGGTAGATCAAGGACTTTGTCTGTGTGGTGTAGGTACATCCACGGCGCTGATAGGGAGGGAGTTCCAGGAATTTGTCCGTGCGGTGTAGGTACACCCACGGCGCTGGTAGGGAGGGATTTCCAGGATTTTGTCCCCGTGTGTGGTGTAGGTACACCCATGGCGCTGTTAGGGAGAGAGTTCCAGGAATTTGTCCCCGTGTTGTGTAGATACACCCATGGCGCTGTTAGGGAGGGAGTTCCAGGATTTTGTCCCCGTGTGGTGTAGGTACACCCACGGCGCTGTTAGGGAGGGAGTTCCAGGATTTTCTCTGCGTGGTTGAAGGTACACCCACAGCGCTGTTAGGGAGGGAGTTCCAGGATTTTGTCCCGTGTGGTGTAGGTACACCCACGGCGCTGTTAGGGAGGGAGTTCCAGGATTTTGTCCCGTGTGGTGTAGGTACACCCACGGCGCTGTTAGGGTGAGAGTTCCAGGATTTCGTCCCTGTGGTGTAGGTCCACCCACGGCGCTGTTAGGGAGGGAGTTCCAGGATTTTGTCCCTGTGGTGTAGGTACACCCACTGCGCTGTTAGGGAGGGAGTTCCAGGATTTTGTCCCGTGTGGTGTAGGTACACCCACGGCGCTGTTAGCGTGAGAGTTCCAGGATTTTGTCCCTGTGGTGTAGGTACACCCACGGCGCTGTTAGGGAGGGAGTTCCAGGATTTTGTCCCGTGTGGTGTAGGTACACCCACGGCGCTTTTAGCGCGAGAGTTCCAGGATTTTGTCCCTGTGGTGTAGGTACACCCACAGCGCTGTTAGGGAGGGAGTTCAGGATTTTGTCCATGTGGTGTAGGTACACCCACGGCGCTGTTAGGGAGGGAGTTCCAGGATTTTGTCCCTGTGGTGTAGGTACACCCACGTCGCTGTTAGGGAGGGAGTTCCAGGATTTTGTCCCTGTGGTGTAGGTACACCCATGGCGCTGTTAGGGAGGGAGTTCCAGGATTTTGTCCCGTGTGGTGTAGGTACACCCACGGCGCTGTTAGGGAGGGAGTTCCAGGATTTTGTCCCGTGTGGTGTAGGTACACCCACGGCGCTGTTAGGGTGAGAGTTCCAGGATTTTGTCCCTGTGGTGTAGGTCCACCCACGGCGCTGTTAGGGAGGGAGTTCCAGGATTTTGTCCCTGTGGTGTAGGTACACCCACTGCTCTGTTAGGGAGGGAGTTCCAGGATTTTGTCCCGTGTGGTGTAGGTACACCCACGGCGCTGTTAGCGTGAGAGTTCCAGGATTTTGTCCCTGTGGTGTAGGTACACCCACGGCGCTGTTAGGGAGGGAGTTCCAGGATTTTGTCCCGTGTGGTGTAGGTACACCCACGGCGCTTTTAGCGTGAGAGTTCCAGGATTTTGTCCCTGTGGTGTAGGTACACCCACAGCGTTGTTAGGGAGGGAGTTCCAGGATTTTGTCCATGTGGTGTAGGTACACCCACGGCGCTGTTAGGGAGGGAGTTCCAGGATTTTGTCCCTGTGGTGTAGGTACACCCACGTCGCTGTTAGGGAGGGAGTTCCAGGATTTTGTCCCTGTGGTGTAGGTACACCCATGGCGCTGTTAGGGAGGGAGTTCCAGGATTTTGTCCCGTGTGGTGTAGGTACACCCACGGCGCTGTTAGGGAGGGAGTTCCAGGATTTTGTCCCGTGTGGTGTAGGTACACCCACGGCGCTGTTAGGGTGAGAGTTCCAGGATTTTGTCCCTGTGGTGTAGGTCCACCCACGGCGCTGTTAGGGAGGGAGATCCAGGATTTTGTCCCTGTGGTGTAGGTACACCCACTGCTCTGTTAGGGAGGGAGTTCCAGGATTTTGTCCCGTGTGGTGTAGGTACACCCACGGCGCTGTTAGCGTGAGAGTTCCAGGATTTTGTCCCTGTGGTGTAGGTACACCCACGGCGCTGTTAGGGAGGGAGTTCCAGGAATTTCTCCCGTGTAGTGTAGGTACACCCACAGCGCTGTTAGGGAGGGAGTTCCAGGATTTTGTCCCTGTGGTGTAGGTCCACCCACTGCGCTGTTAGGGAGGGAGTTCCAGGATTTTGTCTCTGTGGTGTAGGTACACCCACGGCGCTGTTAGGGAGGGAGTTCCAGGATTTTGTCCCCGTGTGTGATGTAGGTACACCCATAGCGCTGTTAGGGAGGAAGTTCCAGGATTTTGTCCATGTGGTGTAGGTACACCCACGGCGCTGTTAGGGAGGGAGTTCCAGGATATTGTCCGTGTGGTGTAGGTACACCCACGGCGCTGTTATGGAGGGAGTTCCAGGATTTTTTCCCTGTGATGTAGGTACACCCACGGTGCTGTTAGGGAGGGTGATCCAGGATTTTGTCCGTGTGGTGTAGGTACACCCACGGCGCTGTTAGGGAGGGAGTTCCAGGATTTTGTCCATGTGGTGTAGGTACACCCATGGCGCTGTTAGGGAGGGAGTTCCAGGATATTGTCCATGTGGTGTAGGTACACCCACAGCGCTGTTAGGGAGGGTGTTCCAGGATTTTGTCCGTGTGGTGTAGGTACAACCACGGCGCTGTTAGGGAGGGATTTCCAGGATTTTGTCCATGTGGTGCAGGTACACCCACGGCGCTGGTAGGGAGGGATTTCCAGGATTTTGTCCCCGTGTGTGGTGTAGGTACACCCATGGCGCTGTTAGGGAGGGAGTTCCAGGATTTTGTTCCCCGTGTGGTGTCGGTACACCCATGGCGCTGTTAGGGAGGGAGTTCCAGGATTTTGTCCCCCGTGTGGTGTAGGTACACCCACGGCGCTGTTAGGCACAGAGTTCCAGGATTTTGTCCGTGTGGTGTAGGTACACCCACCGCGCTGTTAGGCACAGAGTTCCAAGATTTTGTCCGTGTGGTGTAGGTACACCCACAGCGCTGTTAGGGAGGGAGTTCCAGGATTTTGTCCCCGTGTGTGGTGTAGGTACACCCACAGTGCTGTTAGGGAGGGAGTTCCAGGATTTTGTCCCTGTGGTGTAGGTACACCCACGGCGCTGTTAGGGAGGGAGTTCCAGGATTTTTTCCCTGTGGTGTAGGTACACCCACGGCGCTGTTAGAGAGTGAGTTCCAGGATTTTGTCCCCGTGTAGTGTAGGTACACCCACGGCGCTGTTAGGGAGGGAGTTCCAGGATTTTGTCCCGTGTGGTGTAGGTACACCCACGGCGCTGTTAGGGAGGAATGCCAGGAATTTGTCCCGTGTGGTATAGGTACACCCACGGCGCTGTTAGGGAGGGAGTTCCAGGATTTTGTCCGTGTGGTGTAGGTACACCCACGGCGCTGTTAGGGAGGGAGTTCCAGGATTTTGTCCGCGGGGTGTAGGTACACCCACGGCGCTGTTAGGGAGTGAGTTCCAGGATTTTGTCCCATCTGGTGTAGGTACACCCACGGCGCTGTTAGGGAGGGAGTTCCAGGAATTTCTCCGGTGTAGTGTAGGTACACCCACGGCGCTGTTAGGGAGGGTATTCCAGAATATTGTCCGTGTGGTGTAGGTACACCCACGGCGTTGTTAGGGAGGTAGATCAAGGATTATGTCTGTGTGGTGTAGGTACACCCACGGCGCTGTTAGGGAGGTAGATCAAGGATTTTGTCTGTGTGGTGTAGGTACACCCACGGCGCTGTTAGGGAGGGAGTTCCAGGATTTTGTCCCGTGTGGTATAGGTACACCCACGGCGCTGTTAGGGAGGGAGTTCCAGGATTTTGTCCGTGTGGTGTAGGTACACCCACGGCGCTGTTAGGGAGGGAGTTCCAGGATTTTGTCCGTGTGGTGTAGGTACACCCACGGCGCTGTTAGGGAGGGAGTTCCAGGATTTTGTCCGTGTGGTGTAGGTATACCCACGGCGCTGTTAGGGAGTGAGTTCCAGGATTTTGTCCCACCTGGTGTAGGTACACCCACGGCGCTGTTAGGGAGGGAGTTCCAGGAATTTCTCCCGTGTAGTGTAGGTACACCCACAGCGCTGTTAGGGAGGGAGTTCCAGGATTTTGTCCCTGTGGTGTAGGTCCACCCACTGCGCTGTTAGGGAGGGAGTTCGAGGATTTTGTCTCTGTGGTGTAGGTACACCCACGGCGCTGTTAGGGAGGGAGTTCCAGGATTTTGTCCATGTGGTGTAGGTACACCCATGGCGCTGTTAGGGAGGGAGTTCCAGGATATTGTCCATGTGGTGTAGGTACACCCACAGCGCTGTTAGGGAGGGATTTCCAGGATTTTGTCCGTGTGGTGTAGGTACAACCACGGCGCTGTTAGGGAGGGATTTCCAGGATTTTGTCCATGTGGTGCAGGTACACCCACGGCGCTGGTAGGGAGGGATTTCCAGGATTTTGTCCCCGTGTGTGGTGTAGGTACACCCATGGCGCTGTTAGGGAGGGAGTTCCAGGATTTTGTTCCCCGTGTGGTGTAGGTACACCCACGGCGCTGTTAGGGAGTTCCAGGATTTTGTCCCGTGTGGTGTAGGTACACCCACGTTGCTGTTAGGGAGGGTGTTCCAGGATTTTGTCCCGTGTGGTATAGGTACACCCACGGCGCTGTTAGAGAGGGAGTTCCAGGATTTTGTCCGTGTGGTGTAGGTACACCCACGGCGCTGTTAGGGAGGGAGTTCCAGGATTTTGTCCCGTGTGGTATAGGTACACCCACGGCGCTGTTAGGGAGGGAGTTCCAGGATTTTGTCCGTGTGGTGTAGGTACACCCACGGCGCTGTTAGGGAGGGAGTTCCAGGATTTTGTCCGTGTGGTGTAGGTACACCCACAGCAATGTTAGGGAGTTCCAGGATTTTGTCCCGTGTGGTGTAGGTACACCCACGTTGCTGTTAGGGAGGGTGTTCCAGGATTTTGTCCCGTGTGGTGTAGGTACACCCACGGCGCTGTTCCGGAGGGAGGGAGTTCCAGGATTTTGTCCCGTGTGGTGTAGGTACACCCACGGCGCTGTAAGGGAGGGAGTTCCAGGATTTTTTCCCTGTGGTGTAGGTACACCTACAGTGCTGTTCGGGAGGGAGCTCCAGGATTTTGTCCCGTGTGGTGTAGGTACACCCACGTTGCTGTTAGGGAGGGATTTCCAGGATTTTGTCCCCGTGTGTGGTGTAGGTACACCCATGGCGCTGTTAGGGAGGGAGTTCCAGGATTTTGTTCCCCGTGTGTGGTGTAGGTACACCCACAGCGCTGTTAGGGAGGGAGTTCCAGGATTTTGTCCCGGGTGGTGTAGGTACATCCACGATGCTGTTAGGGAGGGAGTTGCAGGATTTTGTCCCCGTGTGGTGTAGGTACACCCACGGCGCTGTTAGGGAGGGAGTTCCAGGTATTTGTCCGTGTGGTGTAGGTACACACATGGGGCTGTTAGTGAGGGAGTTCCAGGATTTTGTCCGTGTGGTGTAGGTACACCCAGGGCGCTGTTAGGGAGGGAGCTCCATGATTTTGTCCGTGTGGTGTAGGTACACCCACGGCGCTGTTAGGCAGAGAGTTCCAGGATTTTGTCCCTTGAGGTGTAGGTACACCCACAGCGCTGTTAGGGAGGGATTTCCAGGATTTTGTCCATGTGGTGTAGGTACACCCACGGCGCTGTTAGGGAGGGAGTTCCAGGATTTTTTCCGTGTGGTGTAGGTACACCCACGGCGCTGTTAGGGAGGGAGTTCCAGGATTTTGTCCCTGTGGTGTAGGTCCACCCACGGCGCTGTTAGGGAGGGAGTTCCAGGATTTTGTCCCTGTGGTGTAGGTACACCCACTGCGCTGTTAGGGAGGGAGTTCCAGGATTTTGTCCGTGTGGTGTAGGTACACCCACAGCACTGTTAGGGAGTTCCAGGATATTGTCCCGTGTGGTGTAGGTACACCCACGTTGCTGTTAGGGAGGGTGTTCCAGGATTTTGTCCCGTGTGGTGTAGGTACACCCACGGCGCTGTTACGGAGGGAGGGAGTTCCAGGATTTTGTCCCGTGTGGTGTAGGTACACCCACGGCGCTGTTAGGGAGGGAGTTCCAGGATTTTTTCCCTGTGGTGTAGGTACACCCACAGTGCTGTTCGGGAGGGAGCTCCAGGATTTTGTCCCGTGTGGTGTAGGTACACCCACGTTGCTGTTAGGGAGGGAGTTCCAGGATTTTGTTCCGTGTGGTGCAGGTACACCCACGTCGCTGGTAGGGAGGGATTTCCAGGATTTTGTCCGTGTGGCGTAGGTACACCCACAGTGCTGTTAGGGAGGGAGTTCCAGGATTTTGTCCCTGTGGTGTAGGTACACCCACGGCGCTGGTAGAGAGGGAGTTCCAGGATTTTGTCCCCGTGTAGTGTAGGTACACCCACGGCGCTGTTAGGGAGGGAGTTCCAGGATTTTGTCCCGTGTGGTATAGGTACACCCACGGCGCTGTTAGGGAGGGAGTGTCAGGATTTTGTCCGTGTGGTGTAGGTACACCCACGGCGCTGTTAGAGAGCGATATCCAGGATTTTGTCCCGTGTGGTGTAGGTACACCCACGGCACTGTTAGGGAGGGAGTTCCAGGATTTTGTCCGTGTGGTGTAGGTACACCCACGGCGCTGTAAGGGAGGGAGTTCCAGGATTTTGTCCGTGTGGTGTAGGTACACCCACGGCTCTGTTAGGGAGGTAGTTCCAGGAATTTGTCCATGTGGTGTAGGTACACCCACAGCGCTGTTAGGGAGGGAGTTCCAGGATTTTGTCCCGGGTGGCGTAGGTACATCCACAACGCTGTTAGGGAGGGAGTTGCAGGATTTTGTCCCCGTGTGGTGTAGGTACACCCGCGGCGCTGTTAGGGAGGGAGTTCCAGGTATTTGTCCGTGTGGTGTAGGTACACACATGGGGCTGTTAGTGAGGGAGTTCCAGGATTTTGTCCGTGTGGTGTAGGTACACCCAGGGCGCTGTTAGGGAGGGAGCTCCATGATTTTGTCCGTGTGGTGTAGGTACACCCACGGCGCTGTTAGGCAGAGAGTTCCAGGATTTTGTCCCTTGAGGTGTAGGTACACCCACAGCGCTGTTAGGGAGGGATTTCCAGGATTTTGTCCATGTGGTGTAGGTACACCCACGGCGCTGTTAGGGAGGGAGTTCCAGGATTTTTTCCGTGTGGTGTAGGTACACCCACGGCGCTGTTAGGGAGGGTGATCCAGGATTTAGTCCCCGTGTGGAGTAGGTACACCCACGGCGCAGTTAGGGAGAGATGACAGGATTTTGTCCCATGCGGTGTAGGTACACCCACGGCGCTGTTAGGGAGGTAGTTCTAGGATTTTTTCCCTGTGGTACATGTACACCCACGGCGCTGTTAGGGAGGGAGTTCCAGGATTTTGTCCATGTGGTGTAAGTACACCCACAGCGCTGTTAGGGAGGGAGTTCCAGGATTTTGTCCCGTGTGGTGTAGGTACACCCACGGCGCTGTTAGGGAGGGAGTTCCAGGATTTAGTCCCCGGGTGGAGTAGGTACACCCATGGCGCAGTTAGGGAGAGACTTACAGGATTTTGTCCCATGCGGTGTAGGTACACCCACGGCGCTGTTAGGGAGGTAGTTCTAGGATTTTTTCCGTGTGGTGCATGTACACCCACGGCGCTGTTAGGGAGGGAGTTCCAGGATTTTGTCCATGTGGTGTAAGTACACCCACAGCGCTGTTAGGGAGGGAGTTCCAGTAATTTGTCCCCGTGTGTGGTGTCGGTACAACAACCGCGCTGTTAGGCAGGGAGTTCCAGGATTTTGTCCATGTGGTGTAGGTATACCCACAGCGCTGTTATGGAGGGAGCACCAGGATTTTGTCTGTGTGGTGTAGGTACACCCACAGCGCTGTTAGGGAGGGAGTTCCAGGATTTTGTACGTGTGGTATAGGTACACCCACAGCGCTGTTAGGGAGTTCCAGGATTTTGTCCGTGTGGTGTAGGTACACCCACAGCACTGTTAGGGAGTTCCAGGATTTTGTCCCGTGTGGTGTAGGTACACCCACGTTGATGTTAGGGAGGGTGTTCCAGGATTTTGTCCCGTGTGGTGTAGGTACACCCACGGCGCTGTTACGGAGGGAGGGAGTTCCAGGATTTTGTCCCGTGTGGTGTAGGTACACCCACGGCGCTGTTAGGGAGGGAGTTCCAGGATTTTTTCCCTGTGGTGTAGGTACACCCACAGTGCTGTTCGGGAGGGAGCTCCAGGATTTTGTCCCGTGTGGTGTAGGTACACCCACGTTGCTGTTAGGGAGGGAGTTCCAGGATTTTGTCCCGTGTGGTGTAGGTACAGCCACGGCGCTGTTAGGGAGGGAGTTCCAGGATTTTTTCCCTGTGGTGTAGGTACACCCACAGTGCTGTTAGGGAGGGAGCTCCAGGATTTTGTCCGTGTGGTGTAGGTACACCCATGGCGCTGTTAGGGAGGGAGTTCCAGGAAAATGTCCGTGTGGTGTAGGTACACCTACGGCGCTGTTAGGGAGGGAGTTCCAGGATTTTGTCACCGTGAGGTGTAGGTACACCCACCGTGCTGTTAGGGAGGGAGTTCCAGGATTTTGTCCATGTGGAGTAGGTACACCCATAGCACTGTCGGGAGGGAGTTCCAGGATTTTGTCCGTGTGGTGTAGGTACACCCACAGCGCTGTTAGGGAGGGAGTTCCAGGATTTGGTCCGTGTAGTGTAGGTACACCCACGACACTGTTAGGGATGGTGATCCAGGATTATGTCCCCGTGCGGTGCAGGTACACCCACGGCGCTGACAGCGAGGGCGTTCCAGGATTTTGTCCGTGTGGTGTAGGTACACCCACAGTGCTGTTAGGGAGGGAGTTCCAGGATTTTGTCCCGTGTGGTGTAGGTACACCCATGGCGCCGTAAGGGAGGGAGTTCCAGGATTTTGTCCCGTGTGGTGTAGGTACACCCACAGTGCTGTTAGGGAGGGAGTTCCAGGATTTTGTCCGTGTGGTGTAGGTACACCCACAGCGCTGTTAGGGAGGGAGTTCCAGGATTTTGTCCCGTGTGGTGTAGGTACAACCACTGCCCTGTTAGGCAGGGAGTTCCAGGATTTTGTCCGTGTGGTGTAGGTACATCCACGACGCTGTCAGGGAGGGAGTTCCAGGATTTTGTCCATTTGGTGTATGTACACCCACGGCGCTGTTAGGGAGGGAGTTCCAGGAATTTGACCGTGTTGTGTAGGTACACCCACGGCGCTGTTAGGGAGGGAGTTCAAGGATGTTGTCCATGTGTTGTAGGTACACCCATGGTGCTGTTAGGGAGGGAGTTCAAGGATTTTGTCCCTGTGGTCTAGGTACACCCATAGCGCTGTTAGGGAGGGAGTTCCAGGATTTTGTCCGTGTGGTGTAGGTACACCCACAGTGCTGTTAGGGATGGAGTTCCAGGATTTTGTCCTCGTGAGGTGTAGGTACACCCACGGCGCTGTTAGGGAAGGAGTTCAGGGATTTTGTCCCCGTGATGTGCATGTACACCCACAGTGCTGTTAGGGAGGGAGTTCCAGGATTTTGTCCTCGTTTGGTGTAGGTACACCCACAGCGCTGTTAGGGATGAGTTCCAGGATTTTGTCCGTGTGGTGTAGGTACACCCACGGCGCTGTTAGGGAGGGATTTCCAGGATTTTGTCCCCGTGTGTGGTGTAGGTACACCCATGGCGCTGTTAGGGAGGGAGTTCCAGGATTATGTTCCCCGTGTGGTGTCGGTACACCCATGGCGCTGTTAGGGAGGGAGTTCCAGGATTTTGTCCCCCGTGTGGTGTAGGTACACCCACGGCGCTGTTAGGCACATAGTTCCAGGATTTTGTCCGTGTGGTGTAGGTACACCCACCGCGCTGTTAGGCACAGAGTTCCAGGATTTTGTCCGTGTGGTGTAGGTACACCCACAGTGCTGTTAGGGAGGGAGCTCCAGGATTTTGTCCCTGTGGTGTAGGTACAGCCACGGCGCTGTTAGGGAGGGAGTTCCAGGATTTTGTCCCTGTGGTGTATGTACACCCACGGCGCTGTTGGAGAGGGAGTTCCAGGATTTTGTCCCCGTGTAGTGTAGGTACACCCACGCCGCTGTTAGGGAGGGAGTTCCAGGATTTTGTCCCGTGTGGTGTAGGTACACCCACGGCGCTGTTAGGGAGGGAGTGCCAGGATTTTGTCCCGTGTGGTATAGGTACACCCACGGCGCTGTTAGGGAGGGAGTTCCAGGATTTTGTCCGTGTGGTGTAGGTACACCCACGGCGCTGTTAGGGAGTGAGTTCCAGGATTTTGTCCCATCTGGTGTAGGTACACCCACGGCGCTGTTAGGGAGGGAGTTCCAGGAATTTCTCCCGTGTAGTGTAGGTACACCCACGGCGCTGTTAGGGAGGGTATTCCAGAATATTGTCCGTGTGGTGTAGGTACACCCACGGCGTTGTTAGGGAGGTAGATCAAGGATTTTGTCTGTGTGGTGTAGGTACACCCACGGCGCTGTTAGGGAGGTAGATCAAGGATTTTGTCTGTGTGGTGTAGGTACACCCATAGCGCTGTTAGGGAGGGAGTTCCAGGAATTTGTCCGTGCGGTGTAGGTACACCCACGGCGCTGGAAGGGAGGGATTTCCAGGATTTTGTCCCCGTGTGTGGTGTAGGTACACCCATGGCGCTGTTAGGGAGAGAGTTCCAGGATTTTGTCCCTGTG
This sequence comes from Isurus oxyrinchus, assembly GCA_026770705.1. NCBI lineage: Eukaryota > Metazoa > Chordata > Chondrichthyes > Lamniformes > Lamnidae > Isurus > Isurus oxyrinchus. The sequence continues at coordinate 294,517 of JANJGN010000639.1, forward strand.
TTGTGTAGGTACACCCACGGCGCTGTTAGGGAGGGAGTTCCAGGACTTTGTCCCTGTGGTGTAGGTACACCCACTGCGCTGTTAGGGAGGGAGTTCCAGGATTTTGTCACTGTGGTGTAGGTACACCCACGGCGCTGTTAGGGAGGGAGTTCCAGGATTTTGTCCCGTGTGGTGTAGGTACACCCACGGCGCTGTTAGCGTGAGAGTTCCAGGATTTTGTCCCCGTGTGGTGTAGGTACACCCACGGCGCTGTTAGGGAGGGAGTTCCAGGATTTTGTCCCTGTGGTGTAGGTACACCCACGGCGCTGTTAGGGAGGGAGTTCCAGGATTTTGTCCGTGTGGTGTAGGTACACCCACGGCGCTGTTAGGGAGGGAGTTCCAGGATTTTGTCCCGTGTGGTGTAGGTACACCCACGGCGCTGTTAGGGAGGGATTTCCAGGATTTTGTCCGTGTGGTGTAGGTACACCCACTGCGCTGTTAGGGAGGGAGTTCCAAGATTTTGTCACCTTGTGTGGTGTAGGTACACCCACTGCGCTGTTAGGGAGTTCCAGGATTTTGTCCGTGTGCTGTAGGTACACCCATGGTGCTGTTAGGGAGGGAGTTCCAGGATTTAGTCCGTGTGGTGTAGGTAAACCCTCGGCGCTGTTGGGGAGGGAGCTCCAGGATTTTGTCCGTGTGGTGCAGGTACACCCACGGCGCTGTAAGGGAGGGAGTTCCAGAATTGTGTCCCTGTGTGGTGTAGGTACACCCACAGTGCTGTTAGGGAGGGAGCTCCAGGATTTTGACCCGTGTGGTGTAGGTACACCCACGGCGCTGTAAGGGAGGGATTTCCAGGATTTTGTCCCTGTGGTGTAGGTACACCCACGGCGCTGTTAGGGAGGGAATTCCAGTATTTGGTCCCTGTGGTGTAGGTACACCCACGGTGCTGTTAGGGAGGGAGTTCCAGGATTTTGTCCCGTGTGGTGTCGGTACACCCACGGCGCTGTTAGGGAGGGAGTTCCAGGATTTTGTCCGTGTGGTGTAGGTACACCCACGGCACTGTTAGGGAGGGAGTTCCAGGATTTTGTCCCCGTGTGTGGTGTAGGTACACCCACGGCGCTGTTAGGGAGGGAGTTCCAGGATTTTGTCCCCGTGTGTGATGTAGGTACACCCATAGCGCTGTTAGGGAGGGAGTTCCAGGATTTTGTCCATGTGGTGTAGGTACACCCATGGCGCTGTTAGGGAGGGAGTTCCAGGATATTGTCCATGTGGTGTAGGTACACCCACAGCGCTGTTAGTGAGGGAGTTCCAGGATTTTGTCCGTGTGGTGTAGGTACAACCACGGCGCTGTTAGGGAGGGAGTTCCAGGATTTTGTGCATGTGGTGCAGGTACACCCACGGCGCTGGTAGGGAGGGATTTCCAGGATTTTGTCCCCGTGTGTGGTGTAGGCACACCCATGGCGCTGTAAGGGAGGGAGTTCCAGGATTTTGTTCCCCGTGTAGTGTCGGTACACCATGGCGCTGTTAGGGAGGGAGTTCCAGGATTTTGTCCCCCGTGTGGTGTAGGTACACCCACGGCGCTGTTAGGCACAGAGTTCCAGGATTTTGTCCGTGTGGTGTAGGTACACCCACCGCGCTGTAAGGCACAGAGTTCCAGGATTTTGTCCGTGTGGTGTAGGTACACCCACGGCGCTGTTAGGGAGGGAGTTCCAGGATTTTGTCCCTGTGGTGTAGGTACACCCACGGCGCTGTTAGAGAGGGAGTTCCAGGATTTTGTCCCCGTGTAGTGTAGGGACACCCACGGCGCTGTTAGGGAGGGAGTTCCAGGATTTTGTCCCGTGTGTTGTAGGTACACCCACGGCGCTGTTAGGGAGGGAGTGCCAGGATTTTGTCCCGTGTGGTATAGGTACAGCCACGGCGCTGTTAGGGAGGGAGTTCCAGGATTTTGTCCGCGGGGTGTAGGTACACCCACGGCGCTGTTAGGGAGTGAGTTCCAGGATTTTGACCCATCTGGTGTAGGTACACCCACAGCGCTGTTAGGGAGGGAGTTCCAGGAATTTCTCCCGTGTAGTGTCGGTACACCCACGGTGCTGTGAGGGAGGGAGTTCCAGGATTTTGTCCCTGTGGTGTAGGTACACCCACGGCACTGGAAGGGAGGGAGTTCCAGGATTTTGTCCCCGTGTGGTGTAGGTACACCCACGGCGCTGTTAGGGAGGGAGTTCCTGGATTTTGTCCCGTGTGGTGTAGGTACACCCACGGCGCTGTTAGGGAGGGAGTTCCAGGATTTTGTCCCTGTGTGCTGTAGGTACACCCACGGCGCTGTTAGGGAGGGAGATCGAGGATTTTGTCCCTGTATGCTGTAGGTACAACCACGGCGCTGTTAGGGAGGTAGTTCCAGGATTTTGTCCCTGTGGTGTAGGTACACCCACAGTGCTGTTTGGGACAGAGTTCCAGGATTTTGTCCGTGAGGTGTAGTTACCCCCACGGCGCTGTTAGGGAGGGTATTCCAGAATATTGTCTGTGTGGTGTAGGTACACCCACGGCGTTGTTAGGGAGGTAGATCAAGGATTTTGTCTGTGTGGTGTAGGTACACCCACGGCGCTGTTAGGGAGGAAGATCAAGGATTTTGTCTGTGTGGTGTAGGTACACCCACGGCGCTGGTAGGGAGGGATTTCCAGGATTTTGTCTGCGTGTGTGGTGTAGGTACACCCATGGCGCTGTTAGGGAGAGAGTTCCAGGATTTTGTCCCCGTGTTGTGTAGATACACCCATTTCGCTGTTAGGGAGGGAGTCCCAGGATTTTTTCCGTGTGGTGTAGGTACACCCATGGCGCTGTTAGGGAGGGAGTTCCAGGATTTTGTCCCCGTCTGGTGTAGGTACACCCACGGCGCTGTTAGGGAGGGAGTTCCAGGATTTTCTCTGTGTGGTTGTCGGTAAACCCACGGCGCTGTTAGGGAGGGAGTTCCAGGATTTTGTCCCGTGTGGTGTAGGTACACCCACAGCGCTGTTAGGGAGGGAGTTCCAGGATTTTGTCCCGTGTGGTGTAGGTACACCCACGGCGCTGTTAGGGTGAGAGTTCCAGGATTTTGTCCCTGTGGTGTAGGTCCACCCATGGCGCTGTTAGGGAGGGAGTTCCAGGATTTTGTCCCTGTGGTGTAGGTACACCCACGGCGCTGTTAGCGTGAGAGTTCCAGGATTTTGTCCCTGTGGTGTAGGTACACCCACGGCGCTGTTAGGGAGGGAGTTCCAGGATTTTGTCCCGTGTGGTGTAGGTACACACACGGCGCTGTTAGGGAGGGAGTTCCAGGATTTTGTCCCGTGTGGTATAGGTACACCCACGGCGCTGTTAGGGAGGGAGTTCCAGGATTTTGTCCATGTGGTGTAGGTACACCCACGGCGCTGTTAGGGAGGGAGTTCCAGGATTTTGTCCGTGTGGTGTAGGTACACCCACGGCGCTGTTAGGGAGTGAGTTCCAGGATTTTGTCCCGTGTGGTGTAGATACACACACGGCGCTGTTAGGGAGGGAGTTCCAGGATTTTGTCCCGTGTGGTGTAGGTACACCCACGGCGCTGTTAGGGAGGGAGTTCCAGGATTTTGTCCCGTGTGGTATAGGTACACCCACGGCGCTGTTAGGGAGGGAGTTCCAGGATTTTGTCCATGTGGTGTAGGTACACCCACGGCGCTGTTAGGGAGGGAGTTCCAGGATTTTGTCCGTGTGGTGTAGGTACACCCACGGCGCTGTTAGGGAGTGAGTTCCAGGATTTTGTCCCGTGTGGTATAGGTACACCCACGGCGCTGTTAGGGAGGGAGTTCCAGGATTTTGTCCCTGTGGTGTAGGTACACCCACGGCGCTGTTAGGGAGTGAGTTCCAGGATTTTGTCCCACCTGGTGTAGGTACACCCACGGCGCTGTTAGGGAGGGAGTTCCAGGAATTTCTCCCGTGTAGTGTAGGTACACCCACAGCGCTGTTAGGGAGGGAGTTCCAGGATTTTGTCCGTGTGGTGTAGGTACATCCACAGCGCTGTTGGGGAGGGAGTTCCAGGATTTTGTCCCCGTGTGTGGTGTAGGTACACCCACAGTGCTGTTAGGGAGGGAGTTCCAGGATTTTGTCCCTGTGGTGTAGGTACACCCACGGCGCTGTTAGGGAGGGAGTTCCAGGATTTTTTCCCTGTGGTGTAGGTACACCCACGGCGCTGTTAGAGAGGGAGTTACAGGATTTTGTCCCCGTGTAGTGTAGGTACACCCACGCCGCTGTTAGGGAGGGAGTTCCAGGATTTTGTCCCGTGTGGTGTAGGTACACCCACGGCGCTGTTAGGGAGGAATGCCAGGAATTTGTCCCGTGTGGTATAGGTACACCCACGGCGCTGTTAGGGAGGGAGTTCCAGGATTTTGTCCGTGTGGTGTAGGTACACCCACGGCGCTGTTAGGGAGGGAGTTCCAGGATTTTGTCCGCGGGGTGTAGGTACACCCACGGCGCTGTTAGGGAGTGAGTTCCAGGATTTTGTCCCATCTGGTGTAGGTACACCCACGGCGCTGTTAGGGAGGGAGTTCCAGGAATTTCTCCCGTGTAGTGTAGGTACACCCACGGCGCTGTTAGGGAGGGTATTCCAGAATATTGTCCGTGTGGTGTAGGTACACCCACGGCGTTGTTAGGGAGGTAGATCAAGGATTATGTCTGTGTGGTGTAGGTACACCCACGGCGCTGTTAGGGAGGTAGATCAAGGATTTTGTCTGTGTGGTGTAGGTACACCCACGGCGCTGTTAGGGAGGGAGTTCCAGGATTTTGTCCGTGTGGTGTAGGTACACCCACGGCGCTGTTAGGGAGGGAGTTCCAGGATTTTGTCCGTGTGGTGTAGGTACACCCACGGCGCTGTTAGAGAGGGAGTTCCAGGATTTTGTCCGTGTGGTGTAGGTATACCCACGGCGCTGTTAGGGAGTGAGTTCCAGGATTTTGTCCCACCTGGTGTAGGTACACCCACGGCGCTGTTAGGGAGGGAGTTCCAGGAATTTCTCCCGTGTAGAGTAGGTACACCCACAGCGCTGTTAGGGAGGGAGTTCCAGGATTTTGTCCCTGTGGTGTAGGTCCACCCACTGCGCTGTTAGGCAGGGAGCTCCAGGAATTTCTCCCGTGTAGTGTAGGTACACCCACGGCGCTGTTAGGGAGGGTATTCCAGAATATTGTCCGTGTGGTGTAGGTACACCCACGGCGTTGTTAGGGAGGTAGATCAAGGATTATGTCTGTGTGGTGTAGGTACACCCACGGCGCTGTTAGGGAGGTAGATCAAGGATTTTGTCTGTGTGGTGTAGGTACATCCACGGCGCTGATAGGGAGGGAGTTCCAGGAATTTGTCCGTGCGGTGTAGGTACACCCACGGCGCTGGTAGGGAGGGATTTCCAGGATTTTGTCCCCGTGTGTGGTGTAGGTACACCCATGGCGCTGTTAGGGAGAGAGTTCCAGGAATTTGTCCCCGTGTTGTGTAGATACACCCATGGCGCTGTTAGGGAGGGAGTTCCAGGATTTTGTCCCCGTGTGGTGTAGGTACACCCACGGCGCTGTTAGGGAGGGAGTTCCAGGATTTTCTCTGTGTGGTTGTAGGTACACCCACAGCGCTGTTAGGGAGGGAGTTCCAGGATTTTGTCCCGTGTGGTGTAGGTACACCCACGGCGCTGTTAGGGAGGGAGTTCCAGGATTTTGTACCGTGTGGTGTAGGTACACCCACGGCGCTGTTAGGGTGAGAGTTCCAGGATTTTGTCCCTGTGGTGTAGGTCCACCCACGGCGCTGTTAGGGAGGGAGTTCCAGGATTTTGTCCCTGTGGTGTAGGTACACCCACTGCGCTGTTAGGGAGGGAGTTCCAGGATTTTGTCCCGTGTGGTGTAGGTACACCCACGGCGCTGTTAGCGTGAGAGTTCCAGGATTTTGTCCCTGTGGTGTAGGTACACCCACGGCGCTGTTAGGGAGGGAGTTCCAGGATTTTGTCCCGTGTGGTGTAGGTACACCCACGGCGCTGTTAGGGAGGGAGTTCCAGGATTTTGTCCCTGTGGTGTAGGTACACCCACGTCGCTGTTAGGGAGGGAGTTCCAGGATTTTGTCCCTGTGGTGTAGGTACACCCATGGCGCTGTTAGGGAGGGAGTTCCAGGATTTTGTCCCGTGTGGTGTAGGTACACCCACGGCGCTGTTAGGGAGGGAGTTCCAGGATTTTGTCCCGTGTGGTGTAGGTACACCCACGGCGCTGTTAGCGTGAGAGTTCCAGGATTTTGTCCCTGTGGTGTAGGTACACCCACGGCGCTGTTAGGGAGGGAGTTCCAGGATTTTGTCCCGTGTAGTGTAGGTACACCCACAGCGCTGTTACGGAGGGAGTTCCAGGATTTTGTCCCTGTGGTGTAGGTCCACCCACTGCGCTGTTAGGGAGGGAGTTCCAGGATTTTGTCTCTGTGGTGTAGGTACACCCACGGCGCTGTTAGGGAGGGAGTTCCAGGATTTTGTCCCCGTGTGCGATGTAGGTACACCCATAGCGCTGTTAGGGAGGGAGTTCCAGGATTTTGTCCATGTGGTGTAGGTACACCCACGGCGCTGTTAGGGAGGGAGTTCCAGGATATTGTCCGTGTGGTGTAGTTACACCCACGGCGCTGTTATGGAGGGAGTTCCAGGATTTTGTCCATGTGGTGTAGGTACACCCATGGCGCTGTTAGGGAGGGAGTTCCAGGATATTGTCCATGTGGTGTAGGTACACCCACGGCGCTGGTAGGGAGGGATTTCCAGGATTTTGTCCATGTGGTGCAGGTACACCCACGGCGCTGGTAGGGAGGGATTTCCAGGATTTTGTCCCCGTGTGTGGTGTAGGTACACCCATGGCGCTGTTAGGGAGGGAGTTCCAGGATTTTGTTCCCCGTGTGGTGTCGGTACACCCATGGCGCTGTTAGGGAGGGAGTTCCAGGATTTTGTCCCCCGTGTGGTGTAGGTACACCCACGGCGCTGTTAGGCACAGAGTTCCAGGATTTTGTCAGTGTGGTGTAGGTACACCCACCGCGCTGTTAGGCACAGAGTTCCAGGATTTTCTCCGTGTGGTGTAGGTACATCCACAGCGCTGTTAGGGAGGGAGTTCCAGGATTTTGTCCCCGTGTGTGGTGTAGGTACACCCACAGTGCTGTTAGGGAGGGAGTTCCAGGATTTTGTCCCTGTGGTGTAGGTACACCCACGGCGCTGTTAGGGAGGGAGATCCAGGATTTTTTCCCTGTGGTGTAGGTACACCCACGGCGCTGTTAGAGAGGGAGTTCCAGGATTTTGTCCCCGTGTAGTGTAGGTACACCCACGCCGCTGTTAGGGAGGGAGTTCCAGGATTTTGTCCCGTGTGGTGTAGGTACACCCACGGCGCTGTTAGGGAGGAATGCCAGGAATGTGTCCCGTGTGGTATAGGTACACCCACGGCGCCGTTAGGGAGGGAGTTCCAGGATTTTGTCCGTGAGGTGTAGGTACACCCACGGCGCTGTTAGGGAGGGAGTTCCAGGATTTTGTCCGCGGGGTGTAGGTACACCCACGGCGCTGTTAGGGAGTGAGTTCCAGGATTTTGTCCCATCTGGTGTAGGTACACCCACGGCGCTGTTAGGGAGGGAGTTCCAGGAATTTCTCCCGTGTAGTGTAGGTACACCCACGGCGCTGTTAGGGAGGGTATTCCAGAATATTGTCCGTGTGCTGTAGGTACACCCACGGCGTTGTTAGGGAGGTAGATCAAGGATTATGTCTGTGTGGTGTAGGTACACCCACGGCGCTGTTAGGGAGGTAGATCAAGGATTTTGTCTGTGTGGTGTAGGTACACCCACGGCGCTGTTAGGGAGGGAGTTCCAGGATTTTGTCCCGTGTGGTATAGGTACACCCACGGCGCTGTTAGGGAGGCAGTTCCAGGATTTTGTCCGTGTGGTGTAGGTACACCCACGGCGCTGTTAGGGAGGGAGTTCCAGGATTTTGTCCCGTGTGGTATAGGTACACCCACGGCGCTGTTAGGGAGGGAGTTCCAGGATTTTGTCCGTGTGGTGTAGGTACACCCACGGCGCTGTTAGGGAGGGAGTTCCAGGATTTTGTCCGTGTGGTGTAGGTACACCCACGGCGCTGTTAGGGAGTGAGTTCCAGGATTTTGTCCCACCTGGTGTAGGTACACCCACGGCGCTGTTAGGGAGGGAGTTCCAGGAATTTCTCCCGTGTAGTGTAGGTACACCCACAGCGCTGTTAGGGAGGGAGTTCCAGGATTTTGTCCATGTGGTGTAGGTACACCCATGGCGCTGTTAGGGAGGGAGTTCCAGGATATTGTCCATGTGGTGTAGGTACACCCACAGCGCTGTTAGGGAGGGAGTTCCAGGATTTTGTCTCTGTGGTGTAGGTACACCCACGGCGCTGTTAGGGAGGGAGTTCCAGGATTTTGTCCGTGTGGTGTAGGTACACCCATGGCGCTGTTAGGGAGGGAGTTCCAGGATATTGTCCATGTGGTGTAGGTACACCCACAGCGCTGTTAGGGAGGGAGTTCCAGGATTTTGTCCGTGTGGTGTAGGTACAACCACGGCGCTGTTAGGGAGGGATTTCCAGGATTTTGTCCATGTGGTGCAGGTACACCCACGGCGCTGGTAGGGAGGGATTTCCAGGATTTTGTCCCCGTGTGTGGTGTAGGTACACCAATGGCGCTGTTAGGGAGGGAGTTCCAGGATTTTGTTCCCCGTGTGGTGTCGGTACACCCATGGCGCTGTTAGGCACAGAGTTCCAGGATTTTGTCCGTGTGGTGTAGGTACACCCACCGCGCTGTTAGGCACAGAGTTCCAGGATTTTGTCCGTGTGGTGTAGGTACACCCACGGCGCTGTTAGGGAGGGAGTTCCAGGATTTTGTCCGTGTGGTGTAGGTACACCCACTGCGCTGTTAGGGAGGGAGTTCCAAGATTTTGTCCGCGGGGTGTAGGTACACCCACGGCGCAGTTAGGGAGTGAGTTCCAGGATTTTGTCCCATCTGGTGTAGGTACACCCACGGCGCTGTTAGGGAGGGAGTTCCAGGAATTTCTCCCGTGTAGTGTAGGTACACCCACGGCGCTGTTAGGGAGGGTATTCCAGAATATTGTCCGTGTGGTGTAGGTACACCCACGGCGTTGTTAGGGAGGTAGATCAAGGATTATGTCTGTGTGGTGTAGGTACACCCACGGCGCTGTTAGGGAGGTAGATCAAGGATTTTGTCTGTGTGGTGTAGGTACATCCACGGCGCTGATAGGGAGGGAGTTCCAGGAATTTGTCCGTGCGGTGTAGGTACACCCACGGCGCTGGTAGGGAGGGATTTCCAGGATTTTGTCCCCGTGTGTGGTGTAGGTACACCCATGGCGCTGTTAGGGAGAGAGTTCCAGGAATTTGTCCCCGTGTTGTGTAGATACACCCATGGCGCTGTTAGGGAGGGAGTTCCAGGATTTTGTCCCCGTGTGGTGTAGGTACACCCACGGCGCTGTTAGGGAGGGAGTTCCAGGATTTTCTCTGTGTGTTTGTAGGTACACCCACAGCGCTGTTAGGGAGGGAGTTCCAGGATTTTGTCCCGTGTGGTGTAGGTACACGCACATCGCTGTTAGGGAGGGAGTTCCAGGATTTTGTCCCGTGTGGTGTAGGTACACCCACGGCGCTGTTAGGGTGAGAGTTCCAGGATTTTGTCCCTGTGGTGTAGGTCCACCCACGGCGCTGTAAGGGAGGGAGTTCCAGGATTTTGTCCCTGTGGTGTAGGTACAGCCACTGCGCTGTTAGGGAGGGAGTTCCAGGATTTTGTCCCGTGTGGTGTAGGTACACCCACGGCGCTGTTAGCGTGAGAGTTCCAGGATTTTGTCCCTGTGGTGTAGGTACACCCACGGCGCTGTTAGGGAGGGAGTTCCAGGATTTTGTCCCGTGTGGTGTAGGTACACCCACGGCGCTGTTAGGGAGGGAGTTCCAGGATTTTGTCCCCGTGTGTGGTGTAGGTACACCCACGGCGCTTTTAGCGTGAGAGTTCCAGGATTTTGTCCCTGTGGTGTAGGTACACCCACAGCGCTATTAGGGAGGGAGTTCCAGGATTTTGTCCATGTGGTGTAGGTACACCCACGGCGCTGTAAGGGAGGGAGTTCCAGGATTTTGTCCCTGTGGTGTAGGTACACCCACGTCGCTGTTAGGGAGGGAGTTCCAGGATTTTGTCCCTGTGGTGTAGGTACACCCATGGCGCTGTTAGGGAGGGAGTTCCAGGATTTTGTCCCGTGTGGTGTAGGTACACCCACGGCGCTGTTAGGGAGGGAGTTCCAGGATTTTGTCCCGTGTGGTGTAGGTACACCCACGGCGCTGTTAGGGTGAGAGTTCCAGGATTTTGTCCCTGTGGTGTAGGTCCACCCACGGCGCTGTTAGGGAGGGAGTTCCAGGATTTTGTCCCTGTGGTGTAGGTACACCCACTGCGCTGTTAGGGAGGGAGTTCCAGGATTTTGTCCCGTGTGGTGTAGGTACACCCACGGCGCTGTTAGCGTGAGAGTTCCAGGATTTTGTCCCTGTGCTGTAGGTACACCCACGGCGCTGTTAGGGAGGGAGTTCCAGGATTTTGTCCCGTGTGGTGTAGGTACACCCACGGCGGTTTAGCGTGAGAGTTCCAGGATTTTGTCCCTGTGGTGTAGGTACACCCACAGCGCTGTTAGGGAGGGAGTTCCAGGATTTTGTCCATGTGGTGTAGGTACACCCACGGCGCTGTTAGCGTGAGAGTTCCAGGATTTTGTCCCTGTGGTGTAGGTACACCCACGGCGCTGTTAGCATGAGAGTTCCAGGATTTTGTCTGTATGGTGTAGGTACACCCACGGCGCTGTTAGGGAGGGAGTTCCAGGATTTTGTCCCTGTGGTGTAGGTACACCCACGGCGCTGTTAGGGAGGGAGTTCCAGGATTTTGTCCCTGTGGTGTAGGTACACCCATGGCGCTGTTATGGAGGGAGTTCCAGGATTTTGTCCCGTGTGGTGTCGGTACACCCACGGCGCTGTTAGGGAGGGAGTTCCACGATTTTGTCCGTGTGGTTTAGGTACACCCAATGCGCTGTTAGGGAGGGAGTTCCAGGATTTTGTCCCAGTGTGTGGTGTAGGTACACCCACAGCGCCGTTAGGGAGGGAGTTCCAGGATTTTGTCCCCGTGTGTGGTGAAGGTACACCCACAGTGCTGTTAGGGAGGGAGTTCCAGGTTTTTGTCCCCGTGTGTGGTGTAGGTACACCCATAGCGCTGTTAGGGAGGGAGTTCCAGGATTTTGTCCCCGTGTGTGGTGTAGGTACACCCACGGCGCTGTTAGGGAGGGAGTTCCAGGATTTTGTCCCCGTGTGTGGTGTAGGTACACCCACGGCGCTGTAAGGGAGGGAGTTCCAGAATTGTGTCCCTGTGTGGTGTAGGTACACCCACAGTGCTGTTAGGGAGGGAGCTCCAGGATTTTGACCCGTGTGGTGTAGGTACACCCACGGCGCTGTTAGGGAGGGAGTTCCAGGATTTTGTCCCTGTGGTGTAGGTACACCCACGGCGCTGTTAGGGAGGGAATTCCAGTATTTGGTCCCTGTGGTGTAGGTACACCCACGGTGCTGTTAGGGAGGGAGTTCCAGGATTTTGTCCCGTGTGGTGTCGGTACACCCACGGCGCTGTTAGGGAGGGAGTTCCAGGATTTTGTCCGTGTGGTGTAGGTACACCCACGGCGCTGTTAGGGAGGGAGTTCCAGGATTTTGTCCCCGTGTGTGGTGTAGGTACACCCACGGTGCTGTTAGGGAGGGAGTTCCAGGATTTTGTCCCCGTGTGTGATGTAGGTACACCCATAGCGCTGTTAGGGAGGGAGTTCCAGGATTTTGTCCATGTGGTGTAGGTACACCCATGGCGCTGTTAGGGAGGGAGTTCCAGGATATTGTCCATGTGGTGTAGGTACACCCACAGCGCTGTTAGCGAGGGAGTTCCAGGATTTTGTCCGTGTGTTGTAGGTACAAACACGGCGCTGTTAGGGAGGGAGTTCCAGGATTTTGTGCATGTGGTGCAGGTACACCCACGGCGCTGGTAGGGAGGGATTTCCAGGATTTTGTCCCCGTGTGTGGTGTAGGTACACCCATGGCGCTGATAGGGAGGGAGTTCCAGGATTTTGTTCCCCGTGTGGTGTCGGTACACCCACGGCGCTGTTAGGGAGGGAGTTCCAGGATTTTGTCCCCCGTGTGGTGTAGGTACACCCACGGCGCTGTTAGGAACAGAGTTCCAGGATTTTGTCCGTGTGGTGTAGGTACACCCACGGCGCTGTTAGGCACAGAGTTCCAGGATTTTGTCCGAGTGGTGTAGGTACACCCACAGCGCTGTTAGGGAGGGAGTTCCAGGATTTTGTCCGTGTGGTGTAGGTACACCCACGGCGCTGTTAGGGAGTGAGTTCCAGGATTTTGTCCCATCTGGTGTAGGTACACCCACGGCGCTGTTAGGGAGGGAGTTCCAGGAATTTCTCCCGTGTAGTGTAGGTACACCCACAGCGCTGTTAGGGAGGGAGTTCCAGGATTTTGTCCCTGTGGTGTAGGTCCACCCACTGCGCTGTTAGGGAGGGAGTTCCAGGATTTTGTCCCCGTGTGTGATGTAGGTACACCCATAGCGCTGTTAGGGACGGATTTCCAGGATTTTGTTCCCCGTGTGGTGTAGGTACACCCATGGCGCTGTTAGGGAGGGAGTTCCAGGATATTGTCCATGTGGTGTAGGTACACCCACAGCGCTGTTAGGGAGGGAGTTCCAGGATTTTGTCCTTGTGGTGTAGGTACATCCACGGCGCTGTTAGGGAGGGAGTTCCAGGATTTTGTCCCTGTGGTGCAGGTAAACCCACAGCGCTGTTAGGGAGGGATTTCCAGGATTTTGTCCCCGTGTGTGGTGTAGGTACACCCACGGCGCTGTTAGGGATGGAGTTCCAGGATTTTGTCCCCGTATGGTGTCGGTACACCCATGGCGCTGTTAGGGAGGGAGTTCCAGGATTTTGTCCCCCGTGTGGTGTAGGTACACCCACGGCGCTGTTAGGCACAGAGTTCCAGGATTTTGTCCGTGTGGTGTAGGTACACCCACCGCGCTGTAAGGCACAGAGTTCCAGGATTTTGTCCGTGTGGTGTAGGTACACCCACGGCGCTGTTAGGGAGGGAGTTCCAGGATTTTGTCCCTGTGGTGTAGGTACACCCACGGCGCTGTTAGAGAGGGAGTTCCAGGATTTTGTCCCCGTGTAGTGTAGGTACACCCACGGCGCTGTTAGGGAGGGAGTTCCAGGATTTTGTCCCGTGTGTTGTAGGTACACCCACGGCGCTGTTAGGGAGGGAGTGCTAGGATTTTGTCCCGTGTGGTGTAGGTACACCCACGGCGCTGTTAGGGAGGGAGTTCCAGGATTTTGTCCGTGTGGTGTAGGTACACCCACGGCGCTGTTAGGGAGGGAGTTCCAGGATTTTGTCCGCGGGGTGTAGGTACACCCACGGCGCTGTTAGGGAGTGAGTTCCACGAATTTGTCCCATCTGGTGTAGGTACACCCACAGCGCTGTTAGGGAGGGAGTTCCAGGAATTTCTCCCGTGTAGTGTAGGTACACCCACGGTGCTGTGAGGGAGGGAGTTCCAGGATTTTGTCCCTGTGGTGTAGGTACACCCACGGCACTGGAAGGGAGGGAGTTCCAGGATTTTGTCCCCGTGTGGTGTAGGTACACCCACGGCGCTGTTAGGGAGGGAGTTCCAGGATTTTGTCCCGTGTGGTGTAGGTACACCCGCGGCGCTGTTAGGGAGGGATTTCCAGGATTTTGTCCGTGTGGTGTAGGTACACCCACGGCGCTGTAAGAGAGGGAGTTCCAGGATTTTGTCCCGTTTGGTGTAGGTCCACCCACGGCGCTGTTAGGGAGGGAGTTCCAGGATTTTGTCCCTGTGTGCTGTAGGTACAACCACGGCGCTGTTAGGGAGGTAGTTCCAGGATTTTGTCCCTGTGGTGTAGGTACACCCACAGTGCTGTTAGGGAGGGTATTCCAGAATATTGTCTGTGTGGTGTAGGTACACCCACGGCGTTGTTAGGGAGGTAGATCAAGGATTTTGTCTGTGTGGTGTAGGTACACCCACGGCGCTGTTAGGGAGGTAGATCAAGGATTTTGTCTGTGTGGTGTAGGTACACCCACGGCGCTGGTAGGGAGGAATTTCCAGGATTTTGTCCGCGTGTGTGGTGTAGGTACACCCATGGCGCTGTTAGGGAGAGAGTTCCAGGATTTTGTCCCCGTGTTGTGTAGATACACCCATGGCGCTGTTAGGGAGGGAGTTCCAGGATTTTGTCCCCGTCTGGTGTAGGTACACCCACGGCGCTGTTAGTGAGGGAGTTCCAGGATTTTGTCCCCGTGTGGTGTAGGTACACCCACGGCGCTGTTAGGGAGGGAGTTCCAGGATTTAGTCCCTGTGGTGTAGGTACACCCACGGCGCTGTTAGGGAGTGAGTTCCAGGATTTTGTCCCATCTGGTGTAGGTACACCCACAGCGCTGTTAGGGAGGGAGTTCCAGGAATTTCTCCCGTCTAGTGTAGGTACACCCACGGTGCTGTGAGGGAGGGAGTTCCAGGATTTTGTCCCTGTGGTGTAGGTACACCCACGGCACTGGAAGGGAGGGAGTTCCAGGATTTTGTCCCCGTGTGGTGTAGGTACACCCACGGCGCTGTTAGGGAGGGAGTTCCAGGATTTTGTCCCGTGTGGTGTAGGTACACCCGCGGCGCTGTTAGGGAGGGAGTTCCAGGATTTTGTCCGTGTGGTGTAGGTACACCCACGGCGCTGTAAGAGAGGGAGTTCCAGGATTTTGTCCCGTTTGGTGTAGGTCCACCCACGGCGCTGTTAGGGAGGGAGTTCCAGGATTTTGTCTCTGTGGTGTAGGTACACCCACGGCGCTGTTAGGGAGGGAGTTCCAGGATTTTGTCCCTGTGTGCTGTAGGTACAACCACGGCGCTGTTAGGGAGGTAGTTCCAGGATTTTGTCGCTGTGGTGTAGGTACACCCACAGTGCTGTTAGGGAGGGTATTCCAGAATATTGTCTGTGTGGTGTAGGTACACCCACGGCGCTGTTAGGGAGGTAGATCAAGGATTTTGTCTGTGTGGTGTAGGTACACCCACGGCGCTGTTAGGGAGGTAGATCAAGGATTTTGTCTGTGTGGTGTAGGTACACCCACGGCGCTGGTAGGGAGGAATTTCCAGGATTTTGTCCGCGTGTGTGGTGTAGGTACACCAATGGCGCTGTTAGGGAGAGAGTTCCAGGATTTTGTCCCCGTGTTGTGTAGATACACCCATGGCGCTGTTAGGGAGGGAGTTCCAGGATTTTGTCCCCGTCTGGTGTAGATACACCCACGGCGCTGTTAGTGAGGGAGTTCCAGGATTTTGTCCCCGTGTGGTGTAGGTACAACCATGGCGCTGTTAGGGAGGGAGTTCCAGGATTTAGTCCCTGTGGTGTAGGTACACCCACGGCGCCGTTGGGGAGGAAGTTCCAGGATTTTGTCCCTGTGGTGTAGGTACACCCATGGCGCTGTTATGGAGGGAGTTCCAGGATTTTGTCCCGTGTGGTGTCGGTACACCCACGGCGCTGTTAGGGAGGGAGTTCCACGATTTTGTCCGTGTGGTGTAGGTACACCCAATGCGCTGTTAGGGAGGGAGTTCCAGGATTTTGTCCCAGTGTGTGGTGTAGGTACACCCACAGCGCCGTTAGGGAGGGAGTTCCAGGATTTTGTCCCCGTGTGTGGTGAAGGTACACCCACAGTGCTGTTAGGGAGGGAGTTCCAGGGTTTTGTCCCCGTGTGTGGTGTAGGTACACCCATAGCGCTGTTAGGGAGGGAGTTCCAGGATTTTGTCCGTGTGGTGTAGATACACACACGGCGCTGTTAGGGAGGGAGTTCCAGGATTTTGTCCATGTGGTGTAGGTACACCCACGGCGCTGTTAGGGAGGGAGTTCCAGGATATTGTCCATGTGGTGTAGGTACACCCACAGCGCTGTTCGGGAGGGAGTTCCAGGATATTGTCCGTGTCGTGTAGGTACAACCACGACGCTGTTAGGGATGGTGATCCAGGATTTTGTCCGTGTGGTGTAGGTACACCCACGGCGCTGTTAGGGAGGGATTTCCAGGATTTTGTCCCCGTGTGTGGTGTAGGTACACCCATGGCGCTGTTAGGGAGGGAGTTCCAGGATTTTGTTCCCCGTGTGGTGTCGGGACACCCACGGCACTGTTAGGGAGGGAGTTCCAGGATTTTGTCCCCCGTGTGGTGTAGGTACACCCACGGCGCTGTTAGGAACAGAGTTCCAGGATTTTGTCCATGTGGTGTAGGTACACCCACGGCGCTGTTAGGCACAGAGTTCCAGGATTTTGTCCGTGTGGTGTAGGTACACCCACAGCGCTGTTAGGGAGGGAGTTCCAGGATTTTGTCCCTGTGGTGTAGGTACACCCACGGCGCTGTTAGGGAGGGAGTTCCAGGATTTTGTCCCTGTGGTGTAGGTACACCCACGGCGCTGTTAGAGAGGGAGTTCCAGGACTTTGTCCCCGTGTAGTGTAGGTACACCAACGGCGCTGTTAGGGAGGGAGTTCCAGGATTTTGTCCCGTGTGGTGTAGGTACACCCACGGCGCTGTTAGGGAGGGAGTTCCAGGATTTTGTCCCGTGTGGTATAGGTACACCCACGGCGCTGTTAGGGAGGGAGTTCCAGGATTTTGTCCGTGTGGTGTAGGTACACCCACGGCGCTGTTAGGGAGGGAGTTCCAGGATTTTGTCCGTGTGGTGTAGGTACACCCACGGCGCTGTTAGGGAGGGAGTTCCAGGATTTTGTCCGTGTGGTGTAGGTACACCCATGGCGCTGTTAGGGAGTGAGTTCCAGGATTTTGTCCAACCTGGTGTCGGTACACCCACGGCGCTGTTAGGGAGGGAGTTCCAGGAATTTCTCCCGTGTAGTATAGGTACACCCACAGCGCTGTTAGGGAGGGAGTTCCAGGATTTTGTCCCTGTGGTGTAGGTCCACCCACTGCGCTGTTAGGGAGGGAGTTCCAGGATTTTGTCTCAGTGGTGTAGGTACACCCACGGCGCTGTTAGGGAGGGAGTTCCAGGATTTTGTCCCCGTGTGTGATGTAGGTACACCCATAGCGCTGTTAGGGAGGGAGTTCCAGGATATTGTCCGTGTGGTGTAGGTACACCCACGGCGCTGTTAGGGAGGGAGTTCCAGGATTTTGTCCATGTGGTGTAGGTACACCCATGGCGCTGTTAGGGAGGGAGTTCCAGGATATTGTCCATGTGGTGTAGGTACACCCACAGCGCCGTTAGGGAGGGAGTTCCAGGATTTTGTCCGTGTGCTGTAGGTACAACCACGGCGCTGTTAGGGAGGGATTTCCAGGATTTTGTCCATGTGGTGCAGGTACACCCACGGCGCTGGTAGGGAGGGATTTCCAGGATTTTGTCCCCGTGTGTGGTGTAGGTACACCCATGGCGCTGTTAGGGAGGGAGTTCCAGGATTTTGTTCCCCGTGTGGTGTCGGTGCACCCATGGCGCTGTTAGGGAGGGAGTTCCAGGATTTTGTCCCCCGTGTGGTGTAGGTACACCCACGGCGCTGTTAGGCACAGAGTTCCAGGATTTTGTCCGTGTGGTGTAGGTACACCCACCGCGCTGTTAGGCACAGAGTTCCAGGATTTTGTCCCTGTGGTATAGGTACACCCACGGCGCTGTTAGGGAGGGAGTTCCAGGATTTTGTCCCCGTGTAGTGTAGGTACACCCACGCCGCTGTTAGGGAGGGAGTTCCAGGATTTTGTCCCGTGTGGTGTAGGTACACCCACGGCGCTGTTAGGGAGGGAGTTCCAGGATTTTGTCCCGTGTGGTATAGGTACACCCACGGCGCTGTTAGGGAGGGAGTTCCAGGATTTTGTCCGTGTGGTGTAGGTACACCCACGGCGCTGTTAGGGAGGGAGTTCCAGGATTTTGTCCGTGTGGTGTAGGTACACCCACGGCGCTGTTAGGGAGGGAGTTCCAGGATTTTGTCCGTGTGGTGTAGGTACACCCACGGCGCTGTTAGGGAGTGAGTTCCAGGATTTTGTCCAACCTGGTGTAGGTACACCCACGGCGCTGTTAGGGAGGGAGTTCCAGGAATTTCTCCCGTGTAGTATAGGTACACCCACAGCGCTGTTAGGGAGGGAGTTCCAGGATTTTGTCCCTGTGGTGTAGGTCCACCCACTGCGCTGTTAGGGAGGGAGTTCCAGGATTTTGTCTCAGTGGTGTAGGTACACCCACGGCGCTGTTAGGGAGGGAGTTCCAGGATTTTGTCCCCGTGTGTGATGTAGGTACACCCATAGCGCTGTTAGGGAGGGAGTTCCAGGATACTGTCCGTGTGGTGTAGGTACACCCACGGCGCTGTTAGGGAGGGAGTTCCAGGATTTTGTCCATGTGGTGTAGGTACACCCATGGCGCTGTTAGGGAGGGAGTTCCAGGATATTGTCCATGTGGTGTAGGTACACCCACAGCGCCGTTAGGGAGGGAGTTCCAGGATTTTGTCCGTGTGGTGTAGGTACAACCACGGCGCTGTTAGGGAGGGATTTCCAGGATTTTGTCCATGTGGTGCAGGTACACCCACGGCGCTGGTAGGGAGGGATTTCCAGGATTTTGTCCCCGTGTGTGGTGTAGGTACACCCATGGCGCTGTTAGGGAGGGAGTTCCAGGATTTTGTTCCCCGTGTGGTGTCGGTGCACCCATGGCGCTGTTAGGTAGGGAGTTCCAGGATTTTGTCCCCCGTGTGGTGTAGGTACACCCACGGCGCTGTTAGGCACAGAGTTCCAGGATTTTGTCCGTGTGGTGTAGGTACACCCACCGCGCTGTTAGGCACAGAGTTCCAGGATTTTGTCCCTGAGGTATAGGTACACCCACGGCGCTGTTAGGGAGGGAGTTCCAGGATTTTGTCCCCGTGTAGTGTAGGTACACCCACGCCGCTGTTAGGGAGGGAGTTCCAGGATTTTGTCCCGTGTGGTGTAGGTACACCCACGGCGCTGTTAGGGAGGAATGCCAGGATTTTGTCCCGTGTGGTATAGGTACACCCACGGCGCTGTTAGGGAGGGAGTTCCAGGATTTTGTCCGTGTGGTGTAGGTACACCCACGGCGCTGTTAGGGAGGGAGTTCCAGGATTTTGTCCGCGGGGTGTAGGTACACCCACGGCGCTGTTAGGGAGTGAGTTCCAGGATTTTGTCCCATCTGGTGTAGGTACACCCACGGCGCTGTTAGGGAGGGAGTTCCAGGAATTTCTCCCGTGTCGTGTAGGTACACCAACGACGCTGTTAGGGAGGGAATTCCAGAATATTGTCCGTGTGGTGTAGGTACACCCACGGCGTTGTTAGGGAGGTAGATCAAGGATTTTGTCTGTGTGGTGTAGGTACACCCACGGCGCTGTTAGGGAGGTAGATCAAGGATTTTGTCGGTGTGGTGTAGGTACATCCACGGCGCTGTTAGGGAGGGAGTTCCAGGAATTTGTCCGTGCGGTGTAGGTACACCCACGGCGCTGGTAGGGAGGGATTTCCAGGATTTTGTCCCCGTGTGTGGTGTAGGTACACCCATGGCGCTGTTAGGGAGAGAGTTCCAGGATTTTGTCCCCGTGTTGTGTAGATACACCCATGGCGCTGTTAGGGAGGGAGTTCCAGGATTTTGTCCCCGTGTGGTGTAGGTACACCCACGGCGCCGTTAGGGAGGGAGTTCCAGGATTTTCTCTGTGTGGTTGTAGGTACACCCACAGCGCTGTTAGGGAGGGAGTTCCAGGATTTTGTCCCGTGTGGTGTAGGTACACCCACGGCGCTGTTAGGGAGGGAGTTCCAGGATTTTGTCCCGTGTGGTGTAGGTACACCCACGGCGCTGTTAGGGAGGGAGTTCCAGGATTTTGTCCCCCGTGTGGTGTAGGTACACCCACGGCGCTGTTAGGCACAGAGTTCCAGGATTTTGTCCGTGTGGTGTAGGTACACCCACCGCGCTGTTAGGGAGGGAGTGCTAGGATTTTGTCCCCGTGTGGTATAGGTACAGCCACGGCGCTGTTAGGGAGGGAGTTCCAGGATTTTGTCCGTGTGGTGTAGGTACACCCACGGCGCTGTTAGGGAGGGAGTTCCAGGATTTTGTCCGCGGGGTGTAGGTACACCCACGGCGCTGTTAGGGAGTGAGTTCCAGGATTTTGTCCCATCTGGTGTAGGTACACCCACAGCGCTGTTAGGGAGGGAGTTCCTGGAATTTCTCCCCTGTAGTGTAGGTACACGCACGGTGCTGTGAGGGAGGGAGTTCCAGGATTTTGTCCCTGTGGTGTAGGTACACCCACGGCACTGGAAGGGAGGGAGTTCCAGGATTTTGTCCCCGTGTGGTGTAGGTACACCCACAGCGCTGTTAGGGAGGGAGTTCCAGGATTTTGTCCCGTGTGGTGTAGGTACACCCACGGCGCTGTTAGGAAGGGAGTTCCAGGATTTTGTCCCCGTGTGCTGTAGGTACACCCACGGCGCTGTTAGGGAGGGAGTTCCAGGATTTTGTCCCGTGTGGTGTAGGTACACCCGCGGCGCTGTTAGGGAGGGAGTTCCAGGATTTTGTCCCCGTGTGTGATGTAGGTACACCCATAGCGCTGTTAGGGAGGGAGTTCCAGGATTTTGTCCGTGTGGTGTAGATAAACACACGGCGCTGTTAGGGAGGGAGTTCCAGGATTTTGTCCCGTGGGGTGTAGGTACACCCACGGCGCTGTTAGCGTGAGAGTTCCAGGATTTTGTCCCTGTGGTGTAGGTACACCCACGGCGCTGTTAGCATGAGAGTTCCAGGATTTTGTCTGTATGGTGTAGGTACACCCACGGCGCTGTTAGGGAGGGAGTTCCAGGATTTTGTCTGTGTGGTGTAGGTACACCCACGGCGCTGTTAGGGAGGGAGTTCCAGGATTTTGTCCCTGTGGTGTAGGTACACCCACGGCGCTGTTAGGGAGGGAGTTCCAGGATTTTGTCCCTGTGGTGTAGGTACACCCATGGCGCTGTTATGGAGGGAGTTCCAGGATTTTGTCCCGTGTGGTGTCGGTACACCCACGGCGCTGTTAGGGAGGGAGTTCCAGGATTTTGTCCCCGTGTGCTGTAGGTACACCCACGGCGCTGTTAGGGAGGGAGTTCCAGGATTTTGTCCCCGTGTGGTGTAGGTACACACACGGCGCTGTTAGGGAGGGAGTTCCAGGATTTTGTCCCCGTGTGTGATGTAGGTACACCCATAGCGCTGTTAGGGAGGGAGTTCCAGGATATTGTCCGTGTGGTGTAGGTACACCCACGGCGCTGTTAGGGAGGGAGTTCCAGGATTTTGTCCATGTGGTGTAGGTACACCCATGGCGCTGTTAGGGAGGGAGTTCCAGGATATTGTCCATGTGGTGTAGGTACACCCACAGCGCCGTTAGGGAGGGAGTTCCAGGATTTTGTCCGTGTGGTGTAGGTACAACCACGGCGCTGTTAGGGAGGGATTTCCAGGATTTTGTCCATGTGGTGCAGGTACACCCACAGCGCTGGTAGGGAGCGATTTCCAGGATTTTGTCCCCGTGTGTGGTGTAGGTACACCCATGGCGCTGTTAGGGAGGGAGTTCCAGGATTTTGTTCCCCGTGTGGTGTCGGTACACCCATGGCGCTGTTAGGGAGGGAGTTCCAGGATTTTGTCCCCCGTGTGGTGTAGGTACACCGACGGCGCTGTTAGGCACAGAGTTCCAGGATTTTGTCCGTGTGGTGTAGGTACACCCACCGCGCTGTTAGGCACAGAGTTCCAGGATTTTGTCCGTGTGGTGTAGGTACACCCACAGCGCTGTTAGGGAGGGAGTTCCAGGATTTTGTCCCTGTGGTGTAGGTACACCCACGGCGCTGTTAGGGAGGGAGTTCCAGGATTTTGTCCCCGTGTAGTGTAGGTACACCCACGCCGCTGTTAGGGAGGGAGTTCCAGGATTTTGTCCCGTGTGGTGTAGGTACACCCACGGCGCTGTTAGGGAGGAATGCCAGGATTTTGTCCCGTGTGGTATAGGTACACCCACGGCGCTGTTAGGGAGGGAGTTCCAGGATTTTGTCCGTGTGGTGTAGGTACACCCACGGCGCTGTTAGGGAGGGAGTTCCAGGATTTTGTCCGCGGGGTGTAGGTACACCCACGGCGCTGTTAGGGAGTGAGTTCCAGGATTTTGTCCCATCTGGTGTAGGTACACCCACGGCGCTGTAAGGGAGGGAGTTCCAGGAATTTCTCCCGTGTCGTGTAGGTACACCCACGACGCTGTTAGGGAGGGTATTCCAGAATATTGTCCGTGTGGTGTAGGTACACCCACGGCGTTGTTAGGGAGGTAGATCAAGGATTTTGTCTGTGTGGTGTAGGTACACCCACGGCGCTGTTAGGGAGGTAGATCAAGGATTTTGTCTGTCTGGTGTAGGTACATCCACGGCGCTGTTAGGGAGGGAGTTCCAGGAATTTGTCCGTGCGGTGTAGGTACACCCACGGCGCTGGTAGGGAGGGATTTCCAGGATTTTGTCCCCGTGTGTGGTGTAGGTACACCCATGGCGCTGTTAGGGAGAGAGTTCCAGGATTTTGTCCCCGTGTTGTGTAGATACACCCATGGCGCTGTTAGGGAGGGAGTTCCAGGATTTTGTCCCCGTGTGGTGTAGGTACACCCACGGCGCTGTTAGGGAGGGAGTTCCAGGATTTTCTCTGTGTGGTTGTAGGTACACCCACAGCGCTGTTAGGGAGGGAGTTCCAGGATTTTGTCCCGTGTGGTGTAGGTACACCCACGGCGCTGTTAGGGAGGGAGTTCCAGGATTTTGTCCCGTGTGGTGTAGGTACACCCACGGCGCTGTTAGGGAGGGAGTTCCAGGATTTTGTCCCCCGTGTGGTGTAGGTACACCCACGGCGCTGTTAGGCACAGAGTTCCAGGATTTTGTCCGTGTCGTGTAGGTACACCCACCGCGCTGTTAGGGAGGGAGTGCTAGGATTTTGTCCCGTGTGGTGTAGGTACACCCACAGCGCTGTTAGGGAGGGAGTTCCAGGATTTTGTCCCGTGTAGTGTAGGTACACCCACAGTGCTGTTAGGGAGGGAGTTCCAGGATTTTGTCCTGTGTGTGGTGTAGGTACACCCACGGCGCTGTTAGGGAGCGAGTTCCAGGATTTTGTCCGTGTGGTGTAGGTACACCCACGGCGCTGTTAGGGAGGGAGTTCCAGGATTTTGTCCGCGGGGTGTAGGTACACCCACGGCGCTGTTAGGGAGTGAGTTCCAGGATTTTGTCCCATCTGGTGTAGGTACACCCACAGCGCTGTTAGGGAGGGAGTTCCTGGAATTTCTCCTCTGTAGTGTAGGTACACCCACGGTGCTGTAGGGGAGGGAGTTCCAGGATTTTGTCCCTGTGGTGTAGGTACACCCACGGCACTGGAAGGGAGGGAGTTCCAGGATTTTGTCCCCGTGTGGTGTAGGTACACCCACGGCGCTGTTAGGGAGGGAGTTCCAGGATTTTGTCCCGTGTGGTGTAGGTACACCCGCGGCGCTGTTAGGGAGGGAGTTCCAGGATTTTGTCCGTGTGGTGTAGGTACACCCACGGCGCTGTAAGAGAGGGAGTTCCAGGATTTTGTCCCGTTTGGTGTAGGTCCACCCACGGCGCTGTTAGGGAGGGAGTTCCAGGATTTTGTCTCTGTGGTGTAGGTACACCCACTGCGCTGTTAGGGAGGGAGTTCCAGAATTTTGTCCCTGTGTGCTGTAGGTACACCCACGGCGCTGTTAGGGAGGGAGTTCCAGGATTTTGTCCCTGTGTGCTGTAGGTACAACCACGGCGCTGTTAGGGAGGGAGTTCCAGGATTTTGTCCCTGTGGTGTAGGTACACCCACAGTGCTGTTAGGGACAGAGTTCCAGGATTTTGCCCGTGAGGTGTAGTTACCCCCACGGCGCTGTTAGGGAGGGTATTCCAGAATATTGTCTGTGTGGTGTAGGTACACCCACGGCGTTGTTAGGGAGGTAGATCAAGGATTTTGTCTGTGTGGTG
This sequence comes from Isurus oxyrinchus, assembly GCA_026770705.1. Taxonomy (NCBI): domain Eukaryota; kingdom Metazoa; phylum Chordata; class Chondrichthyes; order Lamniformes; family Lamnidae; genus Isurus; species Isurus oxyrinchus. The sequence goes on from JANJGN010000639.1 coordinate 318,490, forward strand.
TAGGTACACCCACGGCGCTGTTAGGGAGGTAGATCAAGGATTTTGTCTGTGTGGTGTAGGTACACCCACGGCGCTGGTAGGGAGGGATTTCCAGGATTTTGTCTGCGTGTGTGGTGTAGGTACACCCATGGCGCTGTTAGGGAGAGAGTTCCAGGATTTTGTCCCCGTGTTGTGTAGGTACACCCACGGCGCTGTTAGGGAGGGAGTTCCAGGATTTTCTCTGTGTGGTTGTAGGTAAACCCACGGCGCTGTTAGGGAGGGAGTTCCAGGATTTTGTCCAGTGTGGTGTAGGTACACCCACAGCGCTGTAAGGGAGGGAGTTCCAGGATTTTGTCCCGTGTGGTGTAGGTACACCCACGGCGCTGTTAGGGTGAGAGTTCCAGGATTTTGTCCCTGTGGTGTAGGTCCACCCATGGCGCTGTTAGGGAGGGAGTTCCAGGATTTTGTCCCTGTGGTGTAGGTACACCCACTGCGCTGTTAGAGAGGGAGTTCCAGGATTTTGTACCCGTGTGGTGTAGGTACACCCACGGCGCTGTTAGCGTGAGAGTTCCAGGATTTTGTCCCTGTGGTGTAGGTACACCCACGGCGCTGTTAGGGAGGGAGTTCCAGGAATTTGTCCCTGTGGTGTAGGTACACCCACGGCGCTGTTAGTGAGGGAGTTCCAGGATTTTGTCCCCGTGTGGTGTAGGTACACCCACGGCGCTGTTAGGGAGGGAGTTCCAGGATTTAGTCCCTGTGGTGTAGGTACACCCACGGCGCTGTTAGGGAGGGAGTTCCAGGATTTTGTCCCTGTGGTGTAGGTACACCCATGGCGCTGTTATGGAGGGAGTTCCAGGATTTTGTCCCGTGTGGTGTCGGTACACCCACGGCGCTGTTAGGGAGGGAGTTCCACGATTTTGTCCGTGTGGTGTAGGTACACCCAATGCTCTGTTAGGGAGGGAGTTCCAGGATTTTGTCCCAGTGTGTGGTGTAGGTACACCCACAGCGCCGTTAGGGAGGGAGTTCCAGGATTTTGTCCCCGTGTGTGGTGAAGGTACACCCACAGTGCTGTTAGGGAGGGAGTTCCAGGGTTTTGTCCCCGTGTGTGGTGTAGGTACACCCATAGCGCTGTTAGGGAGGGAGTTCCAGGATTTTGTCCGTGTGGTGTAGATACACACACGGCGCTGTTAGGGAGGGAGTTCCAGGATTTTGTCCATGTGGTGTAGGTACACCCACGGCGCTGTTAGGGAGGGAGTTCCAGGATATTGTCCATGTAGTGTAGGTACAACCACGACGCTGTTAGGGATGGTGATCCAGGATTTTGTCCGTGTGGTGTAGGTACACCCACGGCGCTGTTAGGGAGAGAGTTCCAGGATTTTGTCCCCGTGTGTGGTGTAGGTACACCCATGGCGCTGTTAGGGAGGGAGTTCCAGGATTTTGTTCCCCGTGTGGTGTCGGTACACCCACGGCACTGTTAGGGAGGGAGTTCCAGGATTTTGTCCCCCGTGTGGTGTAGGTACACCCACGGCGCTGTTAGGAACAGAGTTCCAGGATTTTGTCCGTGTGGTGTAGGTACACCCACGGCGCTGTTAGGCACAGAGTTCCAGGATTTTGTCCGTGTGGTGTAGGTACACCCACAGCGCTGTTAGGGAGGGAGTTCCAGGATTTTGTCCCTGTGGTGTAGGTACACCCACGGCGCTGTTAGGGAGGGAGTTCCAGGATTTTGTCCCTGTGGTGTAGGTACACCCACGGCGCTGTTAGAGAGGGAGTTCCAGGATTTTGTCCCCGTGTAGTGTAGGTACACCCACGGCGCTGTTAGGGAGGGAGTTCCAGGATTTTGTCTCGTGTGGTGTAGGTACACCCACGGCGCTGTTAGGGAGGGAGTTCCAGGATTTTGTCCCGTGTAGTATACGTACACCCACGGCGCTGTTAGGGAGGGAGTTCCAGGATTTTGTCCGTGTGGTGTAGGTACACCCACGGCGCTGATAGGGAGGGAGTTCCAGGATTTTGTCCGTGTGGTGTAGGTACACCCACGGCGCTGTTAGGGAGGGAGTTCCAGGATTTTGTCCGTGTGGTGTAGGTACACCCACGGCGCTGTTAGGGAGTGAGTTCCAGGATTTTGTCCCACCTGGTGTAGGTACACCCACGGCGCTGTTAGGGAGGGAGTTCCAGGATTTTGTCCGCGGGGTGTAGGTACACCCACGGCGCTGTTAGGGAGTGAGTTCCAGGATTTTGTCCCATCTGGTGTAGGTACACCCACAGCGCTGTTAGGGAGGGAGTTCCTGGAATTTCTCCCCTGTAGTGTAGGTACACCCATGGTGCTGTGAGGGAGGGAGTTCCAGGATTTTGTCCCTGTGGTGTAGGTACACCCACGGCACTGGAAGGGAGGGAGTTCCAGGATTTTGTCCCCGTGTGGTGTAGGTACACCCACGGCGCTGTTAGGGAGGGAGTTCCAGGATTTTGTCCCGTGTGGTGTAGGTACAACCGCGGCGCTGTTAGGGAGGGAGTTCCAGGATTTTGTCCGTGTGGTGTAGGTACACCCACGGCGCTGTAAGAGAGGGAGTTCCAGGATTTTGTCCCGTTTGGTGTAGGTCCACCCACGGCGCTGTTAGGGAGGGAGTTCCAGGATTTTGTCTCTGTGGTGTAGGTACACCCACTGCGCTGTTAGGGAGGGAGTTCCAGAATTTTGTCCCTGTGTGCTGTAGGTACACCCACGGCGCTGTTAGGGAGGGAGTTCCAGGATTTTGTCCCTGTGTGCTGTAGGTACAACCACGGCGCTGTTAGGGAGGGAGTTCCAGGATTTTGTCCCTGTGGTGTAGGTACACCCACAGTGCTGTTAGGGACAGAGTTCCAGGATTTTGCCCGTGAGGTGTAGTTACCCCCACGGCGCTGTTAGGGAGGGTATTCCAGAATTTTGTCCGCGGGGTGTAGGTACACCCACGGCGCTGTTAGGGAGTGAGTTCCAGGATTTTGTCCCATCTGGTGTAGGTACACCCACAGCGCTGTTAGGGAGGGAGTTCCTGGAATTTCTCCCCTGTAGTGTAGGTACACCCACGGTGCTGTGAGGGAGGGAGTTCCAGGATTTTGTCCCTGTGGTGTAGGTACACCCACGGCACTGGAAGGGACGGAGTTCCAGGATTTTGTCCCCGTGTGGTGTAGGTACACCCACGGCGCTGTTAGGGAGGGAGTTCCAGGATTTTGTCCCGTGTGGTGTAGGTACACCCGCGGCGCTGTTAGGGAGGGAGTTCCAGGATTTTGTCCGTGTGGTGTAGGTACACCCACGGCGCTGTAAGAGAGGGAGTTCCAGGATTTTGTCCCGTTTGGTGTAGGTCCACCCACGGCGCTGTTAGGGAGGGAGTTCCAGGATTTTGTCTCTGTGGTGTAGGTACACCCACTGCGCTGTTAGGGAGGGAGTTCCAGAATTTTGTCCCTGTGTGCTGTAGGTACACCCACGGCGCTGTTAGGGAGGGAGTTCCAGGATTTTGTCCCTGTGTGCTGTAGGTACAACCACGGCGCTGTTAGGGAGGGAGTTCCAGGATTTTGTCCCTGTGGTGTAGGTACACCCACAGTGCTGTTAGGGACAGAGTTCCAGGATTTTGCCCGTGAGGTGTAGTTACCCCCACGGCGCTGTTAGGGAGGGTATTCCAGAATATTGTCTGTGTGGTGTAGGTACACCCACGGCGTTGTTAGGGAGGTAGATCAAGGATTTTGTCTGTGTGGTGTAGGTACACCCACGGCGCTGTTAGGGAGGTAGATCAAGGATTTTGTCTGTGTGGTGTAGGTACACCCACGGCGCTGGTAGGGAGGGATTTCCAGGATTTTGTCCGCGTGTGTGGTGTAGGTACACCCATGGCGCTGTTAGGGAGAGAGTTCCAGGATTTTGTCCCCGTGTTGTGTGGGTACACCCACGGCGCTGTTAGGGAGGGAGTTCCAGGATTTTCTCTGTGTGGTTGTAGGTAAACCCACGGCGCTGTTAGGGAGGGAGTTCCAGGATTTTGTCCAGTGTGGTGTAGGTACACCCACAGCGCTGTTAGGGAGAGAGTTCCAGGATTTTGTCCCGTGTGGTGTAGGTACACCCACGGCGCTGTTAGGGTGAGTGTTCCAGGATTTTGTCCCTGTTGTGTAGGTCCACCCATGGCGCTGTTAGGGAGGGAGTTCCAGGATTTTGTCCCTGTGGTGTAGGTACACCCACTGCGCTGTTAGAGAGTGAGTTCCAGGATTTTGTCCCGTGTGGCGTAGGTACACCCACGGCGCTGTTAGCGTGAGAGTTCCAGGATTTTGTCCCTGTGGTGTAGGTACACCCACGGCGCTGTTAGGGAGGGAGTTCCAGGAATTTGTCCCTGTGGTGTAGGTACACCCACGGCGCTGTTAGTGAGGGAGTTCCAGGATTTTGTCCCCGTGTGGTGTAGGTACACCCACGGCGCTGTTAGGGAGGGAGTTCCAGGATTTAGTCCCTGTGGTGTAGGTACACCCACGGCGCTGTTAGGGAGGGAGTTCCAGGATTTTGTCCCTGTGGTGTAGGTACACCCATGGCACTGTTATGGAGGGAGTTCCAGGATTTTGTCCCGTGTGGTGTCGGTACACCCACGGCGCTGTTAGGGAGGGAGTTCCACGATTTTGTCCGTGTGGTGTAGGTACACCCAATGCTCTGTTAGGGAGGGAGTTCCAGGATTTTGTCCCAGTGTGTGGTGTAGGTACACCCACAGCGCCGTTAGGGAGGGAGTTCCAGGATTTTGTCCGCGTGTGTGGTGAAGGTACACCCACAGTGCTGTTAGGGAGGGAGTTCCAGGGTTTTGTCCCCGTGTGTGGTGTAGGTACACCCATAGCGCTGTTAGGGAGGGAGTTCCAGGATTTTGTCCGTGTGGTGTAGATACACACACGGCGCTGTTAGGGAGGGAGTTCCAGGATTTTGTCCATGTGGTGTAGGTACACCCACGGCGCTGTAAGGGAGGGAGTTCCAGGATATTGTCCATGTGGTGTAGGTACACCCACAGCGCTGTTCGGGAGGGAGTTCCAGGATATTGTCCGTGTCGTGTAGGTACAACCACGACGCTGTTAGGGATGGTGATCCAGGATTTTGTCCGTGTGGTGTAGGTACACCCACGGCGCTGTTAGGGAGAGAGTTCCAGGATTTTGTCCCCGTGTGTGGTGTAGGTACACCCATGGCGCTGTTAGGGAGGGAGTTCCAGGATTTTGTTCCCCGTGTGGTGTCGGTGCACCCACGGCACTGTTAGGGAGGGAGTTCCAGGATTTTGTCCCCCGTGTGGTGTAGGTACACCCACGGCGCTGTTAGGAACAGAGTTCCAGGATTTTGTCCGTGTGGTGTAGGTACACCCACGGCGCTGTTAGGCACAGAGTTCCAGGATTTAGTCCCTGTGGTGTAGGTACACCCACGGCGCTGTTAGGGAGGGAGTTCCAGGATTTTGTCCCTGTGGTGTAGGTACACCCATGGCGCTGTTATGGAGGGAGTTCCAGGATTTTGTCCCGTGTGGTGTCGGTACACCCACGGCGCTGTTAGGGAGGGAGTTCCACGATTTTGTCCGTGTGGTGTAGGTACACCCAATGCTCTGTTAGGGAGGGAGTTCCAGGATTTTGTCCCAGTGTGTGGTGTAGGTACACCCACAGCGCCGTTAGGGAGGGAGTTCCAGGATTTTGTCCCCGTGTGTGGTGAAGGTACACCCACAGTGCTGTTAGGGAGGGAGTTCCAGGGTTTTGTCCCCGTGTGTGGTGTAGGTACACCCATAGCGCTGTTAGGGAGGGAGTTCCAGGATTTTGTCCGTGTGGTGTAGATACACACACGGCGCTGTTAGGGAGGGAGTTCCAGGATTTTGTCCATGTGGTGTAGGTACACCCACGGCGCTGTTAGGGAGGGAGTTCCAGGATATTGTCCATGTGGTGTAGGTACACCCACAGCGCTGTTCGGGAGGGAGTTCCAGGATATTGTCCGTGTCGTGTAGGTACAACCACGACGCTGTTAGGGATGGTGATCCAGGATTTTGTCCGTGTGGTGTAGGTACACCCACGGCGCTGTTAGGGAGAGAGTTCCAGGATTTTGTCCCCGTGTGTGGTGTAGGTACACCCATGGCGCTGTTAGGGAGGGAGTTCCAGGATTTTGTTCCCCGTGTGGTGTCGGTACACCCACGGCACTGTTAGGGAGGGAGTTCCAGGATTTTGTCCCCCGTGTGGTGTAGGTACACCCACGGCGCTGTTAGGAACAGAGTTCCAGGATTTTGTCCGTGTGGTGTAGGTACACCCACGGCGCTGTTAGGCACAGAGTTCCAGGATTTTGTCTGTGTGGTGTAGGTACACCCACAGCGCTGTTAGGGAGGGAGTTCCAGGATTTTGTCCCTGTGGTGTAGGTACACCCACGGCGCTGTTAGGGAGGGAGTTCCAGGATTTTGTCCCTGTGGTGTAGGTACACCCACGGCGCTGTTAGAGAGGGAGTTCCAGGATTTTGTCCCCGTGTAGTGTAGGTACACCCACGGCGCTGTTAGGGAGGGAGTTCCAGGATTTTGTCTCGTGTGGTGTAGGTACACCCACGGCGCTGTTAGGGAGGGAGTTCCAGGATTTTGTCCCGTGTAGTATACGTACACCCACGGCGCTGTTAGGGAGGGAGTTCCAGGATTTTGTCCGTGTGGTGTAGGTACACCCACGGCGCTGATAGGGAGGGAGTTCCAGGATTTTGTCCGTGTGGTGTAGGTACACCCACGGCGCTGTTAGGGAGGGAGTTCCAGGATTTTGTCCGTGTGGTGTAGGTACACCCACGGCGCTGTTAGGGAGTGAGTTCCAGGATTTTGTCCCACCTGGTGTAGGTACACCCACGGCGCTGTTAGGGAGGGAGTTCCAGGATTTTGTCCGCGGGGTGTAGGTACACCCACGGCGCTGTTAGGGAGTGAGTTCCAGGATTTTGTCCCATCTGGTGTAGGTACACCCACAGCGCTGTTAGGGAGGGAGTTCCTGGAATTTCTCCCCTGTAGTGTAGGTACACCCATGGTGCTGTGAGGGAGGGAGTTCCAGGATTTTGTCCCTGTGGTGTAGGTACACCCACGGCACTGGAAGGGAGGGAGTTCCAGGATTTTGTCCCCGTGTGGTGTAGGTACACCCACGGCGCTGTTAGGGAGGGAGTTCCAGGATTTTGTCCCGTGTGGTGTAGGTACACCCGCGGCGCTGTTAGGGAGGGAGTTCCAGGATTTTGTCCGTGTGGTGTAGGTACACCCACGGCGCTGTAAGAGAGGGAGTTCCAGGATTTTGTCCCGTTTGGTGTAGGTCCACCCACGGCGCTGTTAGGGAGGGAGTTCCAGGATTTTGTCTCTGTGGTGTAGGTACACCCACTGCGCTGTTAGGGAGGGAGTTCCAGAATTTTGTCCCTGTGTGCTGTAGGTACACCCACGGCGCTGTTAGGGAGGGAGTTCCAGGATTTTGTCCCTGTGTGCTGTAGGTACAACCACGGCGCTGTTAGGGAGGGAGTTCCAGGATTTTGTCCCTGTGGTGTAGGTACACCCACAGTGCTGTTAGGGACAGAGTTCCAGGATTTTGCCCGTGAGGTGTAGTTACCCCCACGGCGCTGTTAGGGAGGGTATTCCAGAATTTTGTCCGCGGGGTGTAGGTACACCCACGGCGCTGTTAGGGAGTGAGTTCCAGGATTTTGTCCCATCTGGTGTAGGTACACCCACAGCGCTGTTAGGGAGGGAGTTCCTGGAATTTCTCCCCTGTAGTGTAGGTACACCCACGGTGCTGTGAGGGAGGGAGTTCCAGGATTTTGTCCCTGTGGTGTAGGTACACCCACGGCACTGGAAGGGAGGGAGTTCCAGGATTTTGTCCCCGTGTGGTGTAGGTACACCCACGGCGCTGTTAGGGAGGGAGTTCCAGGATTTTGTCCCGTGTGGTGTAGGTACACCCGCGGCGCTGTTAGGGAGGGAGTTCCAGGATTTTGTCCGTGTGGTGTAGGTACACCCACGGCGCTGTAAGAGAGGGAGTTCCAGGATTTTGTCCCGTTTGGTGTAGGTCCACCCACGGCGCTGTTAGGGAGGGAGTTCCAGGATTTTGTCTCTGTGGTGTAGGTACACCCACTGCGCTGTTAGGGAGGGAGTTCCAGAATTTTGTCCCTGTGTGCTGTAGGTACAACCACGGCGCTGTTAGGGAGGGAGTTCCAGGATTTTGTCCCTGTGGTGTAGGTACACCCACAGTGCTGTTAGGGACAGAGTTCCAGGATTTTGCCCGTGAGGTGTAGTTACCCCCACGGCGCTGTTAGGGAGGGTATTCCAGAATATTGTCTGTGTGGTGTAGGTACACCCACGGCGTTGTTAGGGAGGTAGATCAAGGATTTTGTCTGTGTGGTGTAGGTACACCCACGGCGCTGTTAGGGAGGTAGATCAAGGATTTTGTCTGTGTGGTGTAGGTACACCCACGGCGCTGGTAGGGAGGGATTTCCAGGATTTTGTCCGCGTGTGTGGTGTAGGTACACCCATGGCGCTGTTAGGGAGAGAGTTCCAGGATTTTGTCCCCGTGTTGTGTGGGTACACCCACGGCGCTGTTAGGGAGGGAGTTCCAGGATTTTCTCTGTGTGGTTGTAGGTAAACCCACGGCGCTGTTAGGGAGGGAGTTCCAGGATTTTGTCCAGTGTGGTGTAGGTACACCCACAGCGCTGTTAGGGAGGGAGTTATAGGAATTTCTCCCGTGTAGTGTAGGTACACCCACAGCGCTGTTAGGGAGGGAGTTCCAGGATTTTGTCCCTGTGGTGTAGGTCCACCCACTGCGCTGTTAGGGAGGGAGTTCCAGGATTTTGTCTCTGTGGTGTAGGTACACCCACGGCGCTGTTAGGGAGGAAATTCCAGGATTTGGTCCCCGTGTGTGATGTAGGTACACCCATAGCGCTGTTAGGGAGGGAGTTCCAGGATTTTGTCCGTGTGGTGTAGGTACAACCACAGCGCTGTTAGGGAGGGATTTCCAGGATTTTGTCCATGTGGTGCAGGTACACCCACGGCGCTGGTAGGGAGGGATTTCCAGGATTTTGTCCCCGTGTGTGGTGTAGGTACACCCATGGCGCTGTTAGGGAGGGAGTTCCAGGATTTTGTTCCCCGTGTGGTGTAGGTACACCCATGGCGCTGTTAGGGAGGGAGTTCCAGGATTTTGTCCCCAGTGTGGTGTAGGTACACCCACGGCGCTGTTAGGCACAGAGTTCCAGGATTTTGTCCGTGTGGTGTAGGTACACCCACCGCACTGTTAGGCACAGAGTTCCAGGATTTTGTCCCGTGTGGTGTCGGTACACCCACGGCGCTGTTAGGGAGGGAGTTCCACGATTTTGTCCGTGTGGTGTAGGTACACCCAATGCGCTGTTAGGGAGGGAGTTCCAGGATTTTGTCCCAGTGTGTGGTGTAGGTACACCCACAGCGCCGTTAGGGAGGGAGTTCCAGGATTTTGTCCCCGTGTGTTGTGAAGGTACACCCACAGTGCTGTTAGGGAGGGAGTTCCAGGGTTTTGTCCCCGTGTGTGGTGTAGGTACACCCGTGGCGCTGTTAGGGAGGGAGTTCCAGGATTTTGTCCCCGTGTGTGATGTAGGTACACCCATAGCGCTGTTAGGGAGGGAGTTCCAGGATTTTGTCCGTGTGGTGTAGATACACATACGGCGCTGTTAGGGAGGGAGTTCCAGGATTTTGTCCATGTGGTGTAGGTACACCCACGGCGCTGTTAGGGAGGGAGTTCCAGGATATTGTCCATGTGGTGTAGGTACATCCACAGCGCTGTTCGGGAGGGAGTTCCAGGATATTGTCCGTGTAGTGTAGGTACAACCACGACGCTGTTAGGGATGGTGATCCAGGATTTTGTCCGTGTGGTGTAGGTATACCCACGGCGCTGTTAGGGAGGGATTTCCAGCAATTTGTCCCCGTGTGTGGTGTAGGTACACCCACGGCGCTGGTAGGGAGGGATTTCCAGGATTTTGTCCCCGTGTGTGGTGTAGGTACACCCATGGCGCTGTTAGGGAGGGAGTTCCAGGATTTTGTTCCCCATGTGGTGTCGGTACACCCACGGCGCTGTTAGGGAGGTAGTTCCAGGATTTTGTCCCCCGTGTGGTGTAGGTACACTCACGGCGCTGTTAGGAACAGAGTTCCAGGATTTTGTCCGTGTGGTGTAGGTACACCCACAGCGCTGTTAGGGAGGGAGTTCCAGGATTTTGTCCCTGTGGTGTAGGTACACCCACGGCGCTGTTAGGGAGGGAGTTCCAGGATTTTGTCCCTGTGGTGTAGGTACACCCACGGCGCTGTTAGAGAGGGAGTTCCAGGATTTTGTCCCCGTGTAGTGTAGGTACACCCACGGCGCTGTTAGGGAGGGAGTTCCAGGATTTTGTCCCGTGTGGTGTAGGTACACCCACGGCGCTGTTAGGGAAGGAGTTCCAGGATTTTGTCCCGTGTGGTATAGGTACACCCACAGCGCTGTTAGGGAGGGAGTTCCAGGATTTTGTCCCTGTGGTGTAGGTACACCCACGGCGCTGTTAGGGAGGGAGTTCCAGGATTGTGTCAGTGTGGTGTAGGTACACCCACAGCGCTGTTAGGGAGGGAGTTCCAGGATTTTGTCCGTGTGGTGTAGGTACACCCACGGCGCTGTTAGGGAGGGAGTTCCAGGATTGTGTCAGTGTGGTGTAGGTACACCCACGGCGCTGTTAGGGAGGGAGTTCCAGGATTTTGTCCGTGTGGTGTAGGTACACCCACGGCGCTGTTAGGGAGTGAGTTCCAGGATTTTGTCCCATCTGGCTTAGGTACACCCACGGCGCTGTTAGGAACAGAGTTCCAGGATTTTGTCCGTGTGGTGTAGGAACACCCACAGCGCTGTTAGGGAGGGAGTTCCAGGATTTTGTCCCTGTGGTGTAGGTACACCCACGGCGCTGTTAGGGAGGGTGTTCCAGGATTTTGTCCCTGTGGTGTAGGTACACCCACGGCGCTGTTAGAGAGGGAGTTACAGGATTTTGTCCCCGTGTAGTGTAGGTACACCCACGGCGCTGTTAGGGAGGGAGTTCCAGGATTTTGTCCCTGTGGTGTAGGTACACCCACGGCGCTGTTAGGGTGGGAGTTCCAGGATTTTGTCCCGTGTGGTATAGGTACACCCACGGCGCTGTTAGGGAGGGAGTTCCAGGATTTTGTCCGTGTGGTGTAGGTACACCCACGGCGCTGTTAGGGAGGGAGTTCCAGGATTGTGTCCGTGTGGTGTAGGTACACCCACGGCGCTGTTAGGGAGGGAGTTCCAGGATTTTGTCCGTGTGGTGTAGGTACACCCACAGTGCTGTTAGGGAGGGAGTTCCAGGATTTTGTCCCATGTGGTGTAGGTACACCCACAGCGCTGTTAGGGAGTGAGTTCCAGGATTTTGTCCCATCTGGCGTAGGTACACCCACGGCGCTGTTAGGGAGGGAGTTATAGGAATTTCTCCCGTGTAGTGTAGGTACACCCACAGCGCTGTTAGGGAGGGAGTTCCAGGATTTTGTCCCTGTGGTGTAGGTCCACCCACTGCGCTGTTAGGGAGGGAGTTCCAGGATTTTGTCTCTGTGGTGTAGGTACACCCACGGCGCTGTTAGGGAGGGAATTCCAGGATTTGGTCCCCGTGTGTGATGTAGGTACACCCATAGCGCTGTTAGGGAGGGAGTTCCAGGATTTTGTCCGTGTGGTGTAGGTACAACCACAGCGCTGTTAGGGAGGGATTTCCAGGATTTTGTCCATATGGTGCAGGTACACCCACGGCGCTGGTAGGGAGGGATTTCCAGGATTTTGTCCCCGTGTGTGGTGTAGGTACACCCATGGCGCTGTTAGGGAGGGAGTTCCAGGATTTTGTTCCCCGTGTGGTGTAGGTACACCCATGGCGCTGTTAGGGAGGGAGTTCCAGGATTTTGTCCCCAGTGTGGTGTAGGTACACCCACGGCGCTGTTAGGCACAGAGTTCCAGGATTTTGTCCGTGTGGTGTAGGTACACCCACCGCACTGTTAGGCACAGAGTTCCAGGATTTTGTCCGTGTGGTGTAGGTACACCCACAGCGCTGTTAGGGAGGGAGTTCCAGGATTTTGTCCCTGTGGTGTAGGTACACCCACGGCGCTGTTAGGGAGGGAGTTCCAGGATTTTGTCCCTGTGGTGTAGGTACACCCACGGCGCTGTTAGAGAGGGAGTTCCAGGATTTTGTCCCCGTGTAGTGTAGGTACACCCACGGCGCTGTTAGGGAGGGAGTTCCAGGATTTTGTCCCGTGTGGTGTAGGTACACCCACGGCGCTGTTAGGGAGGGAGTGCCAGGATTTTGTCCCGTGTGGTATAGGTACACCCACGGCGCTGTTAGGGAGGGAGTTCCAGGATTTTGTCCGTGTGGTGTAGGTACACCCACGGCGCTGTTAGGGAGGGAGTTCCAGGATTTTGTCCGTGGGGTGTAGGTACACCCACGGTGCTGTGAGGGAGGGAGTTCCAGGATTTTGTCCGTGTGGTGTAGGCACACCCACGGCACTAGAAGGTTGGGAGTTCCAGGATTTTGTCCCCGTGTGGTGTAGGTACACCCACGGCGCTGTTAGGGAGGGAGTTCCAGGATTTTGTCCCGTGTGGTGTAGGTACACCCACGGCGCTGTTAGGGAGGGAGTTCCAGGATTTTGTGCCCGTGTGGTATAGGTACACCCACGGCGCTGTTAGGGAGGGAGTTCCAGGATTTTGTCCCTGTGGTGTAGGTACACCCACGGCGCTGTTAGGGAGGGAGTTCCAGGATTTTGACCCTGTGGTGTAGGTACACCCACAGTGCTGTTAGGGACAGAGTTCCAGGATTTTGTCCGTGATGTGTAGTTACCCCCACGGCGCTGTTAGGGAGGGTATTCCAGAATATTGTCCGTGTGGTGTAGGTACACCCACGGCGTTGTTAGGGAGGTAGATCAAGGATTTTGTCTGTGTGGTGTAGGTACACCCACGGCGCTGTTAGGGAGGTAGATCAAGGATTTTGTCTGTGTGGTGTAGGTACACCCACAGCGCTGTTAGGGAGGGAGTTCCAGGAATTTGTCCGTGCGGTGTAGGTACACCCACGGCGCTGGTAGGGATGGATTTCCAGGATTTTGTCCCCGTGTGTGGTGTAGGTACACCCACGGCGCTGTTAGGGAGGGAGTTCCAGGATTTTGTCCGTGTGGTGTAGGTACACCCACGGCGCTGTTAGGGAGTGAGTTCCAGGATTTTGTCCCATCTGGCTTAGGTACACCCACGGCGCTGTTAGGAACAGAGTTCCAGGATTTTGTCCGTGTGGTGTAGGTACACCCACAGCGCTGTTAGGGAGGGAGTTCCAGGATTTTGTCCCTGTGGTGTAGGTACACCCACGGCGCTGTTAGGGAGGGTGTTCCAGGATTTTGTCCCTGTGGTGTAGGTACACCCACGGCGCTGTTAGAGAGGGAGTTACAGGATTTTGTCCCCGTGTAGTGTAGGTACACCCACGGCGCTGTTAGGGAGGGAGTTCCAGGATTTTGTCCCTGTGGTGTAGGTACACCCACGGCGCTGTTAGGGTGGGAGTTCCAGGATTTTGTCCCGTGTGGTATAGGTACACCCACGGCGCTGTTAGGGAGGGAGTTCCAGGATTTTGTCCGTGTGGTGTAGGTACACCCACGGCGCTGTTAGGGAGGGAGTTCCAGGATTGTGTCCGTGTGGTGTAGGTACACCCACGGCGCTGTTAGGGAGGGAGTTCCAGGATTTTGTCCGTGTGGTGTAGGTACACCCACAGTGCTGTTAGGGAGGGAGTTCCAGGATTTTGTCCCATGTGGTGTAGGTACACCCACAGCGCTGTTAGGGAGTGAGTTCCAGGATTTTGTCCCATCTGGCGTAGGTACACCCACGGCGCTGTTAGGGAGGGAGTTATAGGAATTTCTCCCGTGTAGTGTAGGTACACCCACAGCGCTGTTAGGGAGGGAGTTCCAGGATTTTGTCCCTGTGGTGTAGGTCCACCCACTGCGCTGTTAGGGAGGGAGTTCCAGGATTTTGTCCATATGGTGCAGGTACACCCACGGCGCTGGTAGGGAGGGATTTCCAGGATTTTGTCCCCGTGTGTGGTGTAGGTACACCCATGGCGCTGTTAGGGAGGGAGTTCCAGGATTTTGTTCCCCGTGTGGTGTAGGTACACCCATGGCGCTGTTAGGGAGGGAGTTCCAGGATTTTGTCCCCAGTGTGGTGTAGGTACACCCACGGCGCTGTTAGGCACAGAGTTCCAGGATTTTGTCCGTGTGGTGTAGGTACACCCACCGCACTGTTAGGCACAGAGTTCCAGGATTTTGTCCGTGTGGTGTAGGTACACCCACAGCGCTGTTAGGGAGGGAGTTCCAGGATTTTGTCCCTGTGGTGTAGGTACACCCACGGCGCTGTTAGGGAGGGAGTTCCAGGATTTTGTCCCTGTGGTGTAGGTACACCCACGGCGCTGTTAGAGAGGGAGTTCCAGGATTTTGTCCCCGTGTAGTGTAGGTACACCCACGGCGCTGTTAGGGAGGGAGTTCCAGGATTTTGTCCCGTGTGGTGTAGGTACACCCACGGCGCTGTTAGGGAGGGAGTGCCAGGATTTTGTCCCGTGTGGTATAGGTACACCCACGGCGCTGTTAGGGAGGGAGTTCCAGGATTTTGTCCGTGTGGTGTAGGTACACCCACGGCGCTGTTAGGGAGGGAGTTCCAGGATTTTGTCCGTGGGGTGTAGGTACACCCACGGCGCTGTTAGGGAGTGAGTTCCAGGATTTTGTCCCATCTGGTGTAGGTACACCCACGGCGCTGTTAGGGAGGGAGTTCCAGGAATTTCTCCCGTGTAGCGTAGGTACACCCACAGCGCTGTTAGGGAGGGAGTTCCAGGATTTTGTCCCTGTGGTGTAGATGCACCCACGGCGCTGTTCGAGAGCGATATCCAGGATTTTGTCCGTGTGGTGTAGGTACACCCACGGTGCTGTGAGGGAGGGAGTTCCAGGATTTTGTCCGTGTGGTGTAGGCACACCCACGGCACTAGAAGGTTGGGAGTTCCAGGATTTTGTCCCCGTGTGGTGTAGGTACACCCACGGCGCTGTTAGGGAGGGAGTTCCAGGATTTTGTCCCGTGTGGTGTAGGTACACCCACGGCGCTGTTAGGGAGGGAGTTCCAGGATTTTGTGCCCGTGTGGTATAGGTACACCCACGGCGCTGTTAGGGAGGGAGTTCCAGGATTTTGTCCCTGTGGTGTAGGTACACCCACGGCGCTGTTAGGGAGGGAGTTCCAGGATTTTGACCCTGTGGTGTAGGTACACCCACAGTGCTGTTAGGGACAGAGTTCCAGGATTTTGTCCGTGATGTGTAGTTACCCCCACGGCGCTGTTAGGGAGGGTATTCCAGAATATTGTCCGTGTGGTGTAGGTACACCCACGGCGTTGTTAGGGAGGTAGATCAAGGATTTTGTCTGTGTGGTGTAGGTACACCCACGGCGCTGTTAGGGAGGTAGATCAAGGATTTTGTCTGTGTGGTGTAGGTACACCCACAGCGCTGTTAGGGAGGGAGTTCCAGGAATTTGTCCGTGCGGTGTAGGTACACCCACGGCGCTGGTAGGGATGGATTTCCAGGATTTTGTCCCCGTGTGTGGTGTAGGTACACCCATGGCGCTGTTAGGGAGAGAGTTCCAGGATTTTGTCCCCGTGTTGTGTAGATACACCCATGGCGCTGTTAGGGAGGGAGTTCCAGGATTTTGTCCCCGTGTGGTGTAGGTACACCCACGGCGCTGTTAGGGAGGGAGTTCCAGGATTTTCTCTGTGTGGTTGTAGGTACACCCACGGCGCTGTTAGGGAGGGAGTTCCAGGATTTTATCCCGTGTGGTGTAGGCACACCCACGGCGCTGTTAGGGAGGGAGTTCCAGGATTTTGTCCCGTGTGGTGTAGGTACACCCACGGCGCTGTTAGGGTGAGAGTTCCAGGATTTTGTCCCTGTGGTGTAGGTCCACCCACGGCGCTGTTAGGGAGGGAGTTCCAGGATTTTGTCCCTGTGGTGTAGGTACACCCACTGCGCTGTTAGGGAGGGAGTTCCAGGATTTTGTCCCGTGTGGTGTAGGTACACCCACGGCGCTGTTAGCGTGAGAGTTCCAGGATTTTGTCCCTGTGGTGTAGGTACTCCCACGGCGCTGTTAGGGAGGGAGTTCCAGGAATTTGTCCATGTGGTGTAGGTACACCCACGGCGCTGTTAGTGAGGGAGTTCCAGGATTTTGTCCCAGTGTGTGGTGTAGGTACACCCACAGCGCCGTTAGGGAGGGAGTTCCAGAATTTTGTCCCCGTGTGTGGTGAAGGTACACCCACAGTGCTGTTAGGGAGGGAGTTCCAGGGTTTTGTCCCAGTGTGTGGTGTAGGTACACCCATAGCGCTGTTAAGGAGGGAGTTCCAGGATTTTGTCCCCGTGTGTGATGTAGGTACACACACGGCGCTGTTAGGGAGGGAGTTCCAGGATTTTGTCCGTGTGGTGTAGATACACACACGGCGCTGTTAGGGAGGGAGTTCCAGGATTTTGTCCATGTGGTGTAGGTACACCCACAGTGCTGTTAGGGAGGGAGTTCCAGGATTTTGTCCATGTGGTGTAGGTACACCCACAGTGCTGTTAGGGAGGGAGTTCCAGGATTTTGTCCATGTGGTGTAGGTACACCCACAGTGCTGTTAGGGAGGGAGTTCCAGGATATTGTCCATGTGGTGTAGGTACACCCACAGCGCTGTTCGGGAGGGAGTTCCAGGATATTGTCCGTGTAGTGTAGGTACAACCACGACGCTGTTAGGGATGGTGATCCAGGATTTTGTCCGTGTGGCGTAGGTACACCCACGGCGCTGTTAGGGAGGGAGTTCCAGGATTTTGTCCCCGTGTGTGGTGTAGGTACACCCACGGCGCTGTTAGGGAGGGAGCTCCAGGATTTTGTCCGTGTGGTGTAGGTACACCCACAGCGCTGTTAGGGAGGGAGTTCCAGGATTTTGTCCGAGTGGGGTGTAGGTACACCCATGGCGCTGTTAGGGAGGGAGTTCCAGGATTTTGTCCGTGTGGTGTAGGTACACCCACGGCGCTGTTAGGGAGGGAGTTCCAGGATTTTGTCCCCGTGTGGTGTAGGTACACCCACAGTGCTGTTAGGGAGGGAGTTCCAGGATTTTGACCCGGCGACAGTGAAGGTACGGCTGATATATTCCCAAGTCGGGATGGTGAGTGGGCTGGGAGGGGGAACTTGCAGGTGCTGGTGTTCCCCGTGTGTCTGCTGCCCTCGTCCTTCTAGACGGTAGAGGTGGTGGGTTTGGGGCGGCGCTGTCGAAGGAGCCCTTGGCGAGTTGCTGCAGTGTAAACCTTGCATCTTTACGGTATCTTCACAGTGCAGGGGGAGGCCATTTGGCCCATTGAGCCTGCGCCGGGCTCCTCTGGAAAAGAGCACTCCAGCTGTTCCCACAAGGGAGGGAGGGGCGGCGAAGGGGGGAAGGGCGGGCGATGGGGGGAGGGGCGGTGAAGGGGGAAGGGCGGCAAAGGGGGGGAGGGGCGGTGAAAGGGGGAGGGGCGGCGAAGGGGGGGAGGGGCGGTGAAAGGGGGAAGGGCGGCGAAGGGGGGGAGGGGCGGCGATGGGGGGGAGGGGCGGTGAAACGGGGAGGGGCGGTGAAAGTGGAGGGGCGGTGAAAGGGGGGAAGGGCGGCGAAGGGGGGGAGGGGCGGTGAAAGGGGGAGGGGCGGCGATGGGGGGAGGGGCGGCGATGGGGGAGGGGCGGCGATGGGGGGAGGGGCGGCGATGGGGGGAGGGGCGGCAAAGGGGGAGGGGCGGCAAAGGGGGAGGGGCGGTGCAAGGGGGAGGGGCGGTGAAAGGGGGGAGGGGCGGTGAAGGGGGGGAGGGGCGGTGAAGGGAAGCGATGGTGAAGGGGGGAGGGGTGTTGGGGGTTGAGGTGGGGTACGTTGGGAGGGAATGGAGGGGCGGACCGGGAGGGTGGCGGGGGGGCATGGCACCAAAGAGCGGCCTCCTCCTGCGACCCCTCCCCCACCCCAGCGCCGCCACCCCCCCCCCCCAACAACCGTCCTGCGAGCTCGCCCTCCGTCCCGTCCCCAGCTATCCCGAACCCGGCGACAGGGGTGAATCCAGGCCTGCCGGAGACAGATCCGGGAGCAGCGGGTAACTTGGGGCAACCGCCGCGACTCGTCGAGTTCTCCGTCTTACGCAAGGCGGCCCGCCGGGCCTTAGATTGGCGCCTCGCCCGCCAGAGTAAGCCTCCGGCTTGCCAACCGGGGTTGGGGGGTTGGGTTCCCCGATGCCGAGGGTGGCAGGTCCGATTTGGCTCGAGGCGGGCTAACCACGGGGGTGAGGGGAGGAGGGTATCTCCTAGAAACCTATACAATTCTAACAGGACTAGACAGGGTAGATGCAGGAAGGATGTTCCTGATGGTGGGGGTGGGGGGAGTTCAGAACCAGGGGTCACAGTCTGAGGATACGGGGTAGACCATTTAGGACTGAGATGAGGAGAAATGTCTTCACCCAGAGAGTGGTGAGCCTGTGGGATTCTCTACCACAGAAAGTACCTGAGACCAAAACATTGTGTGTTTTCTAGAAGGAGTTAGATGTAGCTCTTGGGGAGGTGAGAGGGATCAAAGGATATTGGACGGGGAGAAAGTGGGGAGCAGGCTATTGAGTTGGATGATCAGCCAAGATCGTAATGAATGGCGGAGCACAGCTCGAAGGGCCGAATGGCCTCCTCCTGCTCCTAGTTTCTATGTTTCTATCATCAACGTGAAATTCAAAAACCGTCAGAAACCCCATCACCCCCGCCCCCCCCCCCCGCTCATCTAATTCTAGCCCTCTTGCGCATCTCCCATTTTGATTGTAGATGGTACACACGCTGCTGCCCCTGTGCGTCGGTGGTGGTGGTGTTCCCCATGTGTCTCCTTCTAGATGGTAGAGGTGGTGGGTTTGGGCGGCGCTGTCGAAGGAGCCCTTGGCGAGTTGCTGCAGTGCATCTTGTAGATGGTACACACACTGCTGCCCCTGTGCGTCGGTGGTGGTGGTGGTGGGAGGGAGTGAATGTTTGTGGATGGGGAGCCCCATCGAGCGGGGGCTGCTTTGTCCTGGACGGTGTCGAGCTTCTCGAGTGTTGTGGGAGCCGCACTCATCCAGGCGAGTGGGGGAATGTCCCATCACACTCCTGACTTGTGCCTTGTAGATGGTGGACAGGCTTTGTGGGGGGGAGTCAGGAGGTGAGTGACTCTCCGCAGGATTCCCAGCCTCTGACCTGCTCTTGTAGCCACAGTGTTTATATGGCTGGTCCCAGTTCAGTTTCTGGTCAATGGTCACCCCCAGGATGTTGACAGTGGGGGATTCAGCGATGGTAATGCTATTGAGTGTCAAGGGGCGATGGTTGGATTCTCTCTTGTTGGAGATGGTCGTTGCCTGGCACTGATGTGCGGGGTGAATGTGACTTGCCACTGGTCGCCCAGAGCCTGGGACACTGTCCAGGTCTTGCTGCATTCGGACACAGGGCTGCTTCAGTATCTGAGGAGTCACGAATGGTGCTGAACATTGTGCAACCATCAGCGAACATCCCCACTTCTGACCTTACGGTGGATGGAGGGGGGGGGGGGGGGGGGCGGGGGGGTGGTGAGTGAAAGATGTGAATAAAAATAGTTCAGACAGGACAAATAATTTTGAAGAACATTTGTTTCTTAGTTTGAATGCATTTTTTTAAAAAATCAGCCCGCCGCTCCCCTATAGCAGGGCGGGGTCCAGTCCGCTCACTGCTTTCTCTCAGCATCAACAGCTGGCAGGAGGGCAGAACTATCGAGGTGTACACAAGGGAGTGAGTTTTCCCGGGTGACGAAGTAACATGATATTCACATCGCACTGAGATAACCGTGGATTCAGCAACTACCTGCCCGTGGCTGAGGGATAGGAGCAAGAATCGACCGACACCATCAATCAGAAGCTGGCCTGCGACTTCCACAATCTTTTCAAGCAATCCGGTGTGGTAAAGCACGGGGTTAGATACAGAGTAAAGCTCCCTCTACACCGTCCCCGTCAAACACTCCCAGGGCAGGTACAGCACGGGGTTAGATACAGAGTAAAGCTCCCTCTGCACTGTCCCCATCAAACACTCCCAGGACAGGTACAGCACGGGGTTAGATACAGAGTAAAGCTCCCTCTACACCAGTCCCCATCAAACACTCCCAGGACTGGTACAGCACGGGGTTAGATACAGAGTAAAGCTCCCTCTACACTGTCCCCATCAAACACTCCCAGGACAGGTACAGCACGGGGTTAGATACAGAGTAAATCTCCCTCTACACCGTCCCCTTCAAACACTCCCAGGACAGGTACAGCACGGGTTAGATACAGAGTAAAGCTCCCTCTACACTGTCCCCATCAAACACTCCCAGGACAGGTACAGCATGGGGTTAGATACAGAGTAAAGCTCCCTCTACACCGTCCCCATCAAACACTCACAGGACAGGTACAGCACGGGGTTAGACACAGAGTAAAGCTCCCTCTACACTGTCCCCATCAAACACTCCCAGGACAGGTACAGCACGGGGTTAGATACAGAGTAAAGCTCCCTCTACACCGTCCCCATCAAACACCCCCAGGACAGGTACAGCAAAGTGTTAAACACAGTCGTAGCTTATAAAGGAACATTGGAAATGCACAGGACAATCAAAGTGACATGAAACACTGAACGTCGGTTGCAGTGAGACCAACCAAAAGCACCATCTTTGCTCATCTTCAAGGAAGCTTAACATCCCCGGCGCACGCTGTGCGTCACAGGCGGGCCGGGTAGGGTCTGCGTGAAGTGTTGTGTGAGCAGGAGGCTGGGGTGGGCGGGGGAGGGGTGGGGTAGCGCACTGGGCGGGGGAGGGGTGGGGTAGCGCACTGGGCGGGGGAGGGGTGGGGTAGCGCACTGGGCGGGGGGAGGGGTGGGGTAGCGCACTGGGCGGGGGAGGGGTGGGGTAGCGCACTGGGCGGGGGAGGGGTGGGGGTGGGGGGGGGGGGGCTGCGGCAGACGGGTCCCACTCGACCGACTCCCGGAACGAGGCGGGAAATCGTCGCTCGGGAGAGATCGAACAGGGAGGGTCCGATACCCTCCGGAGTTTAGAAGAATCGGAGGGTGGAGGTGGGGGGGGGGGGGGGGGGGGGGGGGGGGCGCCATCTCGTCGATACGTCCGAAATTCCTGAGCGGGCTTGACAGGGTCGCTGGCCGAGAGGCTGTTCCCCCCGCGAGCCCCACCCCTGCCCGGTTAGAGAATCAAGAGCTGGGGGGGGGGGGGGGGGGTCGGGGAACGGGAGGGAGGGGGACATAATCCCAGGAAAAGGGGGTCGTCCATTAAGGAACTGAGACGGGGGGGGGAATCTCTTAGCTGGGAGGGTGGGTGAATCTGCGGAGTTCTTCACCCCCGTGGACGCCTCCTGACGAGTATATACGGGACCGCGGGAGGGCGGGTGCCGAGGGGGCGGGGCAGGGACAGCGGAGTCGGGGTAGGAGATCAGCCGCGTTCTTACTGGACAGGGGGTTGGCTTCATCGGGGGGTTGGGGGGTGGGGGGTTGGGTCGAGGTTCAGCTTATCGCTGGTCGTAGTGTAGCAAAGCACGGGTTCCGATCGAGGAGAGAGGGGGGAGGGGGAGGGAAGGAGGGACCGTTTCCAGTGGCGGGAGGAGTCGCTCGGGGTGGGGTGGGGGGTGGGGGGGGGGTGGGGTGGTCCGTCAGCGGGGAGAGGGCCAGTCAGACTGTCGGGAGAGAATTCAGCGCAGCGGTCAGCAGTCTCGTGACTCCCAGCTCATCCAGGCGAGCGGCCGCGGCTTCCTCCCAGCCCCGGTTGGCCCGCGGGTTGCGCGGGGAGGGGTGGGCGAGCCCCTCCACCCTCACGCTGTCCGTGGACCCCCCCGCCAGGGCCCTCCTGGCCCGGCGCTCGGCCAGACGCCCCACCCCGACGACCATCCCCACCCCCAGCAGCTCCACCACCCGGCGCAGGGACTGGTCGCAGGGGGCGAGCAGCCCCTCCCGGGGGGCCGGCGGGAGGTCGGCCGGGGTCAGGTTTGCGGCCAGCCGCGTCCATGAAGGCCAGGGGGCAGAGGTTGTGGACGAAGCAGCAGCTGAAGAAGGGCCCCGGGCCCCCACCCCCGCACAGGCGGCGGACGAGGCCCCAGAGGCGGGCGCCGCTCACCTCGGTCCGCGGGCAGTCCAGGCCCAGCACAGGCCGCTTGGCGTGTTCCACCCGAGGCCTCGACACGGCCCCGCTCACCCCCAGCCAGTCCCGCACGAACTTCACCTCCCAAACGGAACCTGGGTCAAACAGAGAACGGGAAACGGTTAAGGAGTGAGAGAGAGCGGGAGCACAGAGAGAGAGAGAGAGAGCGAAAGCACAGAGAGAGTGGCAGCACAGAGAGAGCGGCAGCACAGAGAGCGGGAGGGAGGGAAGGAGACAGCGGAAGTAGAGAGGGAGGGAGAGAGCGGGAGTAGAAAGGGAGGGAGAGAGGGGGAGTAGAGAGCGGGAGGGAGGGAAGAGAGCGGGAGTAGAGAGAGGATGAAGAAAGAGAGGGAGGGAGGGAGAGAGCGGGAGTATAGAGCGGGAGGGAGGGAGGAGAGAGCAGGAGTAGAGAGAGGGAGGGAGGGAGAGAGCAGGAGTAGAGAGAGGGAAGGAGGGAGAGAGCGGGAGTAGAGAGAGGGAGGGAGGGAGAGAGCGGGAGTAGAGAGAGGGAGGGAGGGAGAGAGCGGGAGCCGAGAGAGAGTGGGAGAGAGCGGGAGCCGAGAGAGAGTGGGAGGGAGAGAGCAGGAATAGAGAGACGGAGGGAGAGAGTGGGAGCTGGGAGTGGGAGTGGGGAGGTGGTGGGAGCGAGAGGTGGAGGGGAGGGAGCGAGAAGCGGAGGGGAGGGAGCAAGATAGAGGGGAGAGAGAGACGGCGTGGTGCAAAGAGAGATAGGGAAAAAAGGGCGGGGAGAGAGAGGGGTGAAGGGAGAAAGAGAGAGAAAGGGGCAGAGAGTGTGTAGGGCAAAGACAGAGCAAGTGGGGCAGAGAGAAAGTGGGGCAGAGAGAGAGAGGGGGAGGGAGAGAGAGCAAGAGTGTCTATGTGTGGGGCAGAGAGAGAGAGAGAAAAAAAGGCAGAGAGAGGGGATGGGAGAGAGAAACCGAGCGGGATAGAGAGAAACGGGGGAGAGAGAGAGTGTGTGGGACAGAGACAGAGCGAGTGTCACAGTGAGGGGTGGGGGGTATATCAGAGTGTTACAGTGAGGGGTGTGGGGTATATCAGAGTGTCACAGTGAGGGGTGGGGGGTATATCAGAGTGTTACAGTGAGGGGTGTGGGGTATATCAGAGTGTTACAGTGAGGGGGTGTGGGGTATATCAGAGTGTTACAGTGAGGGGTGTGGGGTATATCAGAGTGTTACAGTTAGGGGTGTGGGATATATCAGAGTGTTACAGTGAGGGGTGTGGGATATATCAGAGTGTTACAGTGAGGGGTGTGGGATATATCAGAGTGTTACAGTGAGGGGTGTGGGATATATCAGAGTGTTACAGTGAGGGGTGTGAGGTATATCAGAGTGTTACAGTGAGGGGTGTGGGGTATATCAGAGTGTTACAGTTAGGGGTGTGGGATATATCAGAGAGTTACAGTGAGGGGTGTGGGATATATCAGAGTGTTACAGTGAGGGGTGTGGGATATATCAGAGTGTTATAGTGAGGGGTGTGGGGGTATATCAGAGTGTTACAGTGAGGGGTGTGGGATATATCAGTGTTACAGGGAGGGGTGTGGGATATATCAGAGTGTTACAGTGAGGGGTGTGGGATATATCAGTGTTACAGGGAGGGGTGTGGGATATATCAGAGTGTTACAGTGAGGGGTGTGGGATATATCAGAGTGTTACAGGGAGGGGTGTGGGATATATCTGAGTGTTACAGGGAGGGGTGTGGGATATATCAGAGTGTTATAGGGAGGGGTGTGGGGTATATCAGAGTGTTACAGTGAGGGGTGTGGGATATATCAGAGTGTTACAGTGAGGGGTGTGGGATATATCAGAGTGTTACAGTGAGGGGTGTGGGATATATCAGAGTGTTACAGTGAGGGGTGCGGGATATATCAGAGTGTTACAGTGAGGGGTGTGGGGATATATCAGAGTGTTACAGTGAGGGGTGCGGGATATATCAGAGTGTTACAGTGAGTAGTGTGGGATATATCAGAGTGTTACAGTGAAGGGTGTGGGGTATACCAGAGTGTTACAGTGAGGGGTGTGGGGTATATCAGAGTGTTACAGTGAGGGGTGTGGGGTATATCAGTGTTACAGGGAGGGGTGTGGGATATATCAGAGTGTTACAGTGAGGGGTGTGGGATATATCAGAGTGTTACAGTGAGGGGTGTGGGATATATCAGAGTGTTACAGTGAAGGGTGTGGGGTATACCAGAGTGTTACAGTGAGGGGTGTGGGGTATATCAGAGTGTTACAGTGAGGGGTGTGGGGTATATCAGAGTGTTACAGTGAGGGGTTGTGGGGTATATCAGAGTGTTACAGTGAGGGGTGTGGAGTATATCAGAGTGTTACAGTGAGGGGTGCGGGATATATCAGAGTGTTACAGTGAGGGGTGCAGGATATATCAGAGTGTTACAGTGAGGAGTGTGGGGTATATCAGAGTGTTACAGTGAGTGGTGTGGGATATATCAGAGTGTTACAGTGAGGGGTGTGGGATATATCAGAGTGTTACAGTGAGGGGTGTGGGATATATCAGAGTGTTATAGTGAGGGGTGTGGGGTATATCAGAGTGTTACAGTGAGGGGTGTGGGATATATCAGAGTGTTACAGTGAGTGGTGTGGGATATATCAGAGTGTCACAGTGAGGGGTGTGGGGTATATCAGAGTGTTACTGTGAGGGGTGTGGGGTATATCAGAGTGTTACAGTGAGGGGTGTGGGATATATCAGAGTGTTACAGTGAGGGGTGGGGGTATATCAGAGTGTTACAGTGTGGGGTGTGGGATATATCAGAGTGTTACAGTGAGGGGTGTGGGATATATCAGAGTGTTACAGTGAGGGGTGCGGGATATATCAGAGTGTTACAGTGAGGGGTGTGGGATATATCAGAGTGTTACAGTGAGGGGTGCGGGATATATCAGAGTGTTACAGTGAGTGGTGTGGGATATATCAGAGTGTTACAGTGAAGGGTGTGGGGTATACCAGAGTGTTACAGTGAGGGGTGTGGGGTATATCAGAGTGTTACAGTGAGGGGTGTGGGGTATATCAGTGTTACAGGGAGGGGTGTGGGATATATCAGAGTGTTACAGTGAGGGGTGTGGGATATATCAGAGTGTTACAGTGAGGGGTGTGGGATATATCAGAGTGTTACAGTGAAGGGGTGTGGGGTATATCAGAGTGTTACAGTGAGTGGTGTGGGATATATCAGAGTGTTACAGTGAGGGGTGTGGGATATATCAGAGTGTTACAGTGAGTGGTGTGGGATATATCAGAGTGTCACAGTGAGGGGTGTGGGGTATATCAGAGTGTTACTGTGAGGGGTGTGGGATATATCAGAGTGTTACAGTGAGGGGTGTGGGGTGTATCAGAGTGTTACAGTGAGGGGTGTGGGATATATCAGAGTGTCACAGTGAGGGGTCTGGGGTATATCAGAGTGATACAGTGATGGGTGTGGGGTATATCAGAGTGTTACAGTGAGGGGTGTGGGGTATATCGGAGAGCGGAATTCTCCCCAGGGGACTGTGGAATCCGGATCACCGAGAATGTTCAGGACTGAGGTCGATGGATCTCTGGAGATGACTAACATCGAGGGACACGGGGATAGAGTGGGGGCAAAGTGGAGTTGCGGCAGACGATCAGCCACGATGGAGTTGAATGCGGGAGCGGGCTCGAGGGGTTAGGTGTGAGAAAAAAAATGGGTGAACTTGGAGCAGGAGTAGACCATTCTCCCCCTCGATCCTGCTCCCCCCTTCAGTAAAATCGTGGCTGATCCGATTATGACCTCAGCCCCACATTCCCGCACCGCCCCCCACTCATCCTGTCGCACACCCATCGCACACCCCCTTGTCAATCAGGAATCCATGCACCTCTCAGCCGCCGCAGGCCCCCTAAGCCTGGGAGGGAGGGGGTCGAGGGGGAGAGAACGGCGGTCGAGCGGAGGGTGGGTCGAGGGGGGGAGAGAGCGGGGTCGAGGGTGGGAGAGAGCGGGGGGTCGAGGGCGGGAGAGAGCGGGGGTCGAGGGCGGGAGAGAGCGGGGGTCGAGGGCGGGAGAGAGCGGCAGTCGAGCGGGAGGGTGGGGTCGAGGGGGGGAGAGAGCGGGGGTCGAGGGCGGGAGAGAGCAGGGGTCGAGGGCGGGAGAGAGCGGGGTCGAGGGCGGGAGAGAGCGGGGGTCGAGAGCGGGGGTCGAGGGGGGAGAGAGCGGGGGTCGAGGGGGGAGAGAGCGGGGGTCGAGGGCGGGAGA
Source organism: Isurus oxyrinchus (assembly GCA_026770705.1). NCBI lineage: Eukaryota > Metazoa > Chordata > Chondrichthyes > Lamniformes > Lamnidae > Isurus > Isurus oxyrinchus. The sequence goes on from JANJGN010000639.1 coordinate 344,853, forward strand.
GCACGGGGGTCGAGGGTGAGAGTGCGGGAAGAGAGAGCGGGGGTCGAGGGAAGGTGGGCGTGGGGGGTCGAGGGGGGAGAGAGCGGAGGTCGAGGGGGGAGAGACCAGGGGTCGAGGAGGGAGAGAGCGGAGGTCGAGGGGGGAGAGAGCGGAGGTCGAGGGGGGAGAGAGCGGGGGTCGAGGGGGGAGAGAGCAGGGGGTTCAGGGGGAGACAGCGGCGGTCCAGGGGGAGAGAGCGGGGGTCCAGGGGGAGAGAGCGGGGGTCCAGGGGGGAGAGAGCGGGGGTCCAGGGGGAGAGAGCGGGGGGTTCAGGGGGAGACAGCGGCGGTCCAGGGGGAGAGAGCGGCGGTCCAGGGGGAGAGAGCGGGGGTCCAGGGGGAGAGAGCGGGGGGTTCAGGGGGAGAGAGCGGCGGTCCAGGGGGAGAGAGCGGCGGTCCAGGGGGAGAGAGCGGGGGTCCAGCGGGAGAGAGCGGGGGTCCAGCGGGAGAGAGCGGGGGTCCAGGGGGAGACAGTGGGGGGTTCAGGGGGAGAGAGGAGGGGTACAATATCAGAGTGGTGGCGGGGACTGGGGGCAGCTACTCACCCCGGTCTGC
>JANJGN010000640.1:0-27500 GCA_026770705.1 Isurus oxyrinchus
CCCAGCAAAACACTACCACCCCCCCCTCCCACCCCCCCAGCACAACACCACCCCCCCCCACCCCCCCAGCACAACACCACCCCCCCTCCCACCCCCCCAGCACAACATCACCCCCCTCTCCCACCCCCCCAGCACAACACCCCCCCCCTCCCTCCCACCCCCCCCCAGCACAACACCACCCCCCCTCCCATCCCCAGCACAACACCACCCCCCCCCACCCCCGATCCATTCCAGTGAATGCCTCCTTGTACGTTTGCCGAATCCTTCACCCCCCTTTCTCAAGGGTCAGTGACTGGAAACAGTACTGCACACGATAGGGAGGAAGGGAACTTTCGTAAGGGTTTAGCAGTAATTTTATGAGTTAGTACTCTGTGCCCTCTCCTGATAAAGCTCAGGGTTCAGACCTGTAGCATCAGACGCAAAGCCCAGTGCCTCACACTGACCATTTCACTCTTGGTGGCTTGGAGATGACCTCCGGGTATATCTCTATCTCTATCTCTCCTTCCCTCTGACCTGTCAGGTGACCTTTGGCTATCTCTATCCCCTCCCTCCCCCTCCCTCTGACCTATCAAGGGACCTTTGGCTATCTCTATCCCTCCCTCCCCCTCCCTCTCTGACCTGTCAGGTGACCTTTGGCTATCTCTATCCCTCCCTTCCTCCCTCACACTGACCGTTCACTCTTAGTGACTTGGCGGTGACTTGGAGGCAACCTTTTGGCTACCACTCTTCCCCCCCTCTCCATCCCTCCCTCCCTCTCCCTCTCTCTGTCTCTCTCCTTCCGTATGTCTCCCTCGATCCCTCTCCCTCCTTCTATCTTTCTCCCTCCTTCCCCCCCCTTCTCTCTCCCCTCTCTCTCTCCCTTTCCCCCCTCTCTCCCTCAATCTCTCTCCCTCTCTCCCCCCATCTCTCTCTCTCTCTCTCTCTCTCTCTCTCTCACATATACACGCACATTCTCTACATCATATGAATGACATCTGTCACGCCTCTTCCTGGACCGACTGGATCTGTGGCTTAGACCAGGGGGAAACCTCAGACGCCCAGTTACCCCCGCTCATACTCACATAAAATGGGTTGTCTTGCAAGGGTCCCTGGATGAAAGTGAAACAAGGATACTGGAGCAGGGAGGACAATGGCGGAAACAGCCTGCGCTAGCCCATAGACCTTCCCAAAGTGACAATGGGGGAACCTGAAGGAGATGAGAGGATGGGACAGAAGAAGATTTAGATAATGACAGTATCCAGCACACAAACAGTTCGAGTGCACACTGTGTTTCCGCAGCACATCAGCCCCCTCCGAATCTCGCCCCACCTCTACCCTGCTGGAGGATTCTCGAGCGACCGGGGGCGTGAGGATAAAGCGACCCAGGACTTAACCATCCAACGGGAGGCGTGGGTTCGATCCTCACTTGAGCAGCCAGTGGAATTTTAAATCCAATCAAAGAGGGATTCTGGCAGTGAAGGGCCAGCTTCAGCAACGGTGAAGATAGAACGATCGTCATTCGAAAAACCATAGAATCACACAGTGCAGAAGGCCCTTTGGCCCATCGAGTCTGCACCGACACGTGAGAAACACCTGACCTACCTCCCTAATCCCATTTACCAGCATGTGGCCCCCATAGCCTTGAATGTTATGCTGTGCCAAGTGCTCATCCAGGTACTTTTTTAAAGGATGTGAGGGCTAACCCACCTCCACCACCCTCCCAGGCAGCGCATTCCAGCGTCTCAAAATCAGAGGTTTGACAGCGCGATGAGTGAGGCTGGAGTCCTGTTTTCTAACCTCCAGACCTAACAGAACGATGAGCTCCTACCAGGGCTGCTGGCTCTGAACTCCCAGGTCTCGTGGTCAGATGGGAGGCTGACCGACCTCTTGTTTCCCAACAGCCCAACTCCTCACTGACCCCCCCCACACACACACCCACCCCGCCATCCCTCCCGCCCCCACCCCCGCCCAACAGAGCATTGAGATTCTGGCTGAACTGAAATCACATATTTAACAGCGGAATAAAAGTCTGACTGAACTGCCCCCCCCCTTTTTTTAAAAATTCATTCACGGGGATGTGGGCTTTGCTGGCCCGGGCCCTGCATTTATTGCCTATCCCTAATTGCCCCCTTGAGAAGGTGGTGGGGTGAGCTGCCTTCTTGAGCCGCTGCAGTCCCTGTGGTGTAGGTACACCCACAGCGCTGTTAGGGAGGGAGTTCCAGGATTTTGACCCAGCGACAGTGAAGGAACAGCCGATATATTTCCAAGTCAGGATGGTGTGTGGCTCGGAGGGGAACTTCCAGGTGGTGGTGTTCCCCATGTGTCTGCTGCCCTTGTCCTTCTAGATGGTAGAGGTGGTGGGTTTGGAAGGTGCTGTCGAAGGAACCTTGGTGAGTTGCTGCAGTGCATCTTGTAGATGGTACACACACTGCTGCTACTGTGTGTCGGTGGTGGGGGAGGTGAACGTTTGTGGGTTGGGGTGCCAGTCGAGCGGGGCTGCTTTGTCCTGGACGGTGTTGAGCTCCCTGAGTGCTGTTGGAGCTGCGCTCATCCAGGCAACTCCCAGGACTTACAATGTAACTGGCGTCTGAGCGGACTCCTGGTATCAGAATCCCAGATGTAAGATTGTTAGCAGGGAGGTTTGAATGGAGCCCTGCCCTCAAATCCTGGATCTAATCGAGCGACGAGAGTCTGGGTGTACTCCTGGTCTCAGCGCACGAGCGTACGATGTCGAAGCAAGCGTGGGCTGCTTGGCCCCTTCGAAACTGCTCCACCTTTCAATAAGATCACGGCCAAACTGATGGCGGACTCCACTCCACATTCCCGCCTAATCCCCGATAACCTCTGTTAGTCAAGGATCCATCTCTCTCGGCCTTGAAACTAATCAATGACCCCCCCTCGCCACTGCTCTCGGTGGAAGAGGACTCCAAAGGCTGGTGTGGGGAGGGGTGGGGGGGGGGGTGGTGGGGGAGGCAGTGGTGTCATCACTAGATCAGTAATCAGGGTAAAGTCCTGTGGACAGGGTTCAGAGTCCCCCCCATGGCAGATGGTGAGCTTGGAATTCTACCAAAAAGAAACCTGCAATTCAAAATCTACAGACGGCCACCTGACCTTTGTGGTCAAGGCCCATCGGCTACGATAAGGCCCTTTCGGGCTGGAAATCCACCACCTGGTCTGGCCTGGGTGCAACCCCGCACCCAATGTGGTTGACCCAGCAAGCCGTTCAAGGGGCAATTCGGGGTGGGCAATAAATGCTGACCTAACCAGTGGTGCCCACATTCCATGAGCGGATAAAAAAAATACTCAAGACCTTCCCCCACCTCCCCCACAGCCCCCTGCCGAGAGGTGGTGGGAGTACTCAGCTCTGTCTGAAATGGAAGACCCCCTTATTTTTAAGCTTTGTCCTGTAGTGACCCACCCCCCCCCCCCCTTCCCCCGCCAGACGGGGAAGGCATCCTCCCAGCAGCAGCCGTGTCGAGCCCCCTCGGGATCTTACCATGTGGAATGGGAGGTCTCGGGCGGAGGCCAGGGTCTCAGGATCCCGCCCCGTCGTGACATAACAGCAGTCAGAACGGACCCCCCTCAGGATCCCTGGGCCTAACAAGGTAAAACTGGAGCCTGGCCTTGGTCTCAGAGTCGCAGGGATAACAGGTGGCAGGTTGGCCAGACCGAATGGAGACCCTCCCCCCCTTCCCCCCCCCTTCCCCCCCGGACCCCCGCAAGAGGTCGCGCGCTGACTTACGCAACGGCGATGAAAGCGGCGTCTCCCCCGTACAGGAACGAGCGGTTGATCACCTGCAGGGCAAAGGTCAGGTACTGGGCCTCCAGGACTGGGATGGCGGCGCAGATGGCAAACAGCACAGCCTGGGTGACAGTGATGGCGAGAGAGATGATGGCCGATCTCATGCTAGCCAGCCTCTGCGAGGCGGCGCAACCTGAGGGAGGGCAAGAAAGAGGAGGGATAAGCCGAAAAAAAAAAGACGACTCGCCATCAGCCCCTCGGATGCTCCAGCTCAGAGCCTCGGGCCAAACGCCCGTCCGCGATCGAGGGAGACAGCCCCAAACCAAGCCCCCCGCACACTCCGACAGTGACAGGGAGAGAGACAAGGTTCAAAAAAAATCACCCAATACCTCAAATGAACAAACAGAAAGCAAGAGAGAGATAGAGATGGACAGAAGGTGGGAGGGATACCCACACATCCTCCTCTAATCCATTCCAGAGAACGAGAGAGAGAGAGAGAGAGAGAGAGAGAGAGGGTCTCCCCAAATCTTCACACACCCAGTCATCAGGGAGCCTACAGGTCCTCGCTTGACCCACCCCAGGCAGAGAGGGGCTTCCCAGATCACCGCAGTAAGCCATCCAGCAGAGAGAAAGGGGTTTCCCTCAAATAACCACGCGAACCAGGGCCAGAGAGAGAGAGAGACCTGAACTCCAGAGACTCCAGGGAGAGAGAGAGAGAGAGACCTGAACTCCAGAGACTCCAGGGAGAGAGAGAGAGAGAGACCTGAACTCCAGAGACTCCAGGGAGAGAGAGAGAGACCTGAACTCCAGAGACTCAGGGAGAGAGAGAGAGAGAGACCTGAACTCCAGAGACTTCAGGGGAGAGAGAGAGAGAGAGACCTGAACTCCAGAGACTCCAGGGAGAGAGAGAGAGAGAGACCTGAACTCCAGAGACTCCAGGGAGAGAGAGAGAGAGAGACCTGAACTCCAGAGACTCCAGGGAGAGAGAGAGAGACCTGAACTCCAGAGACTCCAGGGAGAGAGAGAGAGAGAGACCTGAACTCCAGAGACTTCAGGGAGAGAGAGAGAGAGAGAGACCTGAACTCCAGAGACTCCAGGGAGAGAGAGAGAGAGACCTGAACTCCAGAGACTCCAGGGAGAGAGAGAGAGAGACCTGAACTCCAGAGACTCCAGGGAGAGAGAGAGAGAGAGACCTGAACTCCAGAGGGACTCCAGGGAGAGAGAGAGAGAGAGACCTGAACTCCAGAGACTCCAGGGAGAGAGAGAGAGAGAGACCTGAACTCCAGAGACTCCAGGGAGAGAGAGAGAGACCTGAACTCCAGAGACTCCAGGGAGAGAGAGAGAGACCTGAACTCCAGAGACTCCAGGGGAGAGAGAGAGAGAGAGACCTGAACTCCAGAGACTCCAGGGGAGAGAGAGAGAGACCTGAACTCCAGAGACTCCAGGGAGAGAGAGAGAGAGAGGACCTGAACTCCAGAGACTTCAGGGAGAGAGAGAGAGAGAGACCTGAACTCCAGAGACTCCAGGGAGAGAGAGAGAGAGACCTGAACTCCAGAGACTCCAGGGAGAGAGAGAGAGAGACCTGAACTCCAGAGACTCCAGGGAGAGAGAGAGAGAGAGACCTGAACTCCAGAGACTCCAGGGAGAGAGAGAGAGAGAGACCTGAACTCCAGAGACTCCAGGGAGAGAGAGAGAGAGAGACCTGAACTCCAGAGACTCCAGGGAGAGAGAGAGAGACCTGAACTCCAGAGACTCCAGGGAGAGAGAGAGAGACCTGAACTCCAGAGACTCCAGGGAGAGAGAGAGAGAGAGACCTGAACTCCAGAGACTTCAGGGAGAGAGAGAGAGAGAGACCTGAACTCCAGAGACTCCAGGGAGAGAGAGAGAGAGACCTGAACTCCAGAGACTCCAGGGAGAGAGAGAGAGAGACCTGAACTCCAGAGACTCCAGGGAGAGAGAGAGAGACCTGAACTCCAGAGACTCCAGGGAGAGAGAGAGAGAGAGAGACCTGAACTCCAGAGACTCCAGGGAGAGAGAGAGAGAGAGGCCGGGGCTGGGGGTGTTCCCATCAAAACCACCATCGGAAACCATCCCAGAGAGAGAGAGAGAGAGAGAGAAACAGAGACTGAGACAGAAGCAGAGACAGAGACAAAGGCAGAGAGATAGAGTGAAAGAAAGAGAGACAGGGAGAGAGACAGACAGACAGAGAGTGAAACAGAGACAGAGAGAGAGAGATAGACAGAGAGAGAGTGAGAGACAGAGTGAGGGAGGGAGACAGTGAGAGAGGGAGACAGAGAGAGATAGACAGAGAGAGAGTGAGAGACAGTGAAAGAGAGAGAGAGACAGAGAGAGAGTGAGAGACAGAGTGAGGGAGGGAGACAGTGAGAGAGGGATGACAGAGAGAGATAGACAGAGAGAGTGAGAGGACAGTGAAAGAGAGAGAGAGACAGAGAGAGAGTGAGAGACAGAGTGAGAGTGAGAGAGAGAAAAACATATATATATATATATTTATAGAGAGAGAAACATAGAGAGAGAGAAGGGGATAGAGAGAAAGAGAGAGACAAGGAAAGAGAGAGAGTGAGAGAGAGAGAGCAAGGGAGAGACAGACAGATAGAGAGAGATAGGGGGAAAGGGAAACAGAGGAATAGAGTGAGAGAGAGAAAGAGAGAGAGAAAGAGAAAGAGACAAAGAGAGAGAGAAGAGAGTGAGAGATGGCGAGAGAGAGACAGAGAGAGAAAGAGAAAGAGGCAGAAAGACAGAGAGAGACAGGCACAGATGCAATGAGAAAGCAAGAGAGAGCAGTTACCATAATTCACCGTTCTCCAACTATCCCAGAAGACACCCCACAGAGAGAGAGAGAGAGAGAGAGAGAGAGAAAGGGGGTCTCACCCAGCCATCCCAGAGAGAACACGGAGTAGAGAGACATTCATCTCCCTCTGTGCACCTAGGGGAGACCTCTGACCCCAGAGCTCAGAATTTATACTGCCTCAGTGGGAGCTGAGTGTTCACACCTGGATTACCCGAGACTGGGAGGGAGCTGAGTGTTCACACCTGGATTACCCGAGACTGGGAGGGAGCTGAGTGTTCACACCTGGATTAGCTGAGACTGGGAGGGAGCTGAGTGTTCACACCTGGATTACCCGAGACTGGGAGGGAGCTGAGTGTTCACACCTGGATTAGCTGAGACTGGGAGGGAGCTGAGTGTTCACACCTGGATTACCCGAGACTGGGAGGGAGCTGAGTGTTCACACCTGGATTACCTGAGATTAGGAGGGAGCTGAGTGTTCACACCTGGATTACCCGAGACTGGGAGGGAGCTGAGTGTTTGCACCTGGATTAGCTGAGACTGGGAGGGAGAGGAGTGTTCACACCTGGATTACCTGAGACTGGGAGGGAGCTGAGTGTTCACACCTGGATTACCTGAGACTGGGAGGGAGCTGAGTGTTCACACCTGGATTACCCGAGACTGGGAGGGAGCTGAGTGTTCACACCTGGATTACCCGAGACTGGGAGGGAGCTGAGTGTTCACACCTGGATTACCCGAGACTGGGAGGGAGCTGAGTGTTCACACCTGGATTACCCGAGACTGGGAGGGAGCTGAGTGTTCACACCTGGATTACCCGAGACTGGGAGGGAGCTGAGTGTTCACACCTGGATTACCCGAGACTGGGAGGGAGCTGAGTGTTCACACCTGGATTACCCGAGACTGGGAGGGAGCTGAGTGTTCACACCTGGATTACCCGAGACTGGGAGGGAGCTGAGTGTTCACACCTGGATTACCCGTGACTGGGAGGGAGCTGAGTGTTCACACCTGGATTAGCTGAGACTGGGAGGGAGCTGAGTGTTCACACCTGGATTACCTGAGACTGGGAGGGAGCTGAGTGTTCACACCTGGATTACCTGAGACTGGGAGGGAGACGAGCGTTCACACCTGGATTACCTGAGACTGGGAGGGAGCTGAGTGTTCACACCTGGATTACCTGAGGCTGGGAGGGAGCTGAGTGTTCACACCTGGATTACCTGAGACTGGGAGGGAGCTGAGTGTTCACACCTGGATTACCCGAGACTAGGAGGGAGACGAGCGTTCACACCTGGACTACCTGAGACTGGGAGGGAGCTGAGTGTTCACACCTGGATTAGCTGAGACTGGGAGGGAGCTGAGTGTTCACACCTGGATTACCTGAGACTGGGAGGGAGCTGAGTGTTCACACCTGGATTACCCAAGACTGGGAGGGAGCTGAGTGTTTGCACCTGGATTAGCTGAGACTGGGAGGGAGCTGAGTGTTCACACCTGGATTACCTGAGACTGGGAGGGAGCTGAGTGTTCACACCTGGATTACCCGAGACTGGGAGGGAGCTGAGTGTTCACACCTGGATTACCTGAGACTGGGAGGGAGCTGAGTGTTCACACCTGGATTACCCGAGACTGGGAGGGAGCTGAGTGTTCACACCTGGATTACCTGAGATTAGGAGGGAGCTGAGTGTTCACACCTGGATTACCCGAGACTGGGAGGGAGCTGAGTGTTTGCACCTGGATTAGCTGAGACTGGGAGGGAGAGGAGTGTTCACACCTGGATTACCTGAGACTGGGAGGGAGCTGAGTGTTCACACCTGGATTACCTGAGACTGGGAGGGAGCTGAGTGTTCACACCTGGATTACCCGAGACTGGGAGGGAGCTGAGTGTTCACACCTGGATTACCCGAGACTGGGAGGGAGCTGAGTGTTCACACCTGGATTACCCGAGACTGGGAGGGAGCTGAGTGTTCACACCTGGATTACCCGAGACTGGGAGGGAGCTGAGTGTTCACACCTGGATTACCCGAGACTGGGAGGGAGCTGAGTGTTCACACCTGGATTACCCGAGACTGGGAGGGAGCTGAGTGTTCACACCTGGATTACCCGAGACTGGGAGGGAGCTGAGTGTTCACACCTGGATTAGCTGAGACTGGGAGGGAGCTGAGTGTTCACACCTGGATTACCCGTGACTGGGAGGGAGCTGAGTGTTCACACCTGGATTAGCTGAGACTGGGAGGGAGCTGAGTGTTCACACCTGGATTACCTGAGACTGGGAGGGAGCTGAGTGTTCACACCTGGATTACCTGAGACTGGGAGGGAGACGAGCGTTCACACCTGGATTACCTGAGACTGGGAGGGAGCTGAGTGTTCACACCTGGATTACCTGAGACTGGGAGGGAGCTGAGTGTTCACACCTGGATTACCTGAGACTGGGAGGGAGCTGAGTGTTCACACCTGGATTACCCGAGACTAGGAGGGAGACGAGCGTTCACACCTGGACTACCTGAGACTGGGAGGGAGCTGAGTGTTCACACCTGGATTAGCTGAGACTGGGAGGGAGCTGAGTGTTCACACCTGGATTACCTGAGACTGGGAGGGAGCTGAGTGTTCACACCTGGATTACCCAAGACTGGGAGGGAGCTGAGTGTTTGCACCTGGATTAGCTGAGACTGGGAGGGAGCTGAGTGTTCACACCTGGATTACCTGAGACTGGGAGGGAGCTGAGTGTTCACACCTGGATTACCCGAGACTGGGAGGGAGCTGAGTGTTCACACCTGGATTACCTGAGACTGGGAGGGAGCTGAGTGTTCACACCTGGATTACCCGAGACTGGGAGGGAGCTGAGTGTTTGCACCTGGATTAGCTGAGACTGGGAGGGAGCTGAGTGTTCACACCTGGATTAGCTGAGACTGGGAGGGAGCTGAGTGTTCACACCTGGATTACCCGAGACTGGGAGGGAGCTGAGTGTTCACACCTGGATTAGCTGAGACTGGGAGGGAGCTGAGTGTTCACACCTGGATTACCCGAGACTGGGAGGGAGCTGAGTGTTCATACCTGGATTACCCGAGACTGGGAGGGAGCTGAGTGTTCACACCTGGATTACCCAAGACTGGGAGGGAGCTGAGTGTTCACACCTGGATTAGCAGAGACTGGGAGGGAGCTGAGTGTTCACTCCTGGATTACTCGAGACTGTGAGGGAGCTGAGTGTTCACTCCTGGATTACCCGAGACTGGGAGGGAGCTGAGTGTTCACTCCTGGATTACCCGAGACTGGGAGGGAGCTGAGTGTTCACACCTGGATTACCTGAGATTAGGAGGGAGCTGAGTGTTCACACCTGGATTACCCGAGACTGGGAGGGAGCTGAGTGTTTGCACCTGGATTAGCTGAGACTGGGAGGGAGAGGAGTGTTCACACCTGGATTACCTGAGACTGGGAGGGAGCTGAGTGTTCACACCTGGATTACCGGAGACTGGGAGGGAGCTGAGTGTTCACACCTGGATTACCCGAGACTGGGAGGGAGCTGAGTGTTCACACCTGGATTACCCGAGACTGGGAGGGAGCTGAGTGTTCACACCTGGATTACCCGAGACTGGGAGGGAGCTGAGTGTTCACACCTGGATTACCCGAGACTGGGAGGGAGCTGAGTGTTCACACCTGGATTACCCGAGACTGGGAGGGAGCTGAATGTTCACACCTGGATTACCCGAGACTGGGAGGGAGCTGAGTGTTCACACCTGGATTACCCGAGACTGGGAGGGAGCTGAGTGTTCACACCTGGATTAGCTGAGACTGGGAGGGAGCTGAGTGTTCACACCTGGATTACCCGTGACTGGGAGGGAGCTGAGTGTTCACACCTGGATTAGCTGAGACTGGGAGGGAGCTGAGTGTTCACACCTGGATTACCTGAGACTGGGAGGGAGCTGAGTGTTCACACCTGGATTACCTGAGACTGGGAGGGAGACGAGCGTTCACACCTGGATTACCTGAGACTGGGAGGGAGCTGAGTGTTCACACCTGGATTACCTGAGACTGGGAGGGAGCTGAGTGTTCACACCTGGATTACCTGAGACTGGGAGGGAGCTGAGTGTTCACACCTGGATTACCCGAGACTAGGAGGGAGACGAGCGTTCACACCTGGACTACCTGAGACTGGGAGGGAGCTGAGTGTTCACACCTGGATTAGCTGAGACTGGGAGGGAGCTAAGTGTTCACACCTGGATTACCTGAGGCTGGGAGGGAGCTGAGTGTTCACACCTGGATTACCTGAGACTGGGAGGGAGCTGAGTGTTCACACCTGGATTACCCGAGACTAGGAGGGAGACGAGCGTTCACACCTGGACTACCTGAGACTGGGAGGGAGCTGAGTGTTCACACCTGGATTAGCTGAGACTGGGAGGGAGCTGAGTGTTCACACCTGGATTACCTGAGACTGGGAGGGAGCTGAGTGTTCACACCTGGATTACCCAAGACTGGGAGGGAGCTGAGTGTTTGCACCTGGATTAGCTGAGACTGGGAGGGAGCTGAGTGTTCACACCTGGATTACCTGAGACTGGGAGGGAGCTGAGTGTTCACACCTGGATTACCCGAGACTGGGAGGGAGCTGAGTGTTCACACCTGGATTACCTGAGACTGGGAGGGAGCTGAGTGTTCACACCTGGATTACCCGAGACTGGGAGGGAGCTGAGTGTTCACACCTGGATTACCTGAGATTAGGAGGGAGCTGAGTGTTCACACCTGGATTACCCGAGACTGGGAGGGAGCTGAGTGTTTGCACCTGGATTAGCTGAGACTGGGAGGGAGAGGAGTGTTCACACCTGGATTACCTGAGACTGGGAGGGAGCTGAGTGTTCACACCTGGATTACCTGAGACTGGGAGGGAGCTGAGTGTTCACACCTGGATTACCCGAGACTGGGAGGGAGCTGAGTGTTCACACCTGGATTACCCGAGACTGGGAGGGAGCTGAGTGTTCACACCTGGATTACCCGAGACTGGGAGGGAGCTGAGTGTTCACACCTGGATTACCCGAGACTGGGAGGGAGCTGAGTGTTCACACCTGGATTACCCGAGACTGGGAGGGAGCTGAGTGTTCACACCTGGATTACCCGAGACTGGGAGGGAGCTGAGTGTTCACACCTGGATTACCCGAGACTGGGAGGGAGCTGAGTGTTCACACCTGGATTAGCTGAGACTGGGAGGGAGCTGAGTGTTCACACCTGGATTACCCGTGACTGGGAGGGAGCTGAGTGTTCACACCTGGATTAGCTGAGACTGGGAGGGAGCTGAGTGTTCACACCTGGATTACCTGAGACTGGGAGGGAGCTGAGTGTTCACACCTGGATTACCTGAGACTGGGAGGGAGACGAGCGTTCACACCTGGATTACCTGAGACTGGGAGGGAGCTGAGTGTTCACACCTGGATTACCTGAGACTGGGAGGGAGCTGAGTGTTCACACCTGGATTACCTGAGACTGGGAGGGAGCTGAGTGTTCACACCTGGATTACCCGAGACTAGGAGGGAGACGAGCGTTCACACCTGGACTACCTGAGACTGGGAGGGAGCTGAGTGTTCACACCTGGATTAGCTGAGACTGGGAGGGAGCTGAGTGTTCACACCTGGATTACCTGAGACTGGGAGGGAGCTGAGTGTTCACACCTGGATTACCCAAGACTGGGAGGGAGCTGAGTGTTTGCACCTGGATTAGCTGAGACTGGGAGGGAGCTGAGTGTTCACACCTGGATTACCTGAGACTGGGAGGGAGCTGAGTGTTCACACCTGGATTACCCGAGACTGGGAGGGAGCTGAGTGTTCACACCTGGATTACCTGAGACTGGGAGGGAGCTGAGTGTTCACACCTGGATTACCCGAGACTGGGAGGGAGCTGAGTGTTTGCACCTGGATTAGCTGAGACTGGGAGGGAGCTGAGTGTTCACACCTGGATTAGCTGAGACTGGGAGGGAGCTGAGTGTTCACACCTGGATTACCCGAGACTGGGAGGGAGCTGAGTGTTCACACCTGGATTAGCTGAGACTGGGAGGGAGCTGAGTGTTCACACCTGGATTACCCGAGACTGGGAGGGAGCTGAGTGTTCATACCTGGATTACCCGAGACTGGGAGGGAGCTGAGTGTTCACACCTGGATTACCCAAGACTGGGAGGGAGCTGAGTGTTCACACCTGGATTAGCAGAGACTGGGAGGGAGCTGAGTGTTCACTCCTGGATTACTCGAGACTGTGAGGGAGCTGAGTGTTCACTCCTGGATTACCCGAGACTGGGAGGGAGCTGAGTGTTCACTCCTGGATTACCCGAGACTGGGAGGGAGCTGAGTGTTCACACCTGGATTACCTGAGATTAGGAGGGAGCTGAGTGTTCACACCTGGATTACCCGAGACTGGGAGGGAGCTGAGTGTTTGCACCTGGATTAGCTGAGACTGGGAGGGAGAGGAGTGTTCACACCTGGATTACCTGAGACTGGGAGGGAGCTGAGTGTTCACACCTGGATTACCGGAGACTGGGAGGGAGCTGAGTGTTCACACCTGGATTACCCGAGACTGGGAGGGAGCTGAGTGTTCACACCTGGATTACCCGAGACTGGGAGGGAGCTGAGTGTTCACACCTGGATTACCCGAGACTGGGAGGGAGCTGAGTGTTCACACCTGGATTACCCGAGACTGGGAGGGAGCTGAGTGTTCACACCTGGATTACCCGAGACTGGGAGGGAGCTGAGTGTTCACACCTGGATTACCCGAGACTGGGAGGGAGCTGAGTGTTCACACCTGGATTACCCGAGACTGGGAGGGAGCTGAGTGTTCACACCTGGATTAGCTGAGACTGGGAGGGAGCTGAGTGTTCACACCTGGATTACCCGTGACTGGGAGGGAGCTGAGTGTTCACACCTGGATTAGCTGAGACTGGGAGGGAGCTGAGTGTTCACACCTGGATTACCTGAGACTGGGAGGGAGCTGAGTGTTCACACCTGGATTACCTGAGACTGGGAGGGAGACGAGCGTTCACACCTGGATTACCTGAGACTGGGAGGGAGCTGAGTGTTCACACCTGGATTACCTGAGACTGGGAGGGAGCTGAGTGTTCACACCTGGATTACCTGAGACTGGGAGGGAGCTGAGTGTTCACACCTGGATTACCCGAGACTAGGAGGGAGACGAGCGTTCACACCTGGACTACCTGAGACTGGGAGGGAGCTGAGTGTTCACACCTGGATTAGCTGAGACTGGGAGGGAGCTAAGTGTTCACACCTGGATTACCTGAGACTGGGAGGGAGCTGAGTGTTCACACCTGGATTACCCAAGACTGGGAGGGAGCTGAGTGTTTGCACCTGGATTAGCTGAGACTGGGAGGGAGCTGAGTGTTCACACCTGGATTACCTGAGACTGGGAGGGAGCTGAGTGTTCACACCTGGATTACCCGAGACTGGGAGGGAGCTGAGTGTTCACACCTGGATTACCTGAGACTGGGAGGGAGCTGAGTGTTCACACCTGGATTACCCGAGACTGGGAGGGAGCTGAGTGTTTGCACCTGGATTAGCTGAGACTGGGAGGGAGCTGAGTGTTCACACCTGGATTAGCTGAGACTGGGAGGGAGCTGAGTGTTCACACCTGGATTACCCGAGACTGGGAGGGAGCTGAGTGTTCACACCTGGATTAGCTGAGACTGGGAGGGAGCTGAGTGTTCACACCTGGATTACCCGAGACTGGGAGGGAGCTGAGTGTTCATACCTGGATTACCCGAGACTGGGAGGGAGCTGAGTGTTCACACCTGGATTACCCAAGACTGGGAGGGAGCTGAGTGTTCACACCTGGATTAGCAGAGACTGGGAGGGAGCTGAGTGTTCACTCCTGGATTACTCGAGACTGTGAGGGAGCTGAGTGTTCACTCCTGGATTACCCGAGACTGGGAGGGAGCTGAGTGTTCACTCCTGGATTACCCGAGACTGGGAGGGAGCTGAGTGTTCACACCTGGATTAGCTGAGACTGGGAGGGAGCTGAGTGTTCACACCTGGATTACCTGAGACTGGGAGGGAGCTGAGTGTTCACTCCTGGATTACCCGAGACTGGGAGGGAGCTGAGTGTTCACACCTGGATTAGCTGAGACTGGGAGGGAGCTGAGTGTTCACACCTGGAGTACCTGTGAGTGGGGGGGGGAGAGGAGAGTTCACAACTGGATTACCTGAGATGGGGAGGGAGCTGAGTGTTCACACCTGGATTACTCGAGTCTGGGAGGGAGCTGAGTGTTCACACCTGGATTACCCGAGACTAGGAGGGAGCTGAGTGATCACACCTGGATTACCCGAGACTAGGAGGGAGCTGAGTGTTCACACCTGGATTACCTGAGACTGGGAGGGAGCTGAGTGATCACATCTGGATTACCCGAGACTAGGAGGGAGCTGAGTGTTCACACCTGGATTACCCGAGACTGGGAGGGAGCTGAGTGATCACACCTGGATTAGCCGAGACTAGGAGGGAGCTGAGTGTTCACACCTGGATTAGCTGAGACTGGGAGGGAGCTGAGTGTTCACACCTGGAGTACCTGTGAGTGGGGGGGGAGAGGAGAGTTCACACCTGGATTACCTGAGATGGGGAGGGAGCTGAGTGTTCACACCTGGAGTACCTGTAAGAAGGGGGAGGGCGGGAGAGGAGAGTTCACACCTGGATTACCTGAGACGATGTCTGGCGATTTGTCTTTGTGTTTATGCCGGTCCATGATTAGCCCGTTCCAGGGAGCACAGAAAACACTGCACATCTGTGTGAGGGCAAATGCGTTTGTAAACCTGCTGACTGAGAGAGAGAAAAGAAGGGGAAAGGGGAGAGATGGAGGGTGAGAGTGTTAGGAAAACAGCGAGGCGGAGGGATAAGAGAGAGATGGAGAGCTTAGAGGGAGAAAGAGAAAGACAGAGGGAGGCAGAGAGAGAGAGAGAGAGGGAGAGTGAGTGAGTGAGAACGAGAAATAGAAGCAAAGACAGGGACAATGAATTAGAATTTCATTTTATTGCTACGAATTGTTCAGGTATTCAGTTGCTTGATTTACACACATGTCAATATACTTTACCTGGGATTAGGATACAAGCCTTAGTGTGATTTGAGATGCAAGTTTCTTTGCGGATTCGATTATGAGTCATGGTGCAGATAGGGATGAATTTCTGACTGTGGAATGGGATAAATGGTATCATGTGGAATGGGACAGATGGTAGCATGTGGATTGGGATAGTTGGTGTTATGTGGAATGGGATAGGTGGTGTCATGTGGATTGGGATAGGTGGTATCATGTGGATTGGGATAGGTGGTATCATGTGGATTGGGATAGTTGGTGTTATGTGGAATGGGATAGGTAGTATCATGTGGATTGGGATAGGTGGTATCATGTGGATTGGGATAGGTGGTGTCATGTGGATTGGGATAGTTGGTGTTATGTGGAATGGGATAGGTAGTATCATGTGGATTGGGATAGGTGGTATCATGTGGATTGGGATAGGTGGTGTCATGTGGATTGGGATAGTTGGTGTTATGTGAATTGGGATAGGTAGTATCATGTGGAATGGGATAGGTAGTATCATGTGGAATGGGATAGGTGGTATCATGTGGATTGGGATAGGTAGTATCATGTGGATTGGGATAGGTAGTATCATGTGGATTGGGATAGATGGTATCATGTGGATTGGGATAGGTGGTATCATGTGGATTGGGATTATAGGCCTCAATGTCAACTTGTTGATGAAATTATGACAGTCAGTGTGGATGAGGATACGGGTCTCAGTGTCGGTTATAATACATGTCTCAGTGCGATGAGCCCTTGGTCATTGCCTCAATGAAACCACACGTCTAAATCCAGGTCGGTCCATGTGTCTCCATGTGGATAGGGTGGAGGCCCTGGTCAACGCTGCAATATGAGTTTAGGTGTGAAATAGGGTAGGAGTCTCGACAAGCACCCGGACACTTGGTGTGGATTCAGGAAAAAAGGCTTGATGTGGACTGGAAGACGGGTGCCAGGGAGAAGTGGGTCAAGAGCTCAATCCAGATTGGGATATGGACACAGTGCAGACTAGAGTGAAAATGTCAGTACGGACGGAAATAAAAGGCCTGGTGGAAATGGGATATGAGTCCCCGTGCGGAATGGGAATTGGGTCCTGATGTCATTGGGAATTGGGTCTTGTTGTGACTGGGAATCAGGTCCTGATGTGACTGGGAATCGGGTCTTGTTGTGACTGGGAATCAGGTCCTGATGTGACTGGGAATCGGGTCTTGTTGTGACTGGGAATCAGGTCTTGATGTGACTGGGAATCGGGTCTTGTTGTGACTGGGAATCCGGTCCTGATGTGTCTGGGAATCGAGTCTTGTTGTGACTGGGAATCGGGTCCTGATGTGACTGGGAATCGAGTCTTGTTGTGACTGGGAATCGGGTCTTGTTGTGACTGAGAATCAGGTCCTGATGTGACTGGGAATCGGGTCCTGATGTGACTGGGAATTGGGTCTTGTTGTGACTGGGAATCGGGTCCTGATGTGACTGGGAATCGGGTCTTGTTGTGACTGGGAATCGGGTCTTGTTGTGACTGGGAATCGGGTCTTGTTGTGACTGGGAATTGGGTCTTGTTGTGACTGGGAATCAGGTCCTGATGTGACTGGGAATCGGGTCTTGTGACTGGGAATCAGGTCCTGATGTGTCTGGGAATCGGGTCTTGTTGTGACTGGGAATTGGGTCCTGATGTGACTGGGAATCGTGTCCTGATGTGACTGGGAATCGTGTCCTGATGTGACTGGGAATTGAGTCTTGTTGTGACTGGGAATCAGGTCTTGTTGTGACTGGGAATCAGGTCCTGATGTGTCTGGGAATCGAGTCTTGTTGTGACTGGGAATCGGGTCCTGATGTGTCTGGGAATCGGTCCTGATGTGACTGGGAATCGGGTCCTGATGTGTCTGGGAATCGAGTCTTGTTGTGACTGGGAATCGGCTCCTGATGTGACTGGGAATCGGGTCTTGTTGTGACTGGGAATCGGGTCCTGATGTGACTGGGAATCAGGTCCTGATGTGACTGGGAATCGGTCCTGATGTGACTGGGAATCGGGTCCTGATGTGACTGGGAATCTGGTCCTGATGCGGACTGGGTTATGGGCTTTGGTACAGATTTGGATGTGGATCCCGGGGCAGATTTGGACACATGCTTCATGGTTTACATTGGAGTAAGGGTCTGAGTTTAGGCCAGTGTACCAGTCTCAGGATCCCAATGGATTGAGTTCTAGTGAGGGTTGTGTTGCAAGTCTCAGAGCAAAGTGTGATGTGCATCTCAGAGTGGATTGGGATACAGGTTTTGGTTTATTTGGGATAGGGGCCTTGCCATTGGGATTTAAATCTCCCTGAGCATTGGGACATAATGCTCAGTGCACATTGGTGTACAGGGTGGAGTGGGATACGTGTCCCACACAGGGAGTTCAGAGGACATGGAATACAAGCGTCCAAGCTCAATTTTGTCCACACAAGGCATTTTACACGCCGGAGAGCCAGTAAGTGAAACACAGAACTGGGGCTGATCTGTACATCCTTGTATGAACACATGGAGTCTGAGAGTCATGCATCAAAGCAGGAGGCCATTGTGCCCATCGATTCAATTCTGGCTCTCTTTAGGACAATTCCAATTAGTCCCCTTGCCCCACAGCTATCAGTTTATTTCCCTTAAATACCCAGCTCATTTCCTTTTACTCTTTCCACCGCTGTCCCAGGCAGTGAATTGCTGGGCATTGCCGCTTGTTCTGTAAAGACTTTTTTCCTCCTATTGCTCGGATCCTTAAACCTGCCTCTCCAAGTCACCATAGCATCGACCGAACGGAGCTGAAGGCTGAACTCTGTGTGCTAATCCATCAACAGGCCTTTCTCTCCATCCCCCTCCCACTCCATCCCCCCGTCTCTCACTACTGACCATCCCCCTCTCCCCTGTGGTTTTGCTGTCGTTACCCTTTACGTGTCCCTCGATCCGCATGGCCCCATTCAGCTTCCTTTCACTCGTTCTCTGGCATTCTTCTCTTCCCATTATCCACTCCCCGATCTCTCTGAGTTTCTTTCCTCTCTCTCTCTTTCCCTTCTTGCTGCCTGTCTGTCTGTCCATTCCCTTACCCCGCCTCCACACACCCCCCCACCCCCCCAACCGCTGTATTCCGTGATTTACCCTCGGACACATTACCTTGTTTGGAGTCACCGTCGGCGAGCAGGGCAAGCATGGGGTTAAAGGTGCCGATGAACAGGAAGTGTCGGAGCTGGATGACGGACAGCCAGAGCAGGTGGGTGAAGAAGAATTTTGAGAATATGCAGCTCCTGAATGAGGGAACCTGCTCCTCATTTCCTTTCCAGGTTGAAGCAGGAGAGGTGGGGACAGTGTTGTGGGGGTGGGGGGGGGGGGAAAGAGAAACGTAGAGTTAATAAGGACAGGGAATTGATGAATAAAGCAACAAGACAATACCCAGACAGATCACAGAACCATTTCCACCATAGCAGTCAACAGGCCTTTCCTAATCTCGACTCCACAACGCCCATCGCGTCCGTGCTGGTTGTTAGAAAGTCTCTGTCAAATAACGCCCAATCTCCCAGCTCCCTCCCTCAAGAATCGCGCAAATAGTTTCCCCCTTCAAGCATGTTTCCGACTCCCCTTTCGGAGTTAACGTTGAACCGTCCTCCTTTGCCCAGTCAAGCAACGTCTCCCGCACCGTGAGAGCTGCCTGTGTAATATCCACACCTCCATCGTCTTTTGCCCGTTATCTTAAGAAGTGCCCTCTGGTTACCGCCTCTCCTGCAACTGGAGGCAATTTCCTCTTTAACATACAGGGCAGAACTTTTCACCTCCGTGGGTGATCGCACGCCCGACACGCTCGAGCGTGAAACGACGCCCGATAGTTCGGTGGGTGGGATGCGCGCTGGAGCCAGTGAAGGCCATCAAGTTATCAATTGATGGCAGGTAGAAAGGCCAAGTGGCCTTTGCTCATTTTTTTTTTTGGAAACCTCATCCGCGGGACGTGTTTCGTTACCTTTTTATTTTCTTGACGCATCTCCTCACCTCCCTGAGGCGGCTCCGTGCCTCAGGGAGATGGGGTGGGCGCTCGCTCGCTCGCACGCGCAGTGTTCACGCTCGGCCGGTTCCCACGCTCCCACCCTCTCCCCACCACACACCCCCCACCCCTCCTCCCACTCAGGCAGCTTCCACTCGCGTTTCACACCGGGCGGGTCTTAATCGACCCGTCCAGCGCGAAATCGGGGCACGGTGCCAATCGCAGGCAGCTTCCCGAATGCCCCATCCCTCACCGACCAAGGGGGCAGAATTCAGCCCATAAAGGAAAATAACCTGTTAGGGAGATACTCCCTCCCTAACAGCACGGTGGGTGTACCTACACCACACGGGGACTGCAGCGGCTCAAGGAGGCGGCTCACCCACCACCTTCTCAAGGGACAACTAGGGATGGGCAATAAACACTGGGCCCAGCCAGCGAAACCCACATCCTCGTGAATGAATAATATAAAGATGTAGGGCCAGCCCAGGTGAGGATGGCAGACTTCCTTCCCTGAAGGGCGTTCGTGAACCAGATGGGGTTTGTACTACAATCGACAGTGGCTAGGGGCTCTATCCCGAAGGAGGGACTCGAACCCTTCAGGAGTAACGTGCGCAAGTACTTTGGGACACTATTCCAGAGGGTGGGAATTTATGCTTGAACAATGTTCATTCTGACTTTGAATGGTTTATGGATGTTAAAGAGTATCAGGCAATGGCGGGTATGTGGGGCTGGACTATCCCCTCATCGGCTGGGTCAACTAACGGGCGGTCAGCGTGAAAGACGTGGTGAAACGCTCAGTGCTGTTGGGCGGGAGGATCGCCAGCGCTGAAGTCTGCTCATGCGCTGGGGGTGGTGGCGGAGAGAGCACGCTGAACGCTCCCTATAGGCAAAGAGCAGCCTCAGGGAGCCCGAGGAATGTTAAATACAAAAATAAACGTTTTACAAGTGATATAAATGCCTCCCCACACGTGGCATGGATTACAAACGTAGGGAGGTCATGTTGGAGTTGTATAGAACCTTGGTGAGGCCACAGCTGGAGTGCTGTGTCCAGTTCTGGTCGCCACATTATAGGAAGGATGTGATTGTACTGGAGGGGGTGCAGAGGAGATTCACCAGGATGTTGCCTGGGATGAAACATTTAAGTTATGAAGAGAGGTTGGATAGACTTGGGTTGTTTTCGTTGGAACAGAGAAGACTGAGGGGCGACCTGATCGAGGTGTACAAGATTATGAGGGGCATGGACAGGGTGGATAGGGAGCAGCTGTTCCCCTTAGTTGAAGGGTCAGTCACGAGGGGGCATAAGTTCAAGGTGAGGGGCAGGAGGTTTAGGGGGGGAGGTGAGGAGAAGCTTTTTTACCCAGAGGGTGGTGAGGGTCTGGAATGTGCTGCCTGGGAGGGTGGTGGAGGCGGGTTAGCCTCACATCCTTTAAAAAGTACCTGGATGAGCACTTGGCACAGCATAACATTGAAGGCTATGGGGCCAAGTGCTGGTAAATGGGATTAGGGAGGTAGGTCAGGGGTTTCTCACGTGTCAGTGCGGATTCGATGGGCCGAAGGGCCTCTTCTGCACTGTGTGACTCTGTGACTGTGTGTGACTCAGTCACATGAGGAGGGACATGTTAAAAATGAAGTTAAAAATTTTTATTGTCTTTTATTTTTCTCACTCACCGTCAGAAACCTCATCCCGCCCGTGGATGAGCTTCCGGAACAAATGCAAAGGCTGCCCGGCCTATTCGCCTGCCCACTAAACGAACGGTCCAGCGGGTGGCGAAAAACGCAAAAGAATTAATTGCTTAAGGGCCTTAATGGGCCTCTTCATTGTCGGCGGGCACACTGCCGCCTCTCGTACCCACCCGCCGACTGAGAGATCGCCAGGCTGCGCCATGACTTCAGGACGCTCGCCCAAGGTCAGCGCCCACTGTTTCACTCTCGTCCAGGTCGGACCCGCGGGGAGAATATTCTGGCCCACGAAGTTAGATTCCACGGTCTCAATGAGTGGCGGAACTGGATCCGAGGGCAGATCGGGTCTCCTCCTCTCCCCATGCTGAAATGGAGGGAGGGCAGAGGAGGGGGCAACGGCAGGGCACCAGGGGGATTGGGAAAGAGTAAAGGGTGGAGGAGGGAGTTAGGTCAGGGTAAGGAGGAGGTGGAGGGTTTGAGGGGCAGTCGAAGGGGGTAGGGAGGCACAGGGGGGAGAGCAGACGGAGGCGCAGGAGGGAGGGAGGCGTGAAAGGGAGAGAAGGGGGGGAGAAAAGTGAGAGTGGAGGGGGGGCAGGTTAGAGGAAGGGGAGGGAGAACGGTGAGAGCGAGGGGAGAGAGGGAGCAGAGGAAAGACGGGGGGGGGAGGGGAAAGCGGAGAGGGAGGAGAGGAAAGAGGGAATGGGAGGGTGGACGAGGGGCATAAAGGGGAGGCAGGGAGGGGCAATGTTTTCTAACCTGCTGGCCTATTGGCCTGGGGATTCACACCATCAATCATCTCCGCTTTTTCCAATCCTTCTTCCCCGTCTCCTTCCGCGTTTTCCCGTCTCTCTCCCCTGTTCTCTTCCCTCTCCTCCAGGGTCTGGTTGGCCACCCTCGCCGTCCCTTCCCCCCCTTGTCGGGGGCCCCTCTGGCTCACAGCTTCCTGCTCATGGGAGAGCGATTTCAACCCGAAACTCTTCCAAGCGACCCTGTCCAAACAAGCCAAGGGTTTCCTCTTTGTGTAGAACGGGCACTTCTATCTTATCCCACGCTGAAATGCCCTGAAACCCTCTATCTGATGTCGGATTGCAGTGAACCACCTCGTATCTATCCGTTCGATAGATAGAAACCACCTGGGACGTCATGAATATTTCCCAGCCTGTAACTCACTCCTGCTCCCTGCTGCGCTCCATCGTCAATTCTGTCCGAGATTTCACATGTAACTCACTCCCAGGCATCTATTCTTCTACGTATGAAGCACCCAAAAGTGGATGATCCTCACACTCGATTATTTAATGTATAACCCCCTCCGATCTGCTTGGGGAGGTAGGGGGTCTAGCTGCCCTATAACCCACACCAGGGTATCCGTTAATCACCTGGACCCCCAGATTAGACTCCAGCCTGTAAACTCACTGCCAGGTATCTGTTAGTCTACACGTAAAGCCCTCCAGTCCCCTCGATTAGATTCCAGCCTGTTAATTACTCCTTGGTATCTCTTATTCTATATTCAGACAACCCTCCTATATTTCCAGCCTGTCTAACACAACGGCTGTGAATTATCCCATTTCGAACCTCCCAAATCCAACCAGTTACTCACTCCCACGCATCTCTCATTCCATATATAACGGCCGGGGACTCCCTGGTTCTCGCTTCCGGGTATCTGTTTTCCTCTGTATAAACCCACCGCGCCTACCCACTGGTTCCCAACGTGTAACTCGCTCCATAGTTTGGACAATGTATAACCCACCCGCTCACGGATACAATTTATTCTATATTGACCTTTGTACCCTCTTCCAGTCTCTAACTCAATTCCAGTTACCTGCTGTTCAATCTATAGCCACCCCTGCCATCAAACCCTTCCATTAGATTCTAGCCTTCAAGTTACTGCCTGTTATTTCATGCATAAAGACTCCACGGCTTAGACAGGGGAACTCAACTCCATATAGTTGTCATTTTATATATAAACCAACACAAACACCTTGATTCCAGCATGTAACGCACCCCTGGGTGCTTCTTATCCTATATATAAACCCCACTGAACTCCTCAACTGGATTCCACCTTGTGACTGACTCCCCAGGCAACTGTATCCCAGCATGTAATCTCCAGTGAACATAAGAACACAAGAAATAGGAGCAAGAGGCTATTCGGCCCCTCAAGCCTGCCCCGCCATTCAATAAGATCATGGCTGATCTGCCCCAGGCCTCAACTCCTCTTTCGTGCCAGCTCCCCACAGCCCTCAACTCCCCGATATTTCAAAAATCTACCTAACTCCTCTTTAAATACTTTCAGTGATCGAGCCTCCACAACTCTCTGGGGTAGAGAATTCCAGACATTCACTGCCTTCTGAGAGAAGAAATTCCTTCGCATCTCAGTTTTAAACGAGTGTCCCCTTATTCTGTAACTATATCTCCTAGTTCGAGATTCCCCCACTAGTGGAAACATCTACTCAACATCTACCCTGTCAACCCCCCTCCGAATCTTGTACGTTTCTTGTATGTAGCCGTGAAACCCACTCTTATCCTTACCAACAGTGGGAGCTGTCCTCCAGACTAGACAAGAAACAGCCTAAATAGTCACACTCACTGAATCGTACCTGACAGTCAATGTCAAGGACATCATCATCAACATGACTGACATTGTCCTTTCCCATCAACAGGACACACCCATCAGAGGTGTCAGCACAGTGGTGTACAATTGGGAGGGACTGGTCCTAGCAGTTCCAAACATTGACTCCAGACCCATGTGGCATCAGGTTATACGTGGGCAAGGGAACCTCCTGCTGATTACCACCAGCTGATGGATCAGTGCCCCTCCATGTTGAACACCAATTCGGAGGAAGCACTGAGATTGGCAAGGGCACAGAATGTCGTCTGGGTGGGGGACGTCAATGTCCATTATCAAGAGTGGCTCAATAACACTACGACTGACTGAGTCCTAAAGGACACAGCAGCTAGACTGGGTCTGCGGCAGGTAATGAGAGAACCATCAAGAGGGAAAAAACATACTTGACCTCATCCTCACCAACCTGCCTGTGGCAGATGCAACTGCCCATGGCAGTACCGGTAGGAGTTAACACCACACAGTCCTTGTGGAGACAAAGTCCCGTCTTCACATTGAGGATACCCTCCATCGTGTTGTGTGGTACCACCAACGTGCTAAGTGAGATAGATTTCAAACAGATCTAGCAACTCGAGACTGGGCATCCATGAGGCACTGTGGGCCATCAGCAGCAGCAGAATTGTACTTGAATACAATCTGTAACCTCATGGCCCAGCATATCCCCCACTCTACCATCACCAGCAAGCCAGGGATCAACCCTGGTTCAATGAAGAGTGCAGGAGAGCATGCCAGGAGCAGCACCAGGTATATCTGAAAATGAGGTGTCAACCTGGTGAAGCTGCAACACAGGACTACTTGCGTGCCAAACAGCAAGTGATAGATAGAGATGAGCGATCCCGCACTCAATGCACCAATTCAAAGTCCCACAGTCCTGCCTCATGCAGTTGGTGAAGGTGGTGGACAATTAAACAAGCAGAGATGGTGCCTCTCCAAATATCCCCACACTCATCCTCATCAAAGGATGTCCAGCCTTTCAGGGTGAGATTTGTGACCATCATTTGCAACAATCTTCAGCTAGAAGTGCCTAGTGGATGATCCATCTCGGTCTCCTCCGGAGGTCCCCTAGCATCACTGGTGCCAGGCTTCCGCCAATTTGGTTCACTCTGCATGATATCAAGAAACGGCCGAAGGCACTGGATACTGCATAGGCCATGGGCCGTGACAATATCCTATATATGAAGGCATGTGCACACAACTAGCCCCAGGCCAAACTGTGGTGGTACAGCTCCAAACTGGCACCAGTATGACAATACAGAATATTGCCTGGGTGTATCCTGTCCACAAAAAGTAGGGCAAACCTAACCCCACCCCACATCAGAATACTCTCTATCGCCGGAAAAGCCATTAACAGTTGCTGTATATCCATAACAATGGCCTGCTCACCGACTGTGCGTTTGAGGTCCACCAAGGTCACTCGGCTCCTGACCTCACGGGTGGAAGAGCTGAACTCAAGAGGTGAGGTGAGAGTGACTGCCTTTGACATCGAGGCAGCATTTGACCGAGTGTGGCATCAAGGAGCCCCAGCAAAACTGGAGTCAATGGGAATCAGGGGGGAAACTCTGCGCTGGTTGGAGTCATACCTAGCACAAAGGGAAATGGTTGTGGTTGTTGGAGGTCAGTCATCTCAGCTCCAGGACATCACTGCAGGAGTTCATCAGGGTTAGTGTCCTCAGCCCAACCATCTTCAGCTGCTTCATCAATGACTTTCCTTCCATCATAAGGGCAGAAGTGGGGATGTTCACTGATGATTGCACAATATTCAGCACCATTCGTAACTCCTCAGATACTGAAGCAGTCCATGTCCAAATGCAGCAAGACCTGGACAATACCCAGGCTTTGGACTGACAAGTGGCGAGTAACATTCACACCACACAAGTGCCAGGCAATGACCATCTCCAACAAGAGAATCCAACCATCACCCCCTTGACATTCAAAGGCACTACCATTGCTGAATCCCCCACTAACAACATCCTGAGGGCTTACCATTGACCTGAAACCAAATTGGACCAGCCGTATAAATGCTGTGGAGAGCAGGCTTGGAATTCTGTGGTGAGTAACTCACCTCCTGGCTTCCCCAAAGTCTGCCCACTATCTACAAGACACTGGCTGGATGAATGCCACTCCAAAAAGACTCAAGAGTCTTATAACATCCAAGAGGAAGTAACCTCTGTGGTCATCCACCTATCAATCATGTTAAAAACTCACTCCTTTCAGCATGGGTGTACAGTTGATGAAATCTGTACCATCCACCAAATATATTGAAGCAACTTGCCAAGCCTCCTTTGACAGCACCTCCCAAACCTGCAATCTCTACTGCCAAAGAGAACACGGGTAGCTGAAATCCTGGTACACCACCACCTGGAGTTCCCTTCAAAGCTGCACACCCTCCTGACTTGAAAATATATCGGCCGTTACTTCACGGTCGCTGGGTCAAAATCCTGGAACTCCCTCCCTAACCACGCTGTGGGTGTACTTAAACCACAGGGACTGCAGTGGTTCAAGAAGGCAGCTCACCACCAGCTACTCAAGGGGCAACTAGGGATGGGTATTAAATGCTGGCTCAGCCAGTGATGCTCACATCTCATGTAAGAAAACTGCTCGATTGGATTGCAGTCTTGACATGAATGTCAAATAAGTTCTTAATATGTAAAACACAAGCCATTCAATTAGATTCCAGCCTGTAACATATTCCTAGTATCTGTTATTCCCTATAAAAATACCCAAAACTCTCGATTAGATTCCAGTCTGTAACTCACTCCTGGGGTAACTATTATTCTATAAATAGACTACCCGAACCCCTTGATTAGATTCCAGTCTGTAACTCACTCCCGGGTATCTGTTATTCTATATATAAACCCCCCCGAGCCATTCGATTAGATTCCAGTCTGTAACTCACTCCCGGGCATCTGTTATTCTATATATAAACCCCCCCAAACCCCTCGATTAGATTCCAGTCTGTAACTCACTCCCGGGTATCTGTTATTCTATATATAAACCCCCCTAAACCCCACGATTAGATTCCAGTCTGTAACTCACTCCCGGGTATCTGTTATTCTATATATAAACCCCCCCAAACCCCTCGATTAGATTCCAGTCTGTAACTCACTCCCGGGTATCTGTTATTCTATATATAAACCCCCCCAAACCCCTCGATTAGATTCCAGTCTGTAACTCACTCCCGGGCATCTGTTATTCTATATATAAACCACCCAAACGCCTCGATTAGATTCCAGTCTGTAACTCACTCCCAGGTATCTGCTATTCTATATATAAACCACCCCGAACCCCTCGATTAGATTCTGGTCTGTAACTCACTCCCAGGCATCTGTTATTCTATACATAAACCACCCAAACTCCTCGATTAGATTCCAGTCTGTAACTCACTACCGGGTATCTGTTATTCTATATACAAAACCCCCGAACGCCTCGATTAGATTCCAGTCTGTAACTCACTACCGGGTATCTGTTATTTTATATATAAACCACCCAAACGCCTCGATTAGATTCCAGTCTGTAACTCACTCCCGGGTATCTGTTATTCTATAAATAAACCATACAAACCCCTCGATTAGATTCCAGTCTGTAACTCACTCCTGGGTATCTGTTATTCTATATATGAACCAACCAAACCCCGTGCTG
>JANJGN010000640.1:35000-52500 GCA_026770705.1 Isurus oxyrinchus
GTACTGTCCCTCTGACTGTGTAGTGCTCCCTCAGTACTGTCCCTCTGACTGTGTAGTGCTCCCTCAGTACTGACCCTCCAGCAGTGAACCTCTACCTCAGCTGCCCCATCAACGTCCTTCCCTCCCTCATTGAATTAGACACAAGCATGTTGAGCAGCATTCTGTACCT
Source organism: Isurus oxyrinchus (assembly GCA_026770705.1). Taxonomy (NCBI): domain Eukaryota; kingdom Metazoa; phylum Chordata; class Chondrichthyes; order Lamniformes; family Lamnidae; genus Isurus; species Isurus oxyrinchus. The sequence continues at coordinate 35,170 of JANJGN010000640.1, forward strand.
CTCATAACTCCTCCGATGCTGGAGCTGCCTGTAACAAGACCCGGACACAATTCAGGCTTGGCCTGACAAGTGGAAAATGAGCTTCGTTCCACGCCATGGCCAGGCAATGACCCTCTCCAACAAGAGAGAATACAGCCATCACCCCTTGACATTCAGCTATACTGCTGTTGCTGCATCAGCCACCGTCAATATACAGGGGTGACCACTGACCAGAAGTTTAATCAGACTAGACCTATACATATGCCATATATGGGGAGGCAGTGGTATCGTCACTGGGCTGGTAATCCAGAGAGCCCCAGGTAATGCTCTGCGGACCTGAGTTCGAATCCCAGCATGGCAGATGGTGGAACTTGAATTCGATAAATACCTGGAATTAAGAATCTAATGACGTCGGTGAGGCCATTGTGGATTGTTGTTAAAAAAAAACACCATTCGGTTCACTAATTTCCCTTTCGGGACGTTAGGAAATCTGCTGTCCTTACCTGGTCTGGTCCTGGGCCTACATGTGACTCCAGAGCTACGGCAATGATTGACTCTTAAAAACGCCCTCCGAGCAGGGACAATTAGGGGTGGGCAATAAATGCTGGCCTAGCCAGCGACGCCTACATCCCACGAGCTAACTTTTAAAAAACGTACCGTGGGCAAAGGAACAGGTTAGGGTTGTGAATTCCACAGTGAGTGACAGGCACCCACCAGGCCTCACATCCCATAATTAAAGAAAAGCAACTTACTCTAGTGTGCCCCTGTATTTTTGTCCAGAAGCATAACTCCCGCCCCATTAGCATACCCCGGAGTGAATCCAGCTACGTTACCACTGCCCCCGGCATTACAAATACCGTTATATAGCCAGGACACTGCTTAGCCTAGGATTATGAATCCAGGAATGCAATTCCTACACTGTCAGAGCCTGTAATCGTTTCAGCAATATTGGCACGCTACTTCCCGCTCACTTGTTAGGTCAGTAATACCACCATTACATTGCCATATACATTGTGCTGTTAATCCAGCAACATTACCTTACACTGCCACTCCACGTTTTGTTAGTCCAATAGCATTACTATCACACAAACGTACACTGGATTATCAGTTTAGTAATTTCATGCTTGTGTTCACTGAATCACAGAATTTTAAGGGCACAGAAGGAGGCCATTCAGCCCATTGTGTCTGTACCGGCTCTCCAAATGAGCATCATGACCTAGTGCCATTGCCCAGCCTTTTCCCCGCACCTTGTTTATATTTAAATCATCATCCAATGCTTTCTTGAATGCCTCGATTGAACCTACCTCCGCCACGCTCTCATACAGTGCATTCCGGACCCGAAACACTCGCTGGGTGAAAAGTCTTTTTCTCACCTCGCATTTCTGCAAAATGCTTTAAAACAGTGCCCTCTCGTTCGCCACCCTTTTCCGAGCGGGAACAGCTTCTCCCGATCTACTCTGTCCAGCCCCCTCACGAATGAACACCTCCACCGGATCTCCTCTCAGCCACCTTCTCTCCAAGGAGAACAGTCCCAACCTCTCCAATCTGTCTTCGGAACTGAAGCGTCTCGTCCCTGGAAACATTCTCGTAAGCCTCTTCTGCACTCTCTCCAGTGTGTTCACATCCTTCCTAAATTGTGGTGCCCAGAACTGTACACAATACTCCAGCTGAGGTCTAAATAGTATCTTATATAAGCTCAGCCTAACCTCCCTGCTCTTGTACTCTGTGCCCCTGTTAATAAAGCCCAGGATACTGTATGTTTTATTAACTGCTCTCTCCACCTGTCCTGCCACCTTCAGTGATCTTTGCACATATACACCCAGGTCCCTCTGCTCCTGCACCCCCGTAGGAATTGTACCACTTGTGCACTCTGCTTGAGTGCTCTAGCTAGTCCCATTCTACTGCGTTTTGCACATGACCCTGCATTTTATTCTCTTTTAGGTGAGTATCCAATTTTCTTTCAGAAACCACTATCTCCAGCCTGTCTCCACCAACCTCTGGGGCATTGGAATGCCAGCGTTGGGCCTTACGCCGGTTAACTTGACTCGATGTCTTCCAGTTTTTCACTCCTTTGCCAATGGAAGCAATTTCTCCGAATTCACTTTGTCCCGGGCACCACCTGCCTCTGAATGCCTCTATCGAACCTTCCCTCAAACATCCCTTCCCTGAGGTTGCTCTGCCCCCGGCTTCTGCTATCTATCCATGCAATGGCCTGTTATGACCGATGCAGTTGGGAAAGCAAAGTTATTAAGAAAACCCAGAGGGGAAACTTGAAACAACCGTCATAACCTATAATTTTTAAGCGTTATGTTTGGGATGCGACTCTAAATTCAGGAATCAGAACACCAGTTCTCGAGGTTTTACATTAAACTAAATGAAACATTTTATTAACTTACACGGGTTAAAATATATATATATATCTTTTAACAAATTCCCAAACTAACCTCCATTAAGGCAACAGCAACCCATAGACTTAACCAAACACCAGGCTAAGCATTTTCACCTTACAGAATCAAAATGAGGTTCTTTTCACTTTGGTTCCTGTGGAGCCAGTTGGAGGCTTGATGCTGCCTTTTGATCTCACATTACCTCTGTTCTGCACACCCGAAAACTGCTCAAGTTATGCTTACCACCACTGATTGAATGCAAATTCTCATTGTATCTGAACTAAGCCTCTCTAACAGTAAAATCCCTTTCATAGTACCAATTTTATTAGGAATATAATCATATTGCTTGGTAGCCGCTGGATAGGCATCAGTTTTTACCCCGCTTCTTGGATGCTCTATTCAAAAAATGCAAATACACCCTATCTCCCCTACGTATCAAAACTCGGACATGTCAAAGCACCCAGACTAGCTGGCTTTAATCCAGTTAAGACACAGTCACAGACTAAACCTCTATTTTAAAAGAAAAATACTTTCCAAAATTTTGTATATAATAATAGGTTCATGACACCCATCCCTGAAACCATTCTTGTACATTTTGCCTGCGCCCTCTCTAAAAGTCTCATCTGAAAGTGCACCACGCAGAATCGGACACATTATAATTGAGGTCACCCCCACATTTTATTAAGGTCCACCACAGCTTCCTTGATTTTGCAGGCCTCTGTTTATCAATCCCATGATGTCCGGTGCCTTTTTAACCACTTTCTCATCCTGCACTGCTCATAGATTAATGCACACAACCCCGCAGGTCTCTCTGAAAGTCCCCCACTTTCGAATTGTATCTTTTAGCTTATCTTATTCTCCCTGTCCAAATGTATCAGCCCACACTCCTCTGTGTTACATTTCATCTGCCGTGCGTTGACCTACACGAAATGGGCCATTCAGCCCCTCTAACCCTGCTCCACCATTCATTGAGGTCATGGCTGATCTGTTTGCGTTTCGAGCTCCACATTCCCATCTACCCACCCCACCCCCCCCCCCCCAATAACCTTTGATTCCCTTGCGTAACAAGAATCTATCTACCTCTTGCCTTAAAAATATTCAGTGACTCCGCCTCCACCACCTTCTGAGGCAGAGAGTTTCAAAGTCGTGCAACGCTCTGAGAGAATAAATTTCTCCTCATCTCTGTCCTAAAAGGGCGACCCCTCATTTTAAAACAGTGCCCCCTGGTTCTGGACTCGCCACAAGAGAAAACTTCCATGTCCACCTTGTCTAGGCCATTCAGGATCTTGTATACTTCAATCAAATCACCCCTCACTCTTCTAAACTCCAGTGGAAACAAGGCCAGTCTGTCCAATCTTTCCTCCTAAGATAACCCACTCATCCCAGGTATCGATCTAGTAAACCTCCTCTGAACCATCTCCGATGCATTTACACCCTTCCTTAAATAAGGAGACCAAAACTGCACATGATATTCAGGATGTGGTCTCACCAACGCCCTGTATAACTGAAGCATAACACCCTGACTTTTATGTTCAATCCCTCTCGTAATCAAGGATAACATTCCAATTGCCTTCTTAATGACTTGCTGTGCCTGCATAATGACTTTTTGTGACTCATGTACTAGAACACCCAGATCCCTCCGCACCTCGCAATTCTATAGCCGTTCACCGTTTAAGTGTTGCTCTGCTTTTTTATTCTCCCTGCCAATGTGAACAACTTCACATTTTCCCACATGATACCCCACCCGCCAGATTTTTGCCCACTCACTCAACTCACCTGTACTCTTCCTCCATCCGGTCCACGTCCTGTTGAAGACTAACGCTATCTTCCTCAAAGCTCAAAATAATCCCTAGCCTTGGGTCCCGGCGCACCTTGTGAAATGATGCAACCTGTACACTCAAATCCAAATCATCGATAGGCATCATAGAATCGTAGGAAGATTACAGCACAGAAAGAGGCCACTTGGCCCATCATGTCAGTGCTGGCCAATAAACAAGCCATCCAGCCTAATCCCACTTTCCAGCGTTTGGACCTGCAGGTTATGACACTTGAGGTGCGTATCCAGACACCTTTTAAATGAAGGGTTCTGCCACTCTCAGGCAGTGAGTTCCAGACCCCCTCCCCAACCCCCACCCCACAGCAACCCTCTGGGTGGAAAGAGTTTTCTTCTTCTCCCCTTTAATCTTTCGACCAAGACACTGTAAATCTACAACCCCCGAGCCACTGACCTCTGCTGAAGTGATGAAGCCTTTCTCTATCCACGCTATCCAGGCCCCTCTCAACGTTGTACATCCCAATCAAATCGCACATACCCCAACCTCCCCTGCTCCAAGGAGAACAACCCCGGCCTATCCAATCTCTCCTCATAGCTGCAATTTTCCAGTCCCGGCATCATCCTCGTAAACCTCTTCCCTACCCTCCACTCGGATGTAGGGAAGTGAATGTACTATCGCCAAGTTTACAGATGACACCAAAATAGAAGGGAAGGCAAGTGGTGAGGGTGACACAAAGAGTCTGCACAGGGATAGAGACAGGTCAGGTGAGTCAGCAAAAAGCTAGGCAGATGGAATACAATGTGGGAAACGAGGTGATGCACTTTGGCAGGAAGAATAGAGGAGCTGAATATTATTTAAATGGAGAAAGGCTGCAGAAAGCTGCAGCACAGAGGGATTTGGGGGTCCCTCGTGCATGAATCCCAAAAAGCTAACATACAAGTTCAGCAGGTAATAGGGAAGGCAAATGGAATGTTGGCCTTTATTTCAAAGGGAATGGAGTATAAAAATAGGGAAGTCTTGTTAAAACTGTACAAGGCACTAGTTAGACCAACACCTAGAATACTGGGAACAGTTTTGGTCCCTTTATCTAAGGAAAGATATACTGGCACTGGAGGCAGTCCAGAGAAGGTTCACTAGGTTGATCCCGGGTATGGACGGAGTTTCTTATGAGGAGAGGTTGAGTCGGTTGGGCCTGTATTCATTGGAGTTTAGAAGAATGAGAGGTGACCTTATTGAAACATATAAGATTCTTAGGGGGTTTGACAGGGTAGATGCTGAGAGGCTGTTTCCCCTTGTGGGAGAGTCTAGGGCCAGAGGGCATAATCTCAGAGTAAAGGGTCACCCATTTAAGAGAGAGATGAGGAGGAATTTCTTCCCTCAGAGGGTAGTGAATGTGTGGAATTCTTTACCGCAGAGGGCTGGAGAGGCTGGGTCATTGAGTATCTTCAAGGCTGAGACAGACAGATTTTTAATCAGTCAGGGAATCGAAGGCTATGGGAAAAAGGCAGGAAAGTGGAGTTGAGGATTATCAGATCAGCCACGATCTCATTGAATGGCGGAGCAGGCTCGATGGGCTGAGTGGCCTACTTCTGCTCCTCCGTCTTATGGTCTCTCTAGTACCCCCTCTCTACTATCAAGAAAAGTAATGATCCTGATACAGATTCCTGTGGAACCACTTTGCGTACCTTCCTCCAGCCCAAAAAGCAACCTTTTATCACTAGTTTCCTGTCTCCCTCCACACTTCACACAACCATGCTGCCACTGCTCCTTTTATCCAGTGGGCACTGAATTAAACATCTCATTGAAGTCTAAATACATCACATCAACCACACTTTCCTTATTATCCCTTCACATTACCTCAGCCAAAACTCAATCAAGTTTGCTAAACGCGGTTTGCCTTCAAGAAAACCAAAATACTGCGGACGCTGGAAATCTGAAACAGAAACAGAAAATCGGACTCGAAACGTTAACTCTGTTTCTCTTTCCGCAGATGCTGCCAGACCTGCTGAGTTTTTCCAACAATGTTAACTCTGGTTTCTCTCTCGTCTTAAATCTATTAACGTATATAATATTTTTGGAAAATATTTTTCATTTAAAAAAACCTGCAGGTGTATATTAACTGGATTAAAGCCAGATTGTCTGGGTGCTTTGATGTGTACTAGTTTTGATATGTAAGAGGGATAGCGTGTATTTGCATCTTTGAATAGAGCATTCAAGAAGTGGGGTGAAAACTGGCACCTGTCTAGCAGATACCAAGCCATATCTTTTTATTAGTAATAAAATTGGTACTATGAAAGGGGTTTTATTGTTAGAGAAGTTTAGCTCAGAGGTTGGTGATACAATGAGAATTCACATACAATGGGTGGTGGTAGGTATAACTTGAGCAGTTTTCGGGTGTGCAGAGCAGAGGTAATGTGAGATCAAAAGGCAGCGTCAAGCCTCCAACTGGCTCCACAGGAACCAAAGTGAAAAGAACCTCATTTTGAATTTGTAAGGGGGAAATGCCTTGCCTGGTGTCTGGTTAAGTCTATGAATTGCTGTGGACTTAATGGAGATTAGTTTGGGAATTTGTTAAAAGTGATGATAGTGGTAATTCGAAGCCATGTGTCTGTGTGTATTATATATATATATATCAACCAGTGTAAATTAATAAAATATTTCATTTAGTTTAATGTAAAACCTCGCGAACTGGTGGGCTGATTCCTGAATTTAGAGTCGCATCCCAAACAAAACACTTAAAATTATAGGTTATGACAGTTATTTCAAGTTTCTCTCTGGGAATTTTAAATAACTCCGCTGTACCGACTGCATAGGTCACAACTCTCTCCACAGATGCTGCTGGACATGCTGAGCTTTTCCAGCATTTTCTATCCTTGCCTTCAACAAAACTGTGCTGTCTTAATTATAAAAAACTTAACATACACTTGTTCAACCGGCTATTAATTCGACCAGGATTGCTCTCTTGCAAAATCTCCCCCCCCCCACCCTGCCTCACCTCCCCAACCCACCAAGGTGAACTCACCGATCTGCAGTTGTTTGCTTTATCCTTACAGCCGTTGGCGGACTCAGGCCTAACATTTGCAATTCTTCCAGTGGCGCTATCATCATCACGTAGCTAAGGAGGATTTGAAGAATGTGACCAGTCACTCCGCCATTTGCACCCTTTCATGCCTCAGCTTTCTCTGTCGCACTTTATGCAGCCCTGCTGGTTTACTCACTTCAAGTGCAGCCAGCCTCTCTAGCGTTTCCTCTTCCCCAACGTTCAGCCCACCTCGCTTCTCGGCTGCCTCCTATTTCACTTTGCGGCACTTTGGCAATGATGGGAATTTGGCTTCATTCTTGGCAAAGGCAGGCGTAAAGTAACCATTTAGTAACCTCATCCGTGAGTCCTCTTATCGGTCACTGAAGGCCCTTGCTCCACACTTGCCGGCCTTTTTATCATTCGTAGGCCAATAGAAGACTCGCGCGGTCCCTTTTACTCAATGAGCTAATCAAACTCAAACAGGATAAGCCCTTGTGAGGACGGGTTGAGTTCCTACATTTTAAAAGTACCCGGGGAAGAGGCGGAAGCGACATTACTACACATCCTTTATACTTCACTTTATGTCTTGGGTGAATGAGTTTGTTGGCCAGCCGACCTCTAACTGCACGCCCTCCTGGGTTCTCATCAGTTGCTGCTCGCAATCAGTAACGAGGAGAGACTGATAGTGATGGTTTGTCGAGACTTAGGGCAGAGCACCAGATCACATATGCTCACGCAGAAACCTCCAGGGCTAGACTAACAGTTGCCCATTGCCTGCGCCGTACAGCGATTTGTCAGTGCTGTCACATGATCAGTACCCTTGCATTCTCTTAAAGGGACAGGGTACCTCAGTTTACCACACTTCATTTAGCAAGAAAGTGGGCCAGAAGGCTGGCGGACAGTTAACTTCGTTGGGGAGGTGGTGGGGTAGTGGGGTTGGCACTGGACTAGTGACCGAAAGGCCCAGCCTGAAACTATGGCCCTTGTTAGGGCTCAGCTGGAGTATTGTGTACAGTTCTGGGCACCACATTATCGGAAGGATGTGAACACATTGGAGAGAGTGCAAAAGGGGTTTACAAGAATGGTTCCAGCGATGAGGAAATTCGGCTATGAGGGTAAACTGGTGAGATTGGGACTGTTCTCCTCAGAGAGAAGGTGGCTGAGAGGAGACTTGATAGAGGTTCAAAATCTATGGGGCTGGACAGTGTAGATAGGGAGAAGCTGTGCCTGCTGGTAAAAGGGTCAAGAACGAAAGGGCACAGATATAAAGTGATTTGCAAAAGAGGCAAATGCGAGGTGAGAACAAAAACTTTTTCACACAGCGAGTGGTTCAGGTCTGGAATGCACTGCCCAGAAGTGTGGTGGAGACAGGTTCAATCGAGGCATTCAAGAGGATGTCAGATGAATTTTTGAATAGAAACAATGTGCAGGGCTACAGGGAACAGGCAGGGTAACGGCACTAGGTCATGATGCTCATTTGGAGAGCAGGCGCAGGCACAATGGGCCGAATGGCCTCCTTCTGTGCCATTAAAGTTCTGTGGTCTTGAGGCAGTGGGAACCCTTCAGGTTGACAAGTAAATTTCAACGCAGGTAAATGTGAAGTGCAGCCACTTGGTAAGTGCAACAGGACCCACGTTACTTGGAAAAGAAGGATTTGAACGAGGCAGAAGGGTAAAGGGACCTGGTAGCACAAATGAAATGGTCGCTAAAAGCATTGGCACAGGTTAACAAGGCCACAAGCACAAATATTTCTAAAGGGTTAATGCTGTAAGGTATAGAGGTTATCCTAAAATTACATTGAAGTTTGTTCACACAGAGAACATGGGATCAAGGAGGGGGTGGGGTGGGGTGGGGGAGGGGTGTTGGTGGGGGGGATATAAAATGCCTTTCAAAAGAACATTGACACCGGTGGTAAAAGCAAAAACTGCGGATGCTGGAAATCCAAAACATAAACAAAAATACCTGGAAAAACTCAGCAGGTCTGGCAGCATCTGCGGAGAGGAACACAGTTAACGTTTCGAGTCCGAACGACTCTTCAACAGAACATTGACTTCGGCGGGACTGGAAAATCCTGCTGGTCGGAGGGACTGTAAAATTCCACGTCTGTCTGTCTGCCTCTCTCTCTGTCTCCCTCCCTCTCTGTCTCTGTTTCTCTGTCTATCTGTCGCTCTCTCTCTCTATGTCCTTCTCTCCCTGTCTCTCTCTCTCTCTTTCTCTGTCTATCTGCCTGTCTTTCTCTCCATCTCTCTCTGTTTGCCTGTCTGTCTCTCTGCCTCTCTGTCTGCTTAACTCTCTCTTTTCCTCTCTCTGTCTCTCTCCTCTATCCCTCTTTATCTCTGTCTGTGTCTGTCTCTGTCTCTCTCTCTCTCTCTCCCTCTGTCTGTTTGTCTGTCTGTCTCTCCATCTCTCTCTGTCTGTTTGCCTGTCTTTCTCTCTGTCTCTCTTTCTGTCTCTCTCTTTCTCTATCTCTCTCTCTCTGTCTTACTGTCTCTTTCTGTCTGCCTCTCTATCTCTCTCCCTCTCTGTCTCTGTTTCCCTGTCTGACTGTCTCTCCCTCTCTCTATCTCTCTCTGTCTCTCTCTGTCTGTCTCTCTCTCTGTTGCTCTCTGTCTCTGTCTGTCTGTCCCTCTTTCTGTTTCTCTGTCCCTCTCTCACTCTGTCTCTGTCTTTCTGTCTCTCTCTCTCTTTCTGACTCTTTCGCTCTGTCTCTCTCTTTCTGTCTCTGTCTCAGTCTCTTTCTGTCCCTGTCTCTCTCTGTCTGTCTGTCTTTCTCTCTGTCTCTCTGTCTCTCTCTGTCCCTCTCTCTCTAACTCTCTCTGTCACTGTCTCTCTCCTCTATCTCTCTCTCTCTCTATCTCTCTTGGTCTCTCTCTCTCTGTCTGTCTGTCTCTGTCTCTGTCTTGCTCTCTCTCTCTGTCTCTCTCAGTCTCTGTCTCTTTCTGTCTCTCTCTGTCTCTGTCTCTCCATCTCTCTGTCTCTGTCTCTCCATCTCTGTCTCTCTGACTCTCTGACTCTTTGACTCTCTGACCCTGTCTCTCTCTCTCTCTGTTTCTGTCTCAATCTCTCTTTCGCCTTCTCCTTCTCTTAAATACATGAGACTTCCCCCTCCCTCTCTCGTTCACATCACCAGTGATCTTAGAAGGAGCTGGACTCACCAGCAGTGGAGAATGCGATCATCAGAGTGGCGGTGATGTACAGGGATCTGAGGAGGTAACAAAAAAGAGCATATTTAAAATCAGGCCTGTCTTGTGGCCACAGCTTGTTCCCCTTGCCCATTTCCACTGGGAAGGAAGGAGCTCCCAACTATCCAGCACCTTTCATGGCCAACTCATTGTTGCTGAGGTTCTTGAGGGCAGCTCACCACCACCTTCACAAGGACAATGTCAGGGTGTGCGACACCCATGTTTCACAAGCAAGTGAATAAAATAAGATCCCAATCACCCTTTGTCGAGTTATTGTTGTGACTTGTGAGTCCCAACTGCACGCTTGTTGAGGGGTGACCAAGTTGGTACTTTAGGTAGAGTAGTTCCGTAGACACTTCTTTAAGTGGAACACATTCTGTTTATTCACAAGGTGCTCAGCAGTTACACTTGTGTGTTTCTACACCAAACTCTATCTACATACTTCTGCTGCTCTCTCGCAGACTATTGACTTCCAACTAGCTACTAATTAACTCACTAACTACTAACTAAATTAGCCCGCACTACTCCGCTGTAGGTTACACAAGGTCATGTGATCTTCCACCATAACATTCTTCTTAAAGGTATACCGCTACACATTAGATAAAACCATAGTTACCACATCCCTCCCCCTCTACTTGGAAACATATTTACAACCTTTGTTCAAGTTAGCAAATTATTTACGCTGATAAGTTATTTACAAATTCAGTCTTTCTGGGGGTTTCCTTTGGAGCGAATCGACTGAGTAACTCGGTTTTCTCAACGCCTATAGGTACAACAGGCACTTCAGAAATATCTGTGCTGGGCTGAGTTCTCTCAACATGAAACGTTGATTCAGTCGTGAGCTCTGGCAGAATCATTTCTCGATGATTTGTCTCTTCCTCCCTCAAATGGTCCACATGTCTCCATGGGACTTAGCCTTCCACCTCCCCATGGTCAGACAGAGCTCCAGCCACCGCACTTATTTCACCCGTTAACCACTTTGGTCCTTCTCCAAAGTTATTGGCATACACCGTCTCTCCCGCGGTACACTTCCTGTCGTGTCCAGTTTTCTGACTTCCCTGACCCCTTCTTGCCTTCACCCGCTAAGTTCGGCATCATTAATCTCAATCTTGTCCGGAGACGGCGTTTCGTTAATAATTCCGCAGGTTGTTGTTGGGTGAGGGCTGGTCCTATCATGGGAAAGGAAGCGCTCTAGCCTGGTGACTGAGGAATCTCCAGTTGACTTGCTCATGCCAGGCTCGAACGTTGGAGCTGCTCTTTCGGCCAGTCCGTTTGAGGGTGATGTCTTCACACGAGTGATAAACCGTTGAAGCGGAGCCCTCGTACCATTGCCCGTGCCGTTATCAGATGCGGCCTCTCCTGGTAGCCCACTAATTGCGAAACTTTGACCTTGCTTCTCAATTGCAGCAGAAGATGTTGGTGACTTCACCTCATATGTGCCCGTCCATTTTGAGTGGGCATCAACAATGAGCAGAAACACTGTTCCCAAGGAGGGTTCCAACACGGCCAATGTGTAATCATACCTATGGTCTACCTGGCCACTACCAACGGAGCTGTTGAAGGTAACTTTTGCGCTTGGCGACACTGCACACGATTCTTCACTAAGCTCTCTATTTCACCATCCATCTCAGGCCCACCGTAGATAGCTGCGCGCTATGGTCTACCTTCGGGATATTCCTGGACATGCGCTCTCTAGTTCGATTAACAGTGGCCCGCTGCCCTTTGGAGGAGCTATCACCGGTGCTCCCCGCAATAAGATGCCAACCTGGCTGGTTGTTTCATGTCTCCTGTTGAAGTACGGTTTCCATTTTCGTCCGATACAGGTTATGGTGACCGACCGTGAAGCACTCCTTCCCTACCGGGTCCCCACCTGTCCAGTCTCTGATCTGTCGGGCACATGCTGACGAGGAAATCGGAGAAATTTAACAACAACGCAAGTTCTTGAGGGACTGAGACATCTTCAAATGACTAAGTGGCACCGGCGTTGGCGATTCGATTTCCAGGCTGATGTCCAAGAGCGTACTCGTACCCTGCCAGGGCCAGGGTGTTACTGGTGTTCCTGTGCCTTCTTGCGATGGGCATTTTCCTTCCTGGCACCGGCTTTATTTTCAGCCTTCTTCCCGACTCCCGCGTTGGCCCCGGCCGTTCTCAGGTGCCAGCTCTCCCCCAGTGAAACTCGGTGGCTACGCCTCCCTGAATTTCGGCTTTGTGGGGACGCCTGCAACTCTTGCCGCCAGAGGCCTCTTTGGCTTCATGCGGCTGACTCTTCGGATCTCCCGTCTCTCGCTTTTTTGATTTGCCGTCGGTGCACTGCCTCCTGGGAAATTTAGGCTGTGGTCTTCTCTGCCGACTCGTTCTCCTCTTCACTCAGAGGACCGCCGGGCTCCTTGGGCAGAACTTTACTGCCGGCGAGCGGAGACGCTACTCGCCGAAGCGTGAAATGACGGGCGGTGACGTTGGGAGTGCAGCCTGACATCATCGCGATCTCCCGATCGGTGGGGGCGCGCCGGAGTGGGCTGCGTGCCCACCGAACTTGTCACAGGCCTGTTAAGGCCATTAATTGGCTAGTTAAAGTAATCCTCACCTCTGCCCGTCCAGACTTAAGGTTGGCGAGGGGAGGCGGGCGAAGAGCCCAGGCGTTTCTCATGGGTGGGATGAGGTTTCCTGAAGGTTTTATTCATTCAATAAAAATTTTTACGACAATTCATAAACAGGTCCCAGCTCGCCCGACACTGTCACACAGGGGTGGGGGGGGGGTGGAACATGCCCGAATAATTTTAACTGTTCTTTTCTCCCAGCTTTTAATCTCTCGGAGGCGGCTCTGTGCCTCAGGGGAGATTTCTGGGCGTGCGTGAAAGAGCGCTGGCTCCGACTCTCCCTCCTCCACCCCCACCCCCACCACCCGTGCGTCACGCTGGGTGGGCCGCGTAAAATGGCGGCGCGCAGCCGATCGTGGGTGGGGGATCAGTTCCATGCCTGCCTGCGCCCGCTCCCAACCAGCCCACCCGACAGGGAGATAATTCTGCCCCTTTTTTGTTTCTTCTCATACTTTTCCAGAGGTACATCCATAGACAGGAGGGAAACTGGTGGGGGGGGGGGGGGGGGTGAAGATCGTTCAGTGGGTTTTCGCTTCATTTTGGAGGTTGTTTACCTCGACTCGGACTCTGTCCCTCAGGATGCTCTCTCCTGGCTCCTTGTTCCTCTAGGTTGTTGAGTCTTGATGCTCTCTCCTTTTGCAAGGCAGGAATATTTTCAGCTTCCTTTCGGAATCTCTGTGACAAATCCTTTCCTTGCACTGTTTCATTGGCCGGAGTTTTGCTCTCGTCGGGCTGGTGGGTGGGCCGGCTCGGTGGGGGTGAGCAGAAAGCAGACCGCCGCCCGCAGTCAGGGCTCGGGCCGCGGTTTCACACCGGCAGGACAATTAAGACCCGCCCGGCGTGAAATGCGGGCTGCAGCGCCTGATGTTGCCGGTGTGGGGGTGGGAGGGGTGGGCGAGCGGGGAACTTTGAACAGGTGCGTGGGGTGGGGTGCGAGGGCAGGGACAGCTCCCCGAGGCGCAGAGCTGGGACTTGGAAAAATAAAGAAAAAAGGAGGGATTTAAAAATGTTTTTAAACAAAAAACATGTCCCTGCTCATCATGACCACGACACATGAGCAGGGACGTGTTGAGGGTTGGGAAAGTTGGAAACTTTTTGATTTTCTTTTCAATAACGCGTCAAAACCTCCTCCCGTCCGTGGATGAGGGTTTTGCAGAAAAAACCCGAAGGCCGTAAGGGGTTGGGCAGACTGCAAAAAATTTAATTCAATTAGATTTTTAATGGGCCTTTAAATTGTCGGCTGTCTGCTCCCCGCGTACGACAGACGAGTGAAACAGTGCGGGATCGGGCGGTGATGTCAGCACGCCCGCCCGATGAGCAGAAAGTCCCGCCCATTATATGCCCGTTTCGATGACAATAAAAACATTTGATTTGTTTTTTTTTAAAACCGCCAATCGTTACGAACCTGCTCATTTCTACCTTGCCAGCTGGATTTTTGCTATTTTTCCCACCAGCAGCGGCAGTTTCCCGCTTTTCGCAGAGGAGCCTTGGCATTTCCGGGCCCTTTTTCGGCCGGGTGGGGGGGGCTTCTCTCCCAGCGTTGGGGGGATGGCACCATTTTGCGCTCCGGGTCTGGCTTTAGAATCCTTCGCTGCACCTCCCCCAGGCCGGTGTTATCTCTGGCTCCTTCTCAAAATCCAAATTTGTTTCGGGCAGTAATCTCTCCTGAATCGTGCCCTCACTCACACCGCACGCTAAACGATCTCCGAGCGTATCGTTTAAAGATGTACCAAACTCGCAATGTCCTGTTAACTCTCTCGAACATGCCGCATTACAAGCCACTGACTCTTCCCGGGGCTCTATTCCATGAATTAAACTTGAAACAAAAACAAAAATAAAAATCCCTGGAAAATCTCAGCAGGTCTGGCAGCATCTGCGGTGAGGAAGACAGTTAACGTTTCGAGTCCGAATGTCTCTTCAACAGAACTAAGGAAAAATAGAAGAGAGGTGAAATATAAGCTGGTTTAAGGGGGGTGGGACAAGTCGAGTTGGATAGAGGGCCAGTGATAGGTGGCGATAACCAAAAGATGTCGTAGACAAAAGGGCAAAGAGGTGTTGAAGGTGGTGATATTATCTAAGGAATGTGCTAGTTAAGGGTAGAAAGCAGGATGAGCAAGGTACAGATAGCTCTAGTGGGGGTGGGGCTGGGGTGAAGGAATCGAAATAGGCTAAAAACAATGGATGGAAATACATTTAAAAGTAATGGAAATAGGTGGGAAAAGAAAAACCTATAAATTATTGGAAAAAATAAAAAGGAGGGGAAAATCGGAAAGGGGTGGGGATGGAGGAGAGAGTTCATGATCTAAAGTTGTTGAATTCAATATTCAGTCCGGAAGGCTGTAAGGTGCCTAGTCGGAAGATGAGGTGTTGTTCCTCCAGTTTGCGTTGGGCTTCACTGGAACAATGCAGCAAGCCAAGGACAGACATGTGGGCAAGAGAGCAGGGTGGAGTGTTAAAATGGCAAGCGACAGGGAGGTTTGGGTCATTCTTGCGGACAGACCGCAGGTGTTCTGCAAAGCGGCCGCCCAGTTTACGTTTGGTCTCTCCAATGTAGAGGAGACCACATTGGGAGGAACGAATGCAGTAGACTAAGTTGGGGGAAATGCAAGTGAAATGCTGCTTCACTTGAAAGGAGTGTTTGGGCCCTTGGACGGTGAGGAGAGAGGAAGTGAAGGGGCAGGTGTTACATCTTTTGCGTGGGCACGGGGAGGTGCCATAGGAGGGGGTTGAGGAGTAGGGGGTGATGGAGGAGTGGACCAGGGTGTCCTGGAGGGAATGATCCCTACGGAATGCCGATAGCGGGGGTGAAGGGAAGATGTGTTTGGTGGTGGCATCATGCTGGAGTTGGCAGAAATGGCAGAGGATGATCCTTTGAATGCGGAGGCTGGTGGGGTGATAAGTGAGGACAAGGGGGACCCTATCATGTTTCTGGGAGGGAGGAGAAGGTGTGAGGGCGGATGCGCGGGAGATGGGCCGGACACGGTTGAGGGCCCTGTCAACGACCGTGGGTGGAAAACCTCAGTTAAGGAAGAAGGAGGACGTGTCAGAGGAACTGTTTTTGAAGGTAGCATCATTGGAACAGATGCGATGGAGGCGAAGGAACTGAGAGAATGGGATGGAGTCCTTACAGGAAGCGGGGTGTGAGGAGCTGTAGTCGAGGTAGCTGTGGGAGTCGGTAGGCTTGTAATGGATATTGAATAGTAAACTTGAAACGTTGCATCGTTACTGAGGGCTTTGGCTAGTCATGACCTCTCACCGAGGTCCGCCAAGTCATTAACATTTCTCAAATCTGGGGCACTGGGTGCCATCAAACTTTGAATTAAGCTGTAGGCTTTACTCCCACATGTCGATAAGAGCACCGCTCGCCTCTTCTCTTCCCCCATAATGCTTTCGCTCGGAAATAGAAGACTAGAACGTTCTATATAATGAGGCCAGTCGTCCACAGCTGGATCGAATGGATCAGTTCCCCCAATCTGTGATGTGCTTTGAGGGAATTTGAGCGGGAGCTTCTACTTACCCCGGCTGTACGAGCTACAGCCCCATTTTGAACCTTCTGATTCCCTCTGTGATTTTTACTGTCGCCGCTGGTTCATTGTATCTTTCTTCTAGCCTTGCTTTTTCCTTGTTTCTCCTTGCTGCTGATTTGTTGTGGCCTCGTTGCCAGTTTGTCAGCTCTCCGCTTTACCCTCATTTCATCCTCGTCACCAGTTTGTTGTGACTTGCAAGTCCCAACTGCAGGCTTGTTGAGAGGTGACCGAGTTAGGTACAGAAGTTCTGCACACTTCTTAGGTGGAACACATTCTGTTTATTCACAAGGTGCTCAGCAGTTACACTTGTGTGTTTCTACACCAAACTCCATCTACATACTTCTAACGACTTCCAACTGACTACAGAGTTAGCCCGTGCTACTCCACTATTGGTTACGCAAGATCATGTGATCTTCCTTTATGACATTCTTCTTAAAGGTATACCACACAGCAGATTACCACAGCTATGATATCAGCTTACATCTCTGCTTCTGTACCCCCCGCACCCATCTCCCCCCAGGTCCCTCCTGCATTATGCCCATCTCTAAGGCATTCAGATAGGGAAACTGGACCAGCCAAATGGGAATTGCTAAGCTGGGGTCTCAGGCTAGATTGCGGAGGTGTGCTCTGCAGCCTGGTCACCATGATGCAAATCGGGCTGTACTCCCCCGGGGTAAATCGTGTAATAGTGTGGGTGTGCTTCCCCTCCCCCTCCCATTCGTCCTCCTCCTGCCCCTCCTCCTGCCACTCCAATGCCCACCTCCTCCTCCTCCTCCAGCCTCTCCAAGTCCCATCATTGCCAACCTCATTCTGCTCCCACTCCCCTTCCCTTCCCGGCTCCTCCTTCTCCCCTTCCCCTCCT
>JANJGN010000640.1:57500-90000 GCA_026770705.1 Isurus oxyrinchus
GTGGTGTAGGTACGCCCACAGCGCTGTTAGGGAGGGAGTTCCAGGATTTTGTCCATGTGGTGTAGGTACACCCACAGTGCTGTTAGGGAGGGAGTTCCAGGATTTTGACCCAGTGTGGTGTAGGTACACCCACAGCGCTGTTAGGGAGGGAGTTCCAGGATTTTGTCTGTGTGGTGTAGGTACACCCACCGCACTGTTAGGGAGGGAGTTCCAGGATTTTGTCCCGTGTGGTGTAGGTACACCCACAGCGCTGTTAGGGAGGGAGTTCCAGGATTTTGTCTGTGTGGTGTAGGTACACCCACTGCGCTGTTAGGGTGGGAGTTCCAGGATTTTGTCCCCGTGTGGTGTAGGTACACGCACAGTGCTGTTAGGGAGGGAGTTCCAGGATTTTGTCCGTGTGGTGTAGGTACACGCACAGCGCTGTTAGGGAGGGAGTTCCAGGATTTTGTCCCCGTGTGGTGTAGGTACACGCACAGCGCTGTTAGGGAGGGAGTTCCAGGATTTTGTCTGTGTGGTGTAGGTACACCCACAGCGCTGTTAGGGAGGGAGTTCCAGGATTTTGTCCATGTGGTGTAGGTACACCCACAGTGCTGTTAGGGAGGGAGTTCCAGGATTTTGACCCAGTGTGGTGTAGGTACACCCACAGCGCTGTTAGGGAGGGAGTTCCAGGATTTTGTCTGTGTGGTGTAGGTACACCCACCGCACTGTTAGGGAGGGAGTTCCAGGATTTTGTCCCGTGTGGTGTAGGTACACCCACAGCGCTGTTAGGGAGGGAGTTCCAGGATTTTGTCCCGTGTGGTGTAGGTACACCCACAGTGCTGTTAGGGAGGGAGTTCCAGGAGTTTGTCCCGTGTGGTGTAGGTACACCCACAGCGCTGTTAGGGAGGGAGTTCCAGGATTTTGTCCCCGTGTGGTGCAGGTACACCCACAGCGCTGTTAGAGAGGGAATACCAGGATTTTGTCCGTGTGGTGTAGGTACACCCACGGCGCTGTTAGTGAGGGAGTTCCAGGATTTTGTCCGTGTGGTGTATGTACAGCCACGGCGCTGTTAGGGAGGGAGTTCCAGGATTTTGTCCCGTGTGGTGTAGGTACACCCACAGCGCTGTTAGGGAGGGAGTTCCAGGATTTTGTCCCCGTGTGGTGTAGGTACACCCACCGTGCTGTTAGGGAGGGAGTTCCAGGATTTTGTCCCGTGTGGTGTAGGTACACCCACAGCGCTGTTAGGGAGGGAGTTCCAGGATTTTGTCCGTGTGGTGTATGTACACCCACAGCGCTGTTAGGGAGGGAGCTCCAGGATTTTGTCCCCTGTGGTGTAGGTACACCCACAGCGCTGTTAGGGAGGGAGTTCCTGGATTTTGTCCGTGTGGTGTAGGTACACCCACGGCGCTGTTAGGGAGGGAGTTCCAGGATTTTGTCCGTGTGGTGTAGGTACACCCACAGCGCTGTTAGGGAGGGAGTTCCAGGATTTTGTCCCTGTGGTGTAGGTACACCCACAGTGCTGTTAGGGAGGGAATTCCAGGATTGTGACCCAGCGACAGTGAAGGAACGGCCGATATATTCCCAAGTCAGGATGGTGAGTGGCTCGGAGAGGAACTTCCAGGTGGGTGGCCTTCCCCATCTATCTCCCCCCAGTGTCCTGGTCATGGGATTATTTACATTCACCTAAGAGGGAAGATGGGGGGGGGGGGCACCAGTTTCATTCAGGGGAGCAGTGTCACTGGGCTAGTTCTCCAAGCACCCAGAGTAATGCTCTGATAACAAACGGGGGTCCCAACCCCACCACAGTCAGGTGGTGGAATTTGGATTCAATAAACAAAACACCAGAATTAAAAGTCTAATGATGACCATGAAAAACCATTGTTCTAAAAACCCATCTGGTCCCTTCAGGGAAAGGAATCTGCCGACCTTGTGTGGCCTACATGTGACTCCAGACCCACAGCAAAGCCATTCAGCTCTCAAGGGCAGTAAAACCCTGGCCCATCCTTTGAAAGGCTGCACCAGCGACAGTGCAGCACCCCCTCAGTGCTGCCTCTCCGACAGTGCAGCACAGCTCTCCCTCAGCATTGTCCCTCTGAAGGAGTGGTACCTGGGTACGCCCCAGCTCTGGATCCTAATGTTCAAGCACGGAGAGTAGGGCTTGGGCCCAAGAACAGGACAGAGATGAGAGTGAGACTGATGGCTGAATGCAGGTTACAACAGATGGCTCTGTGCTGGGCACCTCACCATGCCCGGGCGATGCTTGTGTCATATTTTATTTTGTTTTACTCATTTACACAACCCAAATCCAATCCCTTGTTGCCCTTACTGGTGGCAAGTCACCTGCTGGCACCGCTGGAGTCCCCACAATACACTTACGCAGCAATATTAAGCGGAGGCCTGAGGCCTACAGGCCTAGAGCCACTAATTTCAGGATTGTAACTCAGCAACACTGACAAAAACAGCAATGCAGTTTCAAGTCAGCCTGGTGTGTGTCCTGGGGGGAGTTGGGGGGGGGGAACCTTGAAGGTGGGATCTTCCCATGCACCTGCTGCCCTTGCCCTTCTGGTGGTAGAGGTCGTGGGTTCGCAGGTGAGGGAGCTATGTCAAGTTGCTGCTGTGTCTCTTGGGAATGGTACACACCGCTGCCACCATGTGTCACTGGTGGGGGTTGGGGCGAGAATCTGAATGTTTAAGGTGGTGGGGGGTTGGGTGGGGAGCTGATCAAGTGGGGTCCTTCATCCTGATAGCGCTGAGCTCCTTGATTAACGTTGAAGATCCAATTATCTGGCCAATTGGACAGTATTCCATCACGCTCCTGACTTGTGCCTTGTAGGCGGTGAGTAGGGTTTGGGGAGTCAGGAGGTGAGTTACTCACCGCAGAGGCCCTAGCCTCTGACCTGCTCTACGAGTTACAGCGCTTATATGGCTGGTCCAGTTAAGTGCCCGCTCAATGGCAACCCCTATGACGATGATGATGGGGGATTCAGCTCTGGTAATGCTATTGGATATCGGGGGAAAGGGTTTGGTTCAGTATTGCTAAAGATAATTATGTTTTGGCACTCGTGTGATGTGAATTCACAATCACTCACGCCCAACACTGTGTTAATCCTAGTAATCCCACTCCGCCTCCCACCTCAACCCTCCTCCCTGCCCCTCCCCCTCTTCCTACCGTTTCCCCAACCCTTCCCCTCCTTCTCGCTCCCTGTCTCCCCCTCTTACTTTCTCGCCCCACACTTACTGGTGCCGTTCCTCTCTGCGGACTCGCTGACGTTGCGCAGCGGGAGGCAGAGGTCGGAGAAATAACCCTCCTCCTTCAGCACGAAGACGAGGGAGGCCCAGCCGAAGATGACGCCTGCGAAGCCGATACATTCGAACAGCCCTCTGGTGAAGGTCAAGGACCGCTTCACCCTCTCGCTCAGCGGCCCCATTCACACACCTCCCGACTCGCGGAAAACTCCCCCTTGGATGTTCTCCGGGTTCCCGAACCTGAAAGAAACAATCCCCACGTTTATGCCGCTCCTTTCGCCACCTTTAGACGTTCAAGCTTCAGTGGGGCACCAATGACGTGCGCTCGCTGTTGTGACCTCAGCGACGCAGCAGCCAATCGGAGCGTGAGTTAGATCCATGACATCCAACGTGATAATGGCCTGTTTGAGCGATTCTTGGGCGGGGAGGGGGGGTTAATATTGGGCCCAGGGTACTGGGGGAAGCGCCCCTCATCTTCTTCCGATAGCCCCGGTGGGATTCCCCACATGATAGGGCGGACGGATGGTTTTAACACCTCACCCCGAGACGTGGAACCTCTGTCGGTGCAGCGCTCCCTCAGAGCTGACCCTGCAGCAGTGCTGCATTCCCTCAGCGCTGCTTTCCCCGCACCCTCCACCCCCCACCACGCCCCAACAGCGCAGCGCTGCCTCAGTACTGCACCTCGGACTGCGCAGCGCTGCCTCAGTACTGCGCCTCGGACTGCGCAGCGCTCCCTCAGTACTGCGCCTCGGACTGCGCAGCGCTCCCTCAGTACTGCGCCTCGGACTGCGCAGCGCTCCCTCAGTACTGCGCCTCGGACTGCGCAGCGCTCCCTCAGTACTGCGCCTCGGACTGCGCAGCGCTCCCTCAGTACTGCGCCTCGGACTGCGCAGCGCTCCCTCGGTACTGCGCCTCGGACTGCGCAGCGCTCCCTCGGTACTGCGCCTCGGACTGCGCAGCGCTCCCTCGGTACTGCGCCTCGGACTGCGCAGCGCTCCCTCGGTACTGCGCCTCGGACTGCGCAGCGCTCCCTCGGTACTGCGCCTCGGACTGCGCAGCGCTCCCTCGGTACTGCACCTCGGACTGCGCAGCGCTCCCTCGGTACTGCACCTCGGACTGCGCAGCGCTCCCTCGGTACTGCACCTCGGACTGCGCAGCGCTCCCTCAGCACTGAAATCATTGGAGACACAGCCTTGATGAGGAGCCACCCGTGCTAAACACACTTTCTGGCTCTCCATTCCTCCCTGGATTTTACTGTTCTTCAAGTGTGTGGTTTTTTTTAAATAGAGCCATGGAGTCATAGAGGTCTCTACAGCACAGAAAAAGGCCCTTCGGCCCATCGAGTCTGCGCCGGTCAAACAAGTACCTAACTATTCTAATCCCATTTCCCAGCACTAGGCCCATAGCCTTGTATTGCCATGAGGCATCACAAGTGCACATCCAAATACTTCTTCAATGTTCTGAGGGTTTCCTGTCTCTACCATCCTGTGTTCCAGGTCCCCACCACGCGCCCTCTAGCCAGGAATAAAAAAAATCTCCTCGGAGCCCTCTCAAACAGAACTGGAGTCCAATCTTTAACTGCGTAACTCTCCGAAGGCAGCGGAGGAGAGGGGGATGGGGGGGGGGGGTCACTGAATATCTTCAAGGCAGAGGTAGATAGCTTTGTAAATGGCAAAACACCGCAGATGTTGGGAATCTGAAACAAGAACAAAAAAATAGCTGGAAAAGCTCAACCGTTCTGACAGCAACTGGGGAGAGAAAGACAGAGTTAACATTTCGAGTCCGTGTGACTCTTCTTCAGAGCTGATAGATTTGTGTTAGGCCGGGGGATCGAAGGCTATCGGGGCCGGGGGCGGGGTAGATAGATGGAGACGTGGAACTCGAAACACGAGCGGGTCAGCCATGAGTCTTACTGAAGGCTCGAGGGGCCGAATGGCCTGCTCCTGCTCCCATTTCATGTGCCCCTCTAGGCTTTTGTTCGGAGAGATCGCCTTTCCAAACACGTGCCTCCGGAACACCACAGCCCTGGGCCTTCACTCTGCTCCCTGGCGTAACGTCGACTGACGGGAGAGGTGCATTCAAACTCCGCCGACACACCCTCACCTCGTTCCAATGTTAGGCCACTTCGTAACAGCCATTCCCGCACTTATGGCCCAATTTGAAAAGGATGGGCATGGCCCACGGCGATGGAAAACTAACGGGAAGCAGGAGCAGACCAGGGCTTCAAAGGAGGCCTGCCGGCTTTAATTAGAGTGGCCTTTGTCGGGATTGATGATGGAATCCAGGACCCTGCTTCCCCCTCCCTACCCCCAGCCCGAGCACCGGTCCCATTCCCGGGTCTCTGATGGAGAATTCCAAATGGACAACATAAACCGATCTGACCCTTAAAAGGGGAGAATACCTTTACCCCCCCCAATCCCCACCATTTTGAGTAACTAAAATAAAGTGAACGAACGACCAGCCCCCAAGTCTCTCGTTACACTCTTTCAACTAGAAGCAGATGAGCTAAACTAACCCATAACCGAATTAACAGCTTGCTTGCTCCAAGGGGGGGAGGGGGGGGTCACTGTAAAAGCACCAAAACTTGAAAGGAGTATTATTTAATTTTAATTAATTTTTTTTTTGGGGTGGGGGGGGGGGGGGGGGCGGTGGTAGAAGTGGGGTTGGGTGGGGGTGCGGAGAAAATGATTGTAGCCCCCGTGGTGCTCACCGGTCAATCGTATCGGCCAGGCTTGGCCAGGCCCAGGCAGCGGCCTAGCGAGGAGGCCCTTCGACCTGCTCCCAGACCCACTCCGCACCGGGGTGACCGGCGGTGAGGAGAGCCGGGCTGAAGGGCAGCTACAGGCTGAGGAGCAGCCCCTTCCAATGATGAAAAAGAGGGCGGGGTGGGGGGTTAGTTGGGGGGGGGCACTCGGTATGAGCAGAAATGAGTCATTGGGCCCATGACCACCATCTGAATAGAGTCAAACACAATTAGTGTGCAAGGAACAGCCACACCTCCCCCCCATTACAGGGAGATATAGCTGCAGAAAACTATCCCACAGTCGCTGAGTTTCTGATATGTTCTAGATTGCTTAGCCCCGATACGAATGTAAATTAACATCCCCCGTTAAAACTAGTCTGAACTTGCTGCATGTTTGCGTAGCCTGTTCGCTTATGTGGTCTGTCACTTCTCAGCTGCTACCAGGGGGCCTACATGCAACCCTCAACACCGTCTTAATCGTTTTCACATCTAATTCATCTCTCAATTCCCCACCGCCTGCTAACCACTCGATGTATCAACAACGATCATCGAAACCACGTCGCCTTTGATCAGTAAGGAGACTCTACCCCCTCCACCTGTCTGTCCCGTCCATGTTGTCACCTGGTGCATTTGGTTGACAGTCATTGTCTCAGTCATGGCTTATACATCATATGAACGTGAGGAGGAGGGCCATTCGGCCCCTCGAGACTGCCCTGCCGTTCAATAAAATCACAGTTGGTCTGACTGTGTTTTGTATTCCCCTCTACCCCCGATAACCTTCGATTCCCTTGCCTGACAAGAATCTATCTCTCTCTGCCTTAAAAATATTCTCGGACCCCCGCCTCCTGAGGCAGAGAGTTCCAAACTCGCACAACCACAGGGAGAAAAAAATTCTCCTCATCTCTGACCTAAAAGGGCGACCCCTCATTTTAAAACAGTGCCCCCTAGTCCTGGACTCACCCACCAGAGGAAACATCCTTTCCACATCCACCTTGTCAAGTACATTCAGGATCTTGTATATTTCAATCAAATCAGCCCTCACTCTTCTAAACTCCAGTGGAAACAAGGCCAGTCTGTCCAACCTTTCCTCATAAGACAACCCACTCATTCCAGGTATCGATCTAGTAAACCTCCTCTGAACCACCTCCAACACATTTACATCCTTCCTTAAATAAGGAGAACAAATCTGCGCACGGTATTCGAGGTCCGGTCTCACCAGTGCCCTGAATAACTGAATCGTAACATCATTACTTTTATGTTCGATTCCTCCCGTAATAAAGGACAGCATTCCATTAGCCTTCTTGATCAAATGCTTTACCTGCACACTAACCTTTTGTGACTTATGCACTAGAACACCCAGATCCCTCTGCAACTCGGAATTCTGTAGCCGTTCTCTGTGTCAGTGTTGCTCTGTTTTTTCATTCTTTCTGCCAAAGGGGACTACTTCACATTTTTCTACATTATTACCCCATCTACCAGATTTTTGCCCACTCACTCAAACTATCCATATGTCGGCAACTTCCTTAGGCCCTCCCAGTTGAATTTATGTCTGTAATTTATTCACTTTGTTCCTTGTAGGTTTCCATAAAGAACATCTATTCAGGACTGTCTTTTGGCACTGATGTTTCATCCTTATGCTCCCTATTTTCTCTCCTGGTTTAATTAATTTATTTCTTTTAGCTTTGCCTTAGCCTGAAATGCCTGGAGCACGGTTTCTGAATGTTACTCTACACTCCTCCACCTCGACCGCCTCTGAACTACAATGAATACTGCCTTTCCCACCTACTCCCTCATTTACAATCTTAAAGTATTACTGTGAAAGGACACGTGCTGTCGAAGCTTTTTTGCCTTGCACTCATCAAGACAATTTGCAAGAATGCCAAGTGTAAAGGGGACAACAATTTATACTGCACGAGCAGAGAGCGCTGCGAGGTTGGTTGGCGACTGGACTCTGATTGCTAGAGGCTTTGCCATTGGAGAATGCGCCAGTTAAGTGATGTCTGACAATTGGTAACCTTCCACTTGCTAACCAATCTGCACTCTCTTCCAATGCAGTGTAAATTGTTGTTCCTTTACGCTTGGCATTCTTGTGGACTGTCCTGATGAGTGCAAGACAAAAAACTTCAACAACGTCTTATACAGGTACAGGTGTCCCATGAAATGGAACCCCTCTTTCCCACACTGTTACTTCATCCAAGTTCAGTTTCCTAACCTTTTTGCACCAAAGCCAATTTGCACATGACCCAGGTGATAATCCAGAGATTAAAACCCTTGAAGTCCTCTTTTGTGACTTAGCTCCGAATCCCTGGTAGCCCCCGAACATGACATGGTGCTGCCTTTTCCCTATCTTCTTGGCCCCACATGGATCTGTCAAGAAGATGTGATAATTCTCGTAACGCGGTTGGAATTAATTGTAAAATAGAGTAATAGCGGGATGTGTCTATGTGCTTATATGTGTCTGCGTGTGTGTGTGTTTCTGTGTGTGTGTGTGTGTGTGTGAGATTTAATTGAATTAGAGGAAGCCAGCCTGGACGCTTGGATCTAAGGAGAGAGGGTAGGTTTGAAATGATAATTGGGTAAACTTGGGGAAGTTTAGAAACACAGGTGTCAAGGGAACACTTGCATTTTGAAATTAACCAGGCTAGCTTTTTTTCAAAGGAGGGGTTAAATGTGTCACCTAACCAGGTGAAGTTTAGAAACAGTGTGTTCATTTTTCCCAAAGGTTACTGGTAAAACTTAGTGCTATGAGAGGGTTTTATTATCAGGAAAATAAAGTCCAAAGACAGGGTGAAACAATGGGTATTTGCATTCAAGGAGGAAGCTATGTATAGCAAAGGAACAAGGTCTGTGTGTGAGGAAAGGCATTTTTAAGGTCTTACAAGTGCATGAAAAGCCTTCAGCATTTATGCCTCAAGCTGCTGTCTTCAAATGACTGAAGTTAAGGAAACTCACTTTGAATTCGACTTGTGTTCAGGGTATCATGTTTCTTTGCCTGGGTCTATTAAAATCTGCTTGTCTTACTGTTGCCTTAGTGAAAGTGTAACTGGGAGTTAGATTAATTAGCAGATGTAGAAGTTATCACAGTATTAATTTGTAATATGTATATGTTTAAAATCAGTTCTCTTATTAATAAATGTTTAATCTAATTTTCTATAAACCTATAAGACTTGATGGTCTTATTACTACTGAATTCAAGGTATGCATCTTGAAATTTATTCAAATTAAAAATGAGTTGGAACAGTTATTTCAAGCTTACCTCTGGGATTTGAACAGCTCAGCATTTGCCATTAGCTGTGTCATAACAGATCGCAAGAACTGGATGGCCCCCCTCCCTCTCCAATGCCCTTTCAAGCCGAGTTCAGGCCTCCTCCGCCTTGATGCTCATTGAGAAATGTGCCATTTCTGGCTCTTTATCCTGCTATCTGACCCACTAATTATTGAACCCCCTCTCTCCGACCCGCGAGCCTCATATTACACTTCCCTAAGGGAAAAGCAAAATGCTGCAGATGCTGGAAACCTGAAATAAAAACAGAAAATGCCACAGATTATGGAAACCTGAAATAAAAAACAGAAAATACTGCAGATGCTGGAAACATCTGGTCAGCAGGGTGTGACTGCAAGTGAGGCAGGCAGAGGGATCCTGTGTTCAGGAACAGAGGAGCCTCAGCTCTTGACCTTGTCCAACAGGTACGAGGTACTTGCTCCCTGCGTGGATGTAGGGAGGATGAGCCAGCTGACCACAGCACCGTGGCACAGGAGGTCATTCAAGAGGGGAGGAGCAAAAAGTCAAGTGGTAGTTGTAGGGGATTCCATAATTAGGGGAATTGATAGCTTCCTTTGTAAGCAGGATTGAGAGTCCCGCATGGTATGTTGCCTGCCCGGTGCCAGGGTGAGGGACATCTCTGACCGGCTTGAAAGGATATTGGAGAGGGAGGGGGACGATCCAGTTGTTGTGGTCCAAGGCGGGACAAATAACATAGGTAAGACTAGGAAAGAGGACCTGTTTGGGGATTATCAGGAACTAGGAACTAAATTAAAGAACAGGCCCTCAAGGGTTATAATCTCCGGAATACTACCCGAGCCGCGTGCAAATTGGCATAGGGACGTGAGAATAAGGGAAGTAAACACGTGGCTAAAGGAGTGGTGTGGGAAAGAGGGGTTCCATTTCGTGGGGCACTGGCATCAGTATTGGAAGAGGAGGGATCTGTACCATTGGGACAGTCTCCACCTGAACCGATCTGGGACCAATGTTCTAGCGAAAAGGGTAAATAGGGTGGTCAACAGGACTTTAAACTAGAAAGTGGGGGGGGAAGGGAAGGGTAAACTCCAAGAAGTATGACTAATGGGAGACAACGCAACAGGTTAGTGTGTGGGGGGGGTGGAATCAACTTCGTGGAAAATTATGAAAAAACTGAAAAGAAAGGAGAGCCCAGGAGAGGCTATTAAAGTCTCCAGAACACAAAATAGGGCAGAGTGCTTGGAAAGGGCTTGGAATCTAACTTCGAGCACATCAGATAAAGGGACGACAATGAGAAAGGGGACGGGAAATACAGGACTGAAGGTGTTGTATCTGAATGTACACAGTATATGAAATAAGGTAAATGAGTCTGTGGCGCAGATTGAAATTGGCAGGTATGATGTGGTGGGCATCACGGAGACATGGCTGCAAGGGGATCAGGACTGGGAGCTACATATCCAAGGATATATATCCTATCGAAAAGATAGGCAGGTTAAATCGATAGCAAGAAATGACGTAGGGTCAGATGATGTAGAGTTGAGGAACCGCAAAGGTAAAAAAACCATAATGGGAGTTATGTACAGGCCTCCGAACAGTAGTCAGGATGTGGGGCACAAGATACACCAGGAGATAGAAAAGGTGTGTAAGAGAGGCAAGGTTACAGTGATCATGGGGGATTTCAATATGCAGGTAGACTGGGAAAATCAGGTTGGTGGTGGATCCCAAGAAAAGGAATTT
Source organism: Isurus oxyrinchus (assembly GCA_026770705.1). Classification (NCBI taxonomy): domain Eukaryota; kingdom Metazoa; phylum Chordata; class Chondrichthyes; order Lamniformes; family Lamnidae; genus Isurus; species Isurus oxyrinchus. Next base: position 68,444 of record JANJGN010000640.1, read on the forward strand.
GTGGAATGTCTACGAGATGGCTTTTTGGAGCAGCTTGTGGTGGAGCCCACTAGGGAACAGGCAAGTCTAGATTTAGTGATGTGTAATGAAGCAGATTTGATAAGGGAGCTTAAGGTGAAGGAAACCTTAGGAGGAAGTGACCATAATATGATAGAATTTACCCTGCAATTTGAGAGGAAAAAGCTGGAACCAGATGTAATGTTATTACAGTTGAATAAAGGCAACGACAGAGGCATGAGGGAGGAGCTGGCCAGAATTGACTGGGAGGTGAGCCTAGCAGGAAAGACAGTGGAACAGCAATGGCAGCAGTTTCTGGGAGTAATTTGGGAGACACAGCAAAAATTCATCCCTAGGAAGAAGAAGCATACTAAAGGGAGGACGAGGCAACCATGGCTGACAAGGGAAGTCAGGGACAGCATAAAAGCTAAAGAGAAATCATACAATGCGGCGAAGAGCAGTGGGAAACCAGGGGATTGGGAAGTCTACAAAGACCAACAGAGGACAACTAAAAAAGAAATAAGGAGGGAGAAGATTAAATATGAGGGCAAACTAGCCAGTAATATAAAAGAAGATTACAAGAGTTTTTAGATATATAAAGGGTAAGAGAGAGGCAAAAGTGGACATTGGGCCGCTGGAAAATGACGCTGGAGAAGTATAAGTGGGGAACAAAGAAATGGCGGAGGAACTGAATAGGTACTTTGTGTCAGTCTTCACGGTGGAAGACACGAGTAACATCCCCAAAGTTCAAGAGAGTCGGGGGGCAGAGGTGAGTATGGTGGCCATTACCAAGGAGAAGGTGCTAGGAAAGCTGAAAGGTCTGAAGGTGGATAAATCACCTGAACCAGATGGATTACACCCCAGAGTTCTGAAGGAGATAGCTGAAGAGATAGTGGAGGCGTTAATGGTGATCTTTCAGGAATCACTGGAGTCAGGGAGGGTTCCAGAGGACTGGAAAATCGCTAATGTAAATCGCTGTTTAAGAAGGGAGCAAGGCAAAAGACGGGAAATTACAGGCTGTTTAGCCGAACCTTGGTTGTTGGTAAGATCTTAGAGTCCATTATTAAGGATGAGATTTCAGAATACTTGGAAGTGCATGGTAAAATCGGGCAAAGTCAGCATGGTTTCATCAAGGGGAGGTCATGGCTGACAAATCTGTTAGAATTCTTTGAGGAGGTAACGTGTAGGTTAGACAAAGGAGAGCCAATGGATGTTATCTACTTGGACTTCCAGAAGGCCTTTGACAAGGTGCCACACAGGAGGCTGCTCAGTAAGATAAGAGCCCATGGTGTTAGAGGCAAGGGTACTAGCATGGATAGAAGATTGGCTGTCTGGCAGGAGGCAGAGAGTGGGGATAAGGGGGTCCTCCTCAGGATGGCGGCCGGTGACTAGTGGAGTTCCACAGGGGTCAGTGTTGGGACCACAACTTTTCACTTTATACATTAATGATCTAGATGAAGGAACTGAGGGCATCCTGGCTAAGTTTGCAGATGATACAAAGATAGGTGGAGGGACAGGTAGTATTGAGGAGGAGGGGAGGCTGCAGAAGGATTTGGACAGGTTAGGAGAATGGACAAAGAAGTGGCAGATGGAATACAACGTGGGAAAGTGTGAGGTCATGCACTTTGGGAGGAAGAATAGAGGCATAGACTATTTCCTAAATGGGGAGAGAATTCAGAAATCTGGAGTGCAAAGGGACTTGGGAGGCCTAGTCCAGGATTCTCTTAAGGTTAACTTGCAGGTTGAGTCGGTAGTTAGGAAGGCAAGTGCACTGTTGGCATTTATTTCGAGAGGACTAGAATATAAAAGCAGGGATGTGCTGCTGAGTCTTTATAAGGCTCTGGTCAGACCACATTTAGAATATTGTGAGCAATTTTGGGCCCCGTATCTCAGGAAGGATGTTCTGGCCCTGGAGAGGGTCCAGAGGAGGTTCACGAGAACGATCCCAGGAATGAAAGGCTTAACATATGAGGGAACGTTTGAGGACTCTGGGTCTATACTCAATGGAGTTTAGAAGGATGAGGGGGGATCAGATTGAAACTTACAGAATACCGAAAGGCCTGGATAGAGTGGACGTGGGGAAGATGTTTCCATTAGTGGGAGAGACTAGGACCCGAGGGCACAGCCTCAGAGTAAAGGGAAGACCTTTTAGAACAGAGATGAGGAGAAACTTCTTTAGCCAGAGAGTGGTGAATCTATGGAATTCATTGCCACAGAAGGCTGTGGAGGCCAGGTCATTGAGTGTATTTAAGACCGAGATAGATAGGGTCTTGATTGGTAAGGGGGTCAAAGGTTACGGGGAGAAGGCGGGACAATGGGGTTGAGAAACTTATCAGCCATGATTGAATGGCTGAGCAGACTCGATGGGCCGATTGGCCTAATTTCTGCTCCTTTGTCTTACGGTCTTAATCCTGAAATAAAAACAGGAAATGCTGGTTGGGGGGGCGGAGGGGGGGTGCTGGGTGGGGGTGGTGGGGGGAGGGGGATCTCAGCAAGCCTGGCAGCACCTGGGTTAATGTTTCGAGCCCGCCTGACCCTTCTTCTGACCCTTCTCCGTCGTGCTTCCCCTCGTATCCGCCTCCTCCTCCTGCTCCTTTTGGACAGCACCCACCCCCATGCGACCCCCACCCCCCCCCCCCCCCCCCCCCCCACCCCCCCCCCCCCCCACCGGTCCCAGGCTGCTGACCTTACACGGCCTGCCCTGCCTCACGTCATCCAGAGACGCCCGCCGTGGTGTTTCCTTGCCCCCTCCCTCTCTCCCCACCACGCTGAACCCGCGCCGAGGCGCCCGAAGAGGGCGAATGAGGAGACGCACTCGGATACTCACCGCCCTGCAGTTCGCACGCACGACGTGAGGCACTGAGGCTAAAAGCAACGCTTCCCTGCCTTTATAATCGCCACAGTTGGCGACCTCTGCACCCTGTTCACAATGCAGACTGATAGTGATGCGTCCCTTTCAGGGTGTGAGGACCTCCTGCTGCGTTATCAGGTTAGGTCTAATTTACAGAGATTGGAAGATAGATACCTACATGCAGAGATAGAGAGAGATAGAGAGAGAGAGAGAGAGAGAGAGAGAGAGAGAGAGTGGTGGCGGGGGAACAGGGAGTGGAGAAAGAGAAAGGGGGAGACAGAGAGAGAACCAGGGGTGAAGACATAGGGCAGGGGCAGTGGGCGCGGAGCCGCCATTTTAATCGGGGATGGCGGGGGGGGGGGGGTGCCAATGAAGGCCCAGCCGGCGTAAGAAGCGACCGATCTGCTCTCAGCGCTACCTGTGCGGGTGGCTGGGGGGGGGGAGGGGAGGGCAGGGGAGGGGAAGGGGGAGGGGGGGGAGGGGGGGAGGAGGGAGAGTCGGGGGCCGGCGCTCTCTCTCGCTCGTGTGCGCGAAAGGGCGTTTCAATGTCCCCCCCGCCCTCCACCCCAACCACCCCAACCACCCCCCCCCCCTCCCCCGAGGCACGGAGCTGGATTCAATCGACATTCCAACGATGAAATGAAGGTTGGGAAGCGTTCCCTCTCTCCCGTGACTGAGTCACGCCAGCCGGGGATGTGTTGGTTTTTCTATATATCCGTCTGTGAAAATTCTTTCAATCGTTCGATAAAAGCTTTCGGTGGTGGGGTTGGGGGTGATGAGGTTTCCGGAAAAAAAACAGGGCCAAGGCCGCCTAGGCTTTTCTCCCGCACCGCCCCCCCCCCACCCCTCACCGCCGGCTGTGAGGCTGGGGCGGGCGGCGCCGGTCGAATCCTCCGGCCAGCTTCCGGAACCCCGCCGCCGGCCCCACATTGACGGGCGCCACGACGTCAGGGGGCGCACGTCCGGCTTCGCGGCGCCGCGTGGTTTCACCGCAGGCGAAGTTCCGGAGAGTGAAAGGGGAAATCGGAAAGGGAGCGATCGGAAGGGGGGGGGGGGGGGGGGGGGGGGGGGGGTGTGGGGGGGGTGGGTGGGGATTGCCGCCGAGGCAGAGCGGTGGGGGGGTTTTGGAAGCGACGGGACGCTGCGCGATCCAGCCCTTCCTTGCGCCTCCACCGTGTCGGCGCTGAGCAGAGCAGGCCAATATCTCCCTGCCGGTCACAGGTCACAGATAGTGAAAACGCGATTGCAGCCTTGCTGTCTGTAAAGGAGATTAGGGTGCGCCCGTGCCCAGTTTATTGGAGCGAGTACTATGACCCCACCTTGGGCTGCTCGGTAATCTCCTTTACAGCCCTTGCCCATTCACGTCACCGCATTCAACAAGGCAGGGAGGCCAAAGCACGTACCCTCCTCCAGACAACCCGACAAGGAGAAGGGACAGAAGGGGCCCATTCGGCCCTTCGTTTCCCCCGCCCTGTGCCAGCTCGTTCGCCTGCCGCCCCATTGGCTCCAACTTTCACCCGACTCGTTCTCGACCGCCAAGCGACCGTTATCATTTTAGAGTGTTTCCTTCTGAGCGCACCCACTTAGTGAACAGAAGAAACGGCACTGGAGCCTCCTCCACCCCGGAGGTAGGTGAGGATGTGTATCTCCCCATCGGAGGTGTTGCTGCTGGTTCGTAGCCTGGGTTGCATCGAGGGAGCAGCCGGGCAAGGGTCGGGGTGGGGGGAGGTAGGGACGGGAGGATGTGTTGATGGGGAGGGTGAGATGAGGAGGGGTTTGAGCTCCGTGCGCATCATGAGGGCTGGCGCGCACCAGTCGAAGCGGTGACGGTTTCTGCGTAATTCTACTGAACCCGCGTCCCGGGTCCCCACAACTCACGGTGTAAAGAAACTCCTGCTCATCCAGACTCTCGTTGGAACACTCGCCAATGACCTGAAATCTGCATCGCCTGGTGACTAAGGAGAGAGAGGGGGAGGTTGGGGGGGGGGGGGGGCGGAGGGATGGTTGTTCGAGAGAGAAAGAGGGGAGGAGGGGAGAAAGAGGTCGTGGTAAGGGGACGGAGGTGTGGTGACAAGAAGGTGGTAGAGGCAGAGTAAGGGAAAGGGAGACGGGGAAAGAGAGAAGGGGGGGAGAGAAAGGAACAGGGCGAGGAGGTGCAAGAGGAACATTTTGCCCCAGGCTTAGTTTCAGAAACGTTTTAACACTTAAATTCGACTCCTAACCGATGGTGCATTTGAAAAGAGGCTAAATGCTAATGGGCAGCGCCCGAGATTTGAATTTACAAACGCTGGGGTTGCGAAGCGACTGCTCTAACCACCAAGCAGGGAGCCACCGAGGCACTAAACGGGCACAAATGAATTCTTGCTGTGCCATCTGCAGAAAGAGATGGACTCAGTCAAGCTAGCAGGTTGTGACTCATCTCCCAGGCACCTGCCTCTTTTCATATCCACTTCTCCATAACAATATCTGGAGAGCCAGACACGTGTTCAAATAGCACATCTAACAGCTACAGGGCGCGCCAAAGCACTTAATAGCCAATTAAGTACTTTTGATAAGTGCGATGAAGGAAGAACGATAAGCAGTTGGTGCACAGCAAGCTCCCACAACAGAATACAACAATGTAAAGAACAATCCAGTTAACTTCACAGAATCGCACGGTGCAGAAGAGGCCCTTCGGCCCATCGAGTCTGCACCGACACGTGAGAAACACCTGACCTACCTCCCTAATCCCATTGACCAGCACTTGGCCCCATAGCCTTGAATGTTATGCTGTGCCAAGTGCTCATCCAGGTACTTTTTAAAGGATGTGAGGCTAACCCGCCTCCACCACCCTCCCAGGCAGCGCATTCCAGACCCTCACCACCCTCTGGGTAAAAAAGCTTCTCCTCACATCCCCCCCCCTAAACCTCCTGCCCCTCACCTTGAACTTATGTCCCCTCGTGACTGACCCTTCAACTAAAGGGGGACCGCTGCTCCCTATCCACCCTGTCCGTGCCCCTCATAATCTTGTACACCTCGATCAGGTCACCCCTCAGTCTTCTCTGTTCCAACGAAAACAACCCAAGTCTATCCAACCTCTCTTCATAACTTAAATGTTTCATCCCAGGCAACATCCTGGTGAATCTCCTCTGCACCCCCTCCAGTACAATCACATCCTTCCTATAACTTGCTTTCTATATCTCTCATTCTCTCCCTTCCTGAAATTCATCTCTCTCCTTTGGGCCTTTCACATTCTCTCAATCTCTCTCTCGAACATTTTTGTAAAGGCTCAATTTGGGAACCGAACTGTTGGCTTGACTTGCCACAAGGTGACTTGGCTATGTCATGATTGACGTCATGAGGTGGCTGAGGGTGAGGTACCCCAAGTTTACTCATGCGACCTAAAGCTGGGTGGGAATTTTTTTTTAAATTTGTTTATGGGATGTGGGTGTCGCTGGCTGGGCCCAGCATTTATTACCCATCCCTAATTGCCCTTGTTCAGAGGGCAGTTAAGAGCCAACCACATTGCTGTGGGTCTGGAGTCACATATTGGCCAGACCAGGTATCTGGCATTAGTGAACCAGACGGGTTGTTACAACAATCAGTTCAGGTTTCATGGTCACCATCAGACTTTTAATTTCAGGTTTTTACTGAATTCAAATTCCACCATCTGCTGTGTCAGGATTCGAATCCAGGTCCCCAGAGCATTACCCTGGGTCTCTGGGTAATTGGCCCAGTGACAATACTGCTACATCCACAGCCTCCCCCATCTTAGGGCAGGGTGGGGAGGTGAGGCCTGGAGAGGCGGACGGACGGGAGTAGGGGTGGAGCTGGGGACGCCGGGGTGGGGTGGGGTGGGAGGAGGGGTGGTGGGGTGGGGGGGTGGGGTAGTTGAGGGCAGTGGTTGGAGGAGAGGGAGGGTCTGCAGGGACGGGACCTTATGGAGGCGTTCAAAGGGGGTGGGGTTGCCGATGGAATGGCCCCCAACTCCTCCCCACCTCCCCCCCCCCACCCCGCCTTGCATCCCCATCCCGCCCGAAGCCTGAACTTTGGTTTATTTTATGGGGCCTCCCCCCAGAGCCCCTCCCAACAGCCTGAAGGTTGAGGCTGGGCTGGGAATGGCCCTTACGTGGCCAAACACCAGACACAAAAGGGCCTCAGTTGGCGCAAGGGCCAAGGCCGTGCTGGCCTAGGCCTCACCCCAGCCAGCGTGAAATTGTGGAGACGCCGGGGTGGGCATCTGCCTGGTGAGAAGGCCCTCGGAGAACTTTTACCCTCACCACCCCCGGCAGACAACCCCACCCGCCCCCCCCATCGCCCCCACCCACGCGCCCTCCCCCGGCCTACAAACCCACCATCGGGAGAACGTCGAATTCTGCCCACCTGGTTTGGTACCGAGTTTCTCCCTCCCCACATACACAAAACAGGGTGGGCATTAGGCAAGAACGCAGCCTGGGGTATGATGCATCCCGTAGCCAACTAGCCGTAGGCAGAAAAGGGAAGCAGGGCCCACTCAGCTGAGGTCAATGGGAGAGCGGGCTACACTGATCCAGCTCCTTCCATGCCGTCAATCCCACACTAAGAGGCTCCACAGAGAGGGTTTCCCAACACAACTGGACTCCATGTCAGGTCAGGAGATGTCAGGAAGCTCATGCGAGACTTGAGACTTGGCCCAAGAGGTAGATTTTAAGGAATGTCCATACAGGATGGAAGGGAGGGGGAGTTGTTAATGGGCCCAGGCAACTGAATGCACAGCCACTCATTACCGAGTGCAGAAAACCAACAATGCACAGCTGGACACAACTGGAGGATTTGCAAGGATTTTGGAGGTTGCAGGGGCTGGAGGAGGTTACAGAGATAGGGAGGGTTGTAGGAACTGGAGGAGGTGACATGGATAGGGGGTCTGTAGGGTTTTAAAGACTTTACAGAGATAGTGAGGGTTGCAGGGGCTGGAGAAGGTTACAGTGATAGGGAGGGTTGTAGGATCTGGGGGAGGTTACAGAGATATGGAAGGTTGTAGTAGGTGGAGGAGATTATGGAGATATGGAGGGCTGTAGTCGGTGGAGGAGGTTACAGAGATAGGGTGGGTCATAGGAGCTGGTGGAGTTTACAGAGATAGGGAGGGTTGTAGGGGCTGGAGGAGGTTACAGAGATAGGGAGAGTTGTAGGAGGTGGTGGAGTTTACAGAGATAGGGAGGGTTGTAGGGGCTGGAGGAGGTTACAGGGATAGGGAAGGTTGTGGTGGGTGGAGGAGGTTACAGAGATAGGGAGGGTGGTAGGGGCTGGAGGAGGTTACAGAGATAGGGAGGTTTGTAGGGGCTGAAGGAGGTTACAGAGATAGGGAGGTTTGTAGATGCTGGAGGAGGTCACAGATATAGGGAAGGTTGTAGGGGCTGGAGGGTGTTACAGAGATAGGGAGGGTTGTGAGGGTTGGAGGGTGTTACAGATTTAGGGAGGGTTGTAGGTGCAGGAGGAGGTTACAGTGATAGGGAGGGTTGTAGGCGCTGGAGGAGGTTCCAGAGATAGGGAGGATTGTCAGGGTTGGAGGGTGTTACAGAGATAGGGAGGGTTGTAGGTGCAGGAGGAGGTTACAGTGATAGGGAGGGTTGTAGGTGCTGGAGGAGGTTCCAGAGATAGGGAGGATTGTCAGGGTTGGAGGGTGTTACAGAGATAGGGAGGGTTGTAGGTGCAGGAGGAGGTTACAGTGATAGGGAGGGTTGTAGGCGCTGGAGGAGGTTCCAGAGATAGGGAGGATTGTCAGGGTTGGAGGGTGTTACAGAGATAGGGAGGGTTGTAGGTGCAGGAGGAGGTTACAGTGATAGGGAGGATTGTAGGCGCTGCAGGAGGTTCCAGGGATAGGGAGGATTGTCAGGGTTGGAGGGTGTTACAGAGATAGGGTGGGTTGTAGGAGGTGGAGACAATTATACAGCTCGAGAGGCTTGTGTTTCTGGAGGTCTTATGGGAGACAGGGAGAGGGCCAAGAGGCCCTAGAGCGATTTGAAAACATGGACGTAGTTTAAAAAAAGTACCTGTTCCTGGCTGAACTGCGGGCCAGTGCATGTCAACCAACAAACGCCCAGGCGGTGAGGAATGTATCTCACTTTATACAAGTTAGGCAACAATCTGCACTTTTGGGTGATGCTAAGTTTGTGGAGGGTGGATCCCGGGAAACCAGACAAGGAGAGCGATTGAGGAAATGCTTCTGGAGCTCAAGAGCAGCACCCAGCAAGAAATGTCGAATAAGGGCGAGAAATTCACTTTTTAATTAAAAGTAAGGTGCACCCATGCACCGCAACCTTTCCATTTAGACCTCCAGGGTCACGCTACCAGAGATTTCTCAGCAGGTGGTGTCGTGACATGAGCCGCAGTTTAAAAGGCTGGCGGGGTCGGGGGTTTGTTGGTGATACCCTCACCTCTCCCGTCCTCTCGATATTCCTTTCAATGGAGCCAGGATCGTGGGAGGACGTGAGACACACGGGGGCAGCCGGAGGTTCAGTAGCCCCTCGGATTACAAGGGGCTGAAATTTAATAAGACGCAAACAGGTTCAAGCCACAGTCATGTGGGATGGGAAGGGGTTCAGTGATCACTGACTCTGACCGGAGTGAGGGGGGGGAGGGGGTATGGTGGTGTTAGTGAGGACCAGCAACAGACAATTACTGCCCAGGAACAGCCCCTGCCTTTAAATCGAGGACATGATCCCCCGGGGGAGAGTGCGCTGGAGGGTGTCAGTTTGAGGAAAATCTCTAGCAATGTGCCAGATACATGGGCTCGAGCACGAGTCCCCTTAGCAGCGTCGATTTGGAGACAGTCCCTAGCTTAGTGCTGGGTGCATGGGTTAGCCAGGCCGACTCAGTGAGGTGTGTGTTTAGGGATGATCCCTGACATGGATTCGGGAGAGTGAGGAGGGTGGGGTCTTGTGTATGTGCACGCTTAGAGATGGTCCCTAGTGTCAGCCGTTCAGCCTATGTCAAGAACTTGAGTTTGCAGGAGGCTGTTTGTTTATGGACAGTCCCTAACTCTATATGAAGCTGACAGTATCAGGGAGACGGCCTTTGGACAGGAGGGTGGTGTTTAGGGACAGCCTCTCGGGCACCAGTTTGCAGGGTGGCTGAAGGGGGTGGGTGTGGAGCTGATTCTGTACATTTGGACAGCCCACAAGTTGGTGGCTGATATTTAGGGACAGGACACTTATTGATAAAAGGGGTATGCTTTGTTTAGACACACTCCCTAACATCACCACAGGCGCAGAAGTTAGGGACTGTCAGTGTGTTTAAGGATGGTCCCTACCATTATCTGGGGATAAGCGTAGCCTGTGGGCTGAAGGAAAGCCCCTCGCTGAGTAACAGGTTCAGGGGCAAAAGCAATTCATGTCTTCAGTAGTGGTTGGTCATTTCCCTGGATGAACAGCAGAAAGAGATCACTTGAGAGATTAGAGACGGTTCCAAATTGTTTTCTGCACCAGACACAGGAAATGTTCTGGGAGATTTTGATTTCAAAAAAACAAAGGCAGTAAATCCACCTCAGCTCGTCCTGATGTTCGAGACCCCACTCCAGAGACTGGACCAGCATATTCCACAGAACACTCCCCAGTGCCAATACCGAGTGATCACTTGTCTGTCGGAGGGACAGTACTGAGGGAGTGCTGCACTGTCGGAGGGTCAGTACTGAGGGAGTGCTGCACTGTCAGAGGGTCAGTACTGAGGGAGTGCCGCACTGTTGGAGGGTCAGTACTGAGGGAGTGCTGCACTGTCGGAGGGTCAGTACTGAGGGAGTGCCGCACTGTTGGAGGGTCAGTACTGAGGGAGTGCTGCCCTGTCAGAGGGTCAGTGGTGAGGGAGTGCTGCAGTGTCGGTGGGTCAGTACTGAGGGAGTGCAGCACTGTCAGAGGGTCAGTACCGAGGGAGCGCTGCACTGTCAGAAGGTCAGTACTGAGGCAGTGCTGCACTGCCGGAATGTGAGTACTGAGGGAGTGCCGCAGTGTCGGTGGGTCAGTACTGAGGGATGGCAGCGCTGTCAGAGGTTCAGTACTGAGGATGTGCTCCGCTGTCGGAGGGTCAGTACTCAGGGAGCGCTGCACTATAAGAGGGTCAGTACTGAGAGAGTGCCGCACTATCGGAGTGTTCGTGCTGAGGGAATGCTAAACAGTCAGAAAATCAGTACTGAGTGAGTGCTGCATTGTCGGAGGGTCAGTAATGAGGGAGTGCTACACTGCCAGAGGGTTAGTACTGAGGGAGTGCTGCACTGTCAGAGGGTCAGTACTGAAGGAGTGCAGCACTGTCGGAGGGTCAGTACTGAGGGAGCGCTGCACTGTCAGAGGGTCAGTACTGAGGGTGTGCTGAACAGTCAGAAAGTCAGTACTGAGGGAGCGCTGCACTGTCGGAGGGTCATACTAAGGGAGCGCTGCACTGTCAGAGGGTCAGTACTGAGGGTGTGCTGCACTGTCAGAGGGTCAGTATTGAGGGAGTGCTGCATTGTCGGAGGGTCAGTAATGAGGGAGTGCTACACTGTCGGAGGGTCAGTACTGAGGGAGTGCTGCACTGTCAGAGGGTCAGTACTGAAGGAGTGCAGCACTGTCAGAGGGTCAGTACTGAGGGAGCGCTGCACTGTCGGAGGGTCAGTACTGAGGGAGCGCTGCACTGTCAGAGGGTCAGTACTAAGGGTGTGCTGAACAGTCAGAAAGTCAGTACTGAGGGAGTGCTGCACTGTCAGAGGGTCAGTACTGAGGGAGTGCCGCACTGTCGGTGGGTCAGTGCTGAGGGAGTGCTGAACAGTCAGAAAGTCAGTTCTGAGGGAGTGCTGCAATACCGGAGTGTCAGTACTGAGTAAGTGCTGCACTGTTAGAGGGTCAGTACTGAAGGAGTGCTGCACTGTCAGAGGGTCAGTGCTGAGGGAGTGCTACACTGTTGGAGGGTCAGTACTGAGGGAATGCAGCACTGTCGGTGGGTCAGTAACTGAGGGAGTGCTGCACTGTCGGAGGGTCAGTACTGAGGGCGAGCCGCACTGTCGGAGGGTCAACACGGAGGGAGTGCCGCACTGTCGGATGGTCAGTACAGAGGGAGTGCCGCACTGTCAGACGGTCAGTGCTGAGGCAGCGCTGCACTGTCAGAGGGTCAGTACTGAGGGAGTGCTGAACAGTCAGAAAGTCAGTACTGAGGGAGTGCTGCACTGTCGGAGGGTCAGTACTGAGGGAGTGCCGCACTGTCAGAGGGTCAGTACTGAGGGAGTGCCGCATTGTAAGAGGGTCAGTACTGAGGGAGTGCCGCACTGTCGGAGGGTCAGTACTGAGGGAGTGCCGCACTGTCGGAGGGTCAGTACTGAGGGAGTGCCGCACTGCTGGAGGGTCAGTGCTGAGGAAGTGCTGAACAGTCAGAAAGTCAGTACTGAGGGAGTGCTGCATGTCGGAGGGTCAGTACTGAAGGAGAGCTGCAATGTTAGAGGGTCAGTGGTGAGGGAGTGCTGCACTGTCTGAGGGTCAATACTGAGGGAGCGCTGCACTGTCAGAGGGTCAGTACTGAGAGAGTGCTGCACTGTCGGAGTGTTCGTGCTGAGGGAATGCTAAACAGTCAGAAAATCAGTACTGAGGGAGTGCTGCATTGTCGGAGGGTCAGTAATGAGGGAGTGCTACACTGCCAGAGGGTTAGTACTGAGGGAGTGCTGCACTGTCAGAGGGTCAGTACTGAAGGAGTGCAGCACTGTCAGAGGGTCAGTACTGAGGGAGCGCTGCACTGTCGGAGGGTCAGTACTGAGGGAGCGCTGCACTGTCAGAGGGTCAGTACTGAGGGTGTGCTGAACAGTCAGAAAGTCAGTACTGAGGGAGTGCTGCACTGTCAGAGGGTCAGTACTGAGGGAGCGCTGCACTGTCAGAGGGTCAGTACTGAGGGTGTGCTGCACTGTCAGAGGGTCAGTACTGAAGGAGAGCTGCAATGTTAGAGGGTCAGTGGTGAGGGAATGCTGCACTGTCTGAGGGTCAATACTGAGGGAGCGCTGTACTGTCAGAGGGTCAGTACTGAGAGAGTGCCGCACTGTCGGAGTGTTCGTGCTGAGGGAATGCTAAACAGTCAGAAAATCAGTACTGAGGGAGTGCTGCATTGTCGGAGGGTCCGTAATGAGGGAGTGCTACACTGCCAGAGGGTTAGTACTGAAGGAGTGCAGCACTGTCAGAGGGTCAGTACTGAGGGAGCGCTGCACTGTCGGAGGGTCAGTACTGAGGGAGCGCTGCACTGTCAGAGGGTCAGTACTGAGGGTGTGCTGAACAGTCAGAAAGTCAGTACTAAGGGAGCGCTGCACTGTCGGAGGGTCAGTACTGAGGGAGCGCTGCACTGTCAGAGGGTCAGTACTGAGGGTGTGCTGCACTGTCAGAGGGTCAGTATTGAGGGAGTGCTGCATTGTCGGAGGGTCAGTAATGAGGGAGTGCTACACTGTCGGAGGGTCAGTACTGAGGGAGTGCTGCACTGTCAGAGGGTCAGTACTGAGGGTGTGCTGCACTGTCAGAGGGTCAGTATTGAGGGAGTGCCGCACTGTCACAGGGTCAGTACTGAGGGAGTGCCGCATTGTCGGAGGGTCAGTACTGAGGGAGTGCCGCACTGTTGGAGGGAGGGTACTGAGGGAGTGCCAGACTGCCGGAGGGTCAGTGCTGAGGAAGTGCTGAACAGTCAGAAAGTGAGTACTGAGGGAGTGCTGCATTGTCTGAGGGTCAGTACTGAGGGAGAGCTGCACTGTCGGAGGGTCAGTGCTGAGGAAGTGCAGTACAGTCAGAAAGTCAGTTCTGAGGGCGTGCTGCACTACCAGAGTGTCAGTACTGAATACGTGCTGCACTGTCAAAGGGTCAGTGCTGAGGGAGTGCTGCACTGTCGGAGGATCAATACTGAGGGAGAGCGGCACTGTCGGAGGGTCAGTGCTGAGGAAGTGCAGTTCAGTCAGAAACTCAGTACAGAGGGTGTACTGCACTGTCAGAGGGTCAGTACTGAGGGAGTGCCGCACTGTTGGTGGGTCAGTGCTGAGGGAGTGCTGCACTGTCGGAGGGTCAGTACTGAGGGCGAGCCGCACTGTCGGAGGGTCAGCACTGAGGGAATGCTGCACTGTCGGAGGGTCAGTACAGAGGGAGTGCCGCACTGTCAGAGGGTCAGTACTGAGGGAGTGCCGCACTCTCAGAGGGTCAGTACTGAGGGAGTGCTGCATTGTCGGAGGGTCAGTAACTGAGGGAGTGCCGCACTGTCAGAGGGTCAGTACTGAGGAAGTGCCGCATTGTCGGAGGGTCAGTACATAGGGAGTGCCGCACTGTCGGAGGGTCAGTACTGAGGGAGTGCCGCACTGCTGGAGGGTCAGTGCTGAGGAAGTGCTGAACAGTCAGAAAGTTAGTACTGAGGGAATGCTGCATGTCGGAGGGTCAGTACTGAAGGAGAGCTGCAATGTTAGAGGGTCAGTGGTGACGGAGTGCTGCACTGTCTGAGGGTCAGTACTGAGGGAGCGCTGCACTGTCGGAGAGTCAGTGCTGAAGGAGTGCTACACTGTTGGAGGGTCAGTGCTGAAAGAGTGCTACACTGTCGGAGGGTCAGTGCTGAAGGAGTGCAGCACAGTCAGATAGTTAGTACAGAGGGAGTGCTACACTACCGGACTGTCAGTATTGAGTAAGTGCTGCACTGTCAGAGGGTCAGTACTGAAAGAGTGCTGCACTGTCAAAGGGTCAGTGCTGAGGGAGTGCTGCACTGTCAGAGGGTCAGTACTGAAAGAGTGCTGCACTGTCAAAGGGTCAGTGCTGAGGGAGTGCTGCACTGTCGGAGGATCAATACTGAGGGAGAGCGGCACTGTCGGAGGGTCAGTGCTGAGGAAGTGCAGTACAGTCAGAAACACAGTACAGAGGGAGTACTGCACTATCAGAGGGTCAGTACTGAGGGAGTGCCGCACTGTCGGTGGGTCAGTGCTGAGGGAGTGCTGAACAGTCAGAAAGTCAGTTCTGAGGGAGTGCTGCAATACCGGAGTGTCAGTACTAAGTAAGTGCTGCACTGTTAGAGGGTCAGTACTGAAGGAGTGCTGCACTGTCAGAGGGTCAGTGCTGAGGGAGTGCTACACTGTTGGAGGGTCAGTACTGAGGGAGTGCAGCACTGTCGGTGGATCAGTAACTGAGGGAGTGCTGCACTGTCGGAGGGTCAGTACTGAGGGCGAGCCGCACTGTCGGAGGGTCAACACTGAGGGAGTGCCGCACTGTCGGAGGGTCAGTACAGATGGAGTGCCGCACTCTCAGAGGGTCAGTGCTGAGGCAGCGCTGCACTGTTAGAGGGTCAGTACTGAGGGAGTGCTGAACAGTCAGAAAGTCAGTACTGAGGGAGTGCTGCACTGTCGGAGGGTCAGTACTGAGGGAGTGCCGCACTGTCAGAGGGTCAGTACTGAGGGAGTGCCGCATTGTCAGAGGGTCAATACTGAGGGAGTGCCGCACTGTCGGAGGGTCAGTACTGAGGGAGTGCAGCACTGCTGGAGGGTCAGTGCTGAGGAAGTGCTGAACAGTCAGAAAGTCAGTACTGAGGGAATGCTGCATGTCGGAGGGTCAGTACTGAAGGAGAGCTGCAATGTTAGAGGGTCAGTGGTGAGGGAATGCTGCACTGTCTGAGGGTCAATACTGAGGGAGCGCTGTACTGTCAGAGGGTCAGTACTGAGAGAGTGCCGCACTGTCGGAGTGTTCGTGCTGAGGGAATGCTAAACAGTCAGAAAATCAGTACTGAGGGAGTGCTGCATTGTCGGAGGGTTAGTACATAGGGACTGCCGCACTGTCGGTGGGACAGTACTGAGGGAGCGCTGCACTGTCGGAGGGTCAGTACCAAGGAAGTGCTGCGCTGCGCTGCCGGAAGGTCAATACTGAAGGAGGATGAGGCATTAATCTGGTGGACATAAAATAACCCCATGTGAGGAAGAGCAGCGGAATTCTCCCCATGATCGTCAACCCAATATTTACCCTCCCCCTCCCCATGGGCGAGAAGCTCAGTGTGAGATCTCCTCCCATAGTCTGTGAATCCCCAGGGTCTTTGGGATGCCCCACTTAGTTGATGAGCTCAATGAGCCCATGTCCCAAAGACATCAGCGAAAGTGTGTGATTCCCCTCGTAGTCAATGTCCCACATGGGGAGTGTGTGATTCCTTCCATGGCCAGTCAGCCAAATGGAAATTATGTGATACCACCATTGCCAGTGTGCTTGTTGTGAGCGTGATTCACCCTAGAGACAAAAAACTCAGTGTATGTGATTCCACACATGGCCAATCGGCACAGGGGGGACCTATCATTCCCCGCATGGCTCCTGAGAAGTGTTTACGATTGACGCTGTTGCCCAGTGGGCTACTTGGGGAGTGCGTGATTACCCCCATGGTCGAAGAGCCACATGGGGAATGTGTGTGATTACCCCCATGGTCGATGAGCCATTTGGGGAGTGTGTGTGATTCACCCCCTGGCCCAAAGACTTTGCTTTGAGTGTGATTCCCCACATGGTCAACAAGCTCAATGTATTTGATTCTTGCACACCACCACCCCCCCGACCCCCTTCTCCCTGCCCCACCCTCCCCAGCTCCACCATGACCAATCTCCAGTGTCTCCACCTTAAAGGCAACTCAGCTTGGCCGAGAAGGACTTTAGGAACGAGACTCTGTCCCTTTAAACACACATAAAGAAGTCATTGGCCATCAGGGGAGAGACACACCGAGGTCATCAGCTACGGGGGTTCAGGGTGGGGCGGGGAGTGCGGTGGTGGAATCACACACAGCCAGATCATTGGCCACAGGTGGAATCACACACACACACTCATCGATCTTGGGGGGAATCACACACACACACTCATCGATCTTAGGGGGAATCACACACACACACACACACACACACACACACACACACACACACACACACACACACACACACACACACACACACACACACACACACACACACAGAGTTCATCGATGACCTTCAAACGGAATCACGTACACCCAGCTCATCGACCTTGGGGAGAATCACACACACACACACACACACACAGCTCATCGATCTTAGGGGGAATCACACACACACAGCTCATCGATCTTAGGGGGAATCACACACAAACACAGCTCATCGTTCTTAGGGGAATCACACAGACACAGCTCATCTAACTTGGGGGGCATCACACACACACAGCTCATCGATCTTAGGGGGAATCACACACACACAGCTCATCGATCTTAGGGGGAATCACACACACACACAGCTCATCGATCTTAGGGGGAATCACACACACACAGCTCATCGATCTTATGGGGAATCACACACACACACAGCTCATCGATCTTAGGGGGAATCACACACACACACAGCTCATCGATCTTAGGGGGAAATCACACACACACAGCTCATCGATCTTGGGGGGGATCCACACACACAAAGCTCATCGATCTTGTGGGGAATCACACACACAAAGCTCATCGATCTTGTGGGGAATCACACACACACAGCTCATCGATCTTAGGGGGAATCACACACACACAGCTCATCGATCTTAGGGTGAATTACACACACACACAGCTCATCAGTCTTAGGGGGAATCACACACACACACAGCTCATCGATCTTGGGGGAATTACACACACACAGCTCATCGATCTGAGGGGGAATGACACACACACAGCTCATCGATCTTGGGGAGAATCACAAACACACAGCGCATCGATATTAGGGGGAATCACACACACACAGCTCATCGATCTTAGGGGGAATCACACACACACAGCTCATCGATCTTGGGGAGAATTACACACTCACACAGCTCATCGATCTTAGGGGGAATCACACACACAGCTCATCGGTCTTGGGGGGAAGCACACATACACAAGCAGCTCATTGAACTTGGGGGGAATCACACATACACAAACAGCTCATCGATCTTGGGGAGAATCACACATACACAAACAGATCATCGATCTTGGGGGGAATCACACATACACAAACAGCTCATCGACCTTAGGGGGATTCACGCACACACAGCTCATCAATATAAGGGGGAATCACACACACACAAACCTCATCGATCTTGGAGGGGAATCACACACACACACACACACACACACACACACACACACACACACACACACACACACATACACACACACACACACACACACACACACACACACACACACGTCATCGATGACCTTCAAACGGAATCACGCACACCCAGCTCATCGACCTTGAGCGGAATCACACACACCCAGCTCATTGGTCTTTTGGGGAATCACACACACACAGCTCATCGATCTTAGGGGGAATCACACACACACACAGCTCATCGATCTTAGGGGGAATCACACACACACACAGCTCATCGATCTTAGGGGGAATCACACACACACACAGCTCATCGATCTTAGGGGGAATCACACACACACACAGCTCATCGATCTTAGGGGGAATCACACACACACACAGCTCATCGATCTTAGGGGGAATCACACACACACACAGCTCATCGATCTTAGGGGGAATCACACACACACAGCTCATTGATCTTAGGGGGAATCACACACACACAAACCTCATCGATCTTGGAGGGGAATCACACACACACACACACACACACACACACACACACACACACACACACACACACACACACACACACACACACACACACACACACACACACACACGTCATCGATGACCTTCAAACGGAATCACGCACACCCAGCTCATCGACCTTGAGCGGAATCACACACACCCAGGTCATTGGTCTTTTGGGGAATCACACACACACAAATACACACACATACACACAGCTCATCAGTCTTGTGGGGAATCACACGCACACACAGCTCATCGATCTTAGGGTGAATTACACACACACACAGCTCATCGATCTTGGGGGGAATCACACACACACACAGCTCATCGATCTTAGGGGGAATCACACCCACACACAGCTCATCGATCTTAGGGGGAATCACACCCACACACAGCTCATCGATCTTAGGGGAATCACACACACACACACAGCTCATCGATCTTGGAGGGGAATCACACACACACACACACACACACACACACACACACACACACACACACACACACACACACACACACACACACACACACACACACACAGTTCATCGATGACCTTCAAACAGAATCACGCACATCCAGCTCATCGACCTTGGGAGGAATCACACACACCCAGCTCATTGTTCTTGGGGGGAATCACACACACACAGCTCATCGATCTTAGGGGGAATCACATGCACACAGCTCATTGATCTTAGGGGGAACCACACACACACAGCTCATCGATCTTAGAGGGATTCACACACACACAGCTCATCGATCTTAGGGGGAATCACACACACACACAGCTCATCGATCGTAGGTGGAATCACACACACACACACCGCTCATCAATCTTAGGGGGAATCAAACACACACAGCTCATCGAGCTTAGGGGGAATCACAAACACACACAGCTCATCGATCTTAGGGGGAATCACACCCACACACAGCTCATCGATCTTAGGGGGAATCACACACACACACAGCTCATCGACCTTAGGGGGAATCACACACACACACACACACACACACACACACACACACACACACACACACACACACACACACACACACACACACACACACACACACACACACACACACACACACACACACACACACACACACAGTTCATCGATGACCTTTAAACAGAATCACGCACACCCAGCTCATCGACCTTGGGAGAAATCACACACACCCAGCTCATTGGTCTTGGGGGGAATCACACACACACAGCTCATCGATCTTAGGGGGAATCACACACATACACAGCTCATCGATCGTAGGTGGAATCACACACACACAGCTCATCGATCTTAGGGGGAACCACACACACACAGCTCATCGATCTTAGAGGGATTCACACACACACAGCTCATCGATCTTAGGGGGAATCACACACACACACAGCTCATCGATCGTAGGTGGAATCACACACACACACCGCTCATCAATCTTAGGGGGAATCACACACACACACAGCTCATCGATCTTAGGGGGAATCACAAACACACCGCTCATCGATCTTAGGGGGAATCACAAACACACAGCTCATCGATCTTAGGGGGAATCACACACACACACAGCTCATTGATCGTAGGTGGAATCACACATACACAAACAGCTCATCGATCTTAGGGCGAATCTCACACACACACACAGCTCATCGACCTTAGGGGGAATCACACACAAGCAGCACATCGATCTTGGGGGGAATTACACACACACACAGCTCATTGATCTTAGGGGGAATTACACACACACACAGCTCATTGATCTTAGGGGGAATCACACACACACACAGCTCATCGATCTTAGGGGGAATCTCACACACACAGCTCATCGACCTTAGGGGGAATCACACACACACAGCTCATCGACCTTAGGGGGATTCACACACACACAGCTCATCGATCTTAGAGGGGAATCACACACACATACACACACACACATGCACACACACACACGCACACACACACACACACACACACACACACACACACACGTCATCGATGACCTTGAAACGGAATCACGCACATCCAGCTCATCGACCTTGGGAGGTAACACAATCCCAGCTCATTGGTCTTGTGGGGAATCACACACACACAAACACACACACATTCACACAGCTCATCAGTCTTGTGGGGAATCACACGCACACACAGCTCATCGATCTTAGGGGGAATTACACACACACACAGCTCATCGATCTTAGGGGGAATCACGCACACACACAGCTCATTGATCTTGGAGGGGAATCACACACACACGCACACACACACACACACACACACACACACACACAGTTCATCGATGACCTTCAAACGGAATAAAGCGCACCCAGCTCATTGACTTTGGGAGGAATCACACACATCCAGCCCATTGGTCTTGTGGGGAATCACACACACACACAAACACACACACACACACACACAGCTCATCGGCCATGGAGGGGAATCTCATATACACACACAACTCATAGACCTTGGCGGGAATCACACACACCCAGCTTTTGATCTTGTGGGGAATCACACACACACAGCTCATTGGACATGGAGGGGAATCTCACACACACACAGCTCATTGACCTTGGCGGGAATCACACAGACACAGCTCATCGTTCTTGTGCGGAATCACACACACACAGCTCATCAATGTTGTGGTGAATCACACACACACAGCTCATTGACCTTGGCGGGAATCACACAGACACAGCTCATCGTTCTTGTGCGGAATCACACACACACAGCTCATCAATGTTGTGGTGAATCACACATACACAGCTCATTGATTTTGTGGGGAATCACACACACACACACACACACACACACACACACACACACACACACACACACACACACACACACACACACACACACACACACACAGACACACACACACACACACACACACACAGAGCTCATCGATCTTGTGGGGAATCACACGCACCCAGCTCATCGATCTTGTGGGGAATCTCACACACACACACACACACACACACACACACACACACACACACAGACACACACACACAGCTCATCGATCTTAGGGGGAATCACACACACACAGCTCATCGATCATAGGTGGAATCACACACACACACAGCTCATCGACCTTAGGGGGAATCACACACACACACACACACACACACACACATAGCTCATCGAACTTGGGGGGAATCAC